>JABMIG010000099.1:32500-471876 GCA_013187285.1 Cyclotella cryptica
TTGATACTGTTATGTAATGTATGTGAGTCAAACCTTATGAGGACACGGGAAGAAGGACATGGGACTCAACACTGACATATGTCCTCGTGTCCACAAAAAACCCGCGTCCTGGAGAAATAAAGGACATAGGACACCTCCAAGGACACGTCCAGGACATGTCCAGGACATGTGAAACTAAGAAGAAAAGGAAGAAAAGGAAGAAAAGGAAGAAAAGGAAGAAAAGGAAGAAAAGGAAGAAAAGGAAGAAAAGGAAGAAAAGGAAGAAAAGGAAGAAAAGGAAGAAAAGGAAGAAAAGGAAGAAAAGGGAGAAAAGGGAGAACAGGGAGAAAAGGGAGAAAAGGGAGAAAAGGAAGAAAAGGAAGAAAAGAAAGAAAAGGAAGAAAAGAAAGAAAAGAAAGAAAAGAAAGAAAAGAAAGAAAAGGAAGAAAAGGAAGAAAAGGAAGAAAAGGAAGAAAAGGAAGAAAAGGAAGAAAAGGAAGAAAAGGAAGAAAAGGAAGAAAAGGAAGAAAAGGAAGAAAAGGAAGAAAAGGGAGAAAAGGGAGAAAAGGGAGAAAAGGAAGAAAAGGAAGAAAAGGGAGAACAGGGAGAACAGGGAGAAAAGGGAGAACAGGGAGAACAGGGAGAACAGGGAGAACAGGGAGAACAGGGAGAACAGGGAGAACAGGGAGAACAGGGAGAAAAGGGAGAACAGGGAGAACAGGGAGAAAAGGAAGAACAGGGAGAAAAGGGAGAAAAGGGAGAAAAGGGAGAACAGGGAGAAAAGGGAGAAAAGGGAGAACAGCACTGCAAACGAATTGTTAGTAAGGTGAGTATTACTGTTAGTTAAGCTGTAAGAAATGATTTTTACTTACAGAATAGCTCACAGAGCCGAAATCGTGCGTTTTTTGGGAGGAGTCATACTTTCTTTCTTGTTTTTTACTAACAGTTAGCAAGATCCTCAGGATATTTTCATAACGGTTTAACTGCTTACAATTTTACTAACACGAGGTACTAAAACAAGATTTTTTCATCTAAATGATTTGGACACCTAGACAGAATTTTTTCGGCACTCTCCTATTTGTGGAGTTCCCTACCCTAGGAATTGTCATGACAGCTACTTAGACACAATCCAGTGCGGTGACTTGACCTTTTGACAGCCTAATAGTCTCAGCATCATGCAGAATATTATTATTGTTTTGTGGTTTGAAAATGAAGACCACTTAATATTTTTCAATTAAATTGCTCACGTCCCCCCCAACTCTACCATGGGAATCTCACCCCACAGAGGGAGTTAGGCCGCGCCCCCGCCACCCACCACTAGCGAACAGCATAACCTGTCAGCGGATCCTGGGCGCAAGGTGAGACTGAGTTTGGTTTTTTTGTTTTCACAGTTCGCGTCGTAAGATTAATTTCTCAATTTTCAATTAAATTGCTCACGTCCCTCCCGACTCTACCATGGGAATCTCGGCCCATAGAGGGAATCAGGCTGCGCCCCCGCCACCCACCACTAGAGAACAGCATAACCTGTCAGCGGATCCTGCGCGCAAGGTGAGACTGAGTTTGGTTTTTGTTTCCACAGTTCGGGCCGCTGATTAATTTCACAATTTTCAATTAAATTGTTCACCTCCCTCCCAACTCTACCATTGGAATCTTGGCTCTTAGAGGGAATTAGGCCGTGCCACCAACACCCATCACTAGCCAACAGAATTCCCTGTCAGCCAATCCTGGGCGCAAGGTGAGACTATGTTTGTTGTTGTTTGTTTTCACAGTTCAAGCCATGATGACAAGTTAACAATTTTCAATTAAATTGTCCACCTCTCCCCACTCTACAATGGGGAAACTTGGCACACATAGGGATTCAGGCTGCGCCCCTGCCACTCACCACTACCCAACATCATTTGCTGTCAGCGATTCCCATGTGCAAGGTGAGACTTTATTTGTTTTTGCTTTCACTGTTCCGTCGCTATGACATATTAACATTTTTCAATTAAATTGTTCACCTCCTCCCAACTTTACCATGGGAATCTTGGCTCTTAGAGGGAATTAGGCCGTGCCGCCAACACCACCACTAGCCAACAGAATTCCCTGTCAGCGACTCGTGCAAGGTGCAGTGAGACTGTGTTTGTTGTGTTTTTATTCTCAGAGTTCAAGCCACAAGGACAAGTTAACATTTTTCAATTAAATTGTCCACCTTCCTCCCAACTCTCCCCTGGGAATCTTGGCCACGCTGCCACCACCCACCACTAGACAACAGAATTCCTGTCAGCCAATACTGCTCAAGGTGAGACTGTGTTTGTAATTTTTTGTTTTCACTGTTCATATCACGAGGATTCAACAATTTTCAATTATTTTTTTACTTCTCTACATTGGTTAATCATTAGATGACAGTTTTATAATGAGGCAAGTCAAATAGAATGGTGAGAAAATATCACTGTTTGATGATGTTGCTGTTCTTTTCACTCACCATTTTTCAATTAAATTGCTTTGAGATCTGCAATATCAGATCCCACAGATGAAGCTTTGTTCTGCTGTCAATGTCACCAGCAGCAACCAAAAGAATGGCTGGCCCACCACCATTGCTCTCTCTCTTCCACAATGTGCCCTCAGATCTTGTTGATGTGATTCTTTCTGTTATTTATTTTGTTTGTGCCTGTTTATATGTTTTGTTGATTGTTGTTTTACCTGGTTAGGGATAAAGGCGGGACATTTTGATTTGAACTGATTTTATTGCATGAACTGGGATCGTGGTCTTACAACCGTAGTACTAGTGTCCTTCGTGGGCGTAGACTCCTTTGTGAAACAAGATTCTGTTCTTGCGTTAAAATATTTCACTTTAAAATCGTCCCCACTTATCTTCCAGCTACACTATTTACTCTCGTCTCGTATTACCTCAATTTTGTTTGTTCGTCAATGTTGTTGATTGTTCTTTCTCCATTGTCATTCTTGCTTTGAACTCTTTCAGATCAAAAACTATTCCTCTTTGCTCCTAGCGACCATACCTTCCTCCTCCGTTTCTCCTTTCTCCTTCGTTTCTGCCTCAATTTTAATGTTTGTGTATTTTTGATTATTTTTCTCCGTTCTCTTTCTTCCATTAGAATCCTCTTGTTCAAAACCTATTCTTATTTTCTCAATGCCACCCCGTCTTCCTCCATTTTCTCTCCTTCTTCCAGCAGTCTGTCTTTACAGTTCCTGTTCTAGAACAGTGAATACTTCTTGATAATATGGTAAGATTTTATGTGGTTCATTTTTTCTCCCCAAGACTAAACCTAACCATTTTGTCATCCAACCCATTGGTACTGTCTATCTCAGTTAATATGGTAAGTTTTTATCTCATATTTTGAGACATTGCTTTGTTCATAAATTTTACTCCCTAACGTTTAGTGAAGAAAATTAAATTTTCAAGTCTTTTTTATAGTGTAGACAGAAGATAGTGACTAGATGTTAATTTCTGCTGTGTTTGTGAGAGTCGGAGAGGATAGTAAAAGCATGCAATGTTTATTTTGCAGGGGAGTCTGATTGTCGATAATGGGACAGGGCAAGATTAAGTTGGCCCGTGCCATGTTATGTGAGCTTTGTTGAGTATTGTTCATTTCACTGGTCTTGCTGCAAGTTTGATCTAACATTGTTACATTCAATTGTTGAATTCCTCCCAACTCTATGTCAGGAAAAGACACCAACAATCTATATAGAAAAGACAACAACAATCTATATAGATTTTTCGGTTCTGTTTTTAGTTTAGAAGAAATCAACTAGCTGTTTCTTCATTCCCTTTGTGTGAGAGTCTGACGGGATAGTAAATATCATGCAGTGGTTTTGCAAAGGGGTCTGATTGGTGATAATGCAGCACTGGTAGAACTAAGTTGGCCTGTAGCAATATTGTGTGAGCCTATATTCATTATCGTTCTTTCACCGAGCCTGCTGCAAATGATTTAACATTTTTCAATTAAATTGTTGACATTCCTTCCAACCCTATCTCAGAAAAAAACAACACTTTGAATGTTTTATAGAATGGTTCCATTTTTAGTTTAGAAGATAACATCTAGTTGTTACTTCATATTGGTTTGTGTGAGAGTCGGACAGGATAGTAAAATCATGCAATGGTTTTGCAAGGGGATCTGATTATGATAATACGGTAGAGACGGGATTAAATCGGTCCATAGCAATATTATGTGAGCCAGTGTTTAGTATTGTTGTTTTGACAGAGCATGCAGCAAGGTTGATCTAATTTTTCAATTTAATTGTTGATATCCCTACCAAGTCTATCTCAGGAGAAACAAACAATCTACACATGATGTTTTCTATAGTGGTAGAATTTATTCATGATAGAGTCACACAGAAGAGCATCATATGTGGAATGATAGTGTTTTTGAAGGTGGTCTGCTATATGAAAATGTTGCAGAAACAGACCTGGTAAGATTAAATTGACCTGCAGCAATGCTATGTACTTTACATGCAGTTTACAAAATAAATGATTCACATCCTTAAACTCATATCCTCATACTTCATTGAGAACAAGCTAACCACATATTGAGTCAGAAAATATAACTCCATAGGTAACCTGTTTCATGATTGTTTTTACAGTTCATCTAACATTTTCATATAAATTGTTGACATTTCCACCACTCTACCAAAGAATAGTACTAAAGCACAATTGTCTTGCAGAGTACTCTGAGGTGAGATTCTGTGACAGATTGTTGAAAATTATTGCTCGCCACTTCTCTATATCAATTGCACCTCCATTCACCACCACCCAAATCACATCCACTATGATTCATCAGTCCATCAACACAGGAAAAGACATGTAATGTTTTTGCTGGGCAGTCCTTCACATATTGAGATTTGCTATTTATATCTTACCTTCTTCCACCACCGCCAACATCCACCTGTCTTTCTTTGGCTCATCAACACCAGAAAGAAAACATGAGGGGTGACACATTGTCTGATTCGATTGATTGCTCTGAGTTTGGGATCGTGGTCTTGTCACTGTAGTACCAGTATCCTCAAGGTGTGGACTCTTTTGACCAAACGATTCTGTTTTCGCTGGGCAGTCCTTCTTCGCAATCAGACATGTTGTTGCTTGTCTACTTCATCTCGATTCACCTTCTTCCACCACCACTGAATGAAATCCACCATGTTTTTTGGCTCATCAACACCGGATAGAAAACATGAGGGGTGACACATTGTCCATTTGATTGACGCCACCGGAATCACTTTGACAAAACAAGATCTTAATTTTTTGCTGCAGGACATCTTCCAATCTTCGACCATCTTCGCCATCAAGATCTACCTTTTGCTGGACATCTTTCAATCGTCAGCAGCTTAACCTTCTTTGCCAGACATCCCTTCCACACGGTTGTGTTATCTTGTTACCAAGAGACTCGTGGAAGCAGGAGTATAAACCAGGCCCACTCTGAGGAAAGCTGAGAGTATAAAATAGGCCACACTCAGGAAAGCTGAGTATAAAATAGGCCCACTCAGGAAAGCTGAGAGTATAAAATAGGCCCACTCTTGAGGTAGGCTGAGAGTATAAATAGGCCCACTCTCGAGGAAGGCTGAGAGTATAAAATAGGCTCTTGAGGAAAGCCGAGTTCTAAAATAGGCCCACCCCCAACAATCAACCTTGTTACAATCGGTAGCTATGTGGAATTGTGAAGAAGTGAGCCCGGTTTCTAAGTTATAATAATCTGAATAACAATGAAAGAAAACATACATTACACAAAGTAATAATTAATCTATCACATTATTATTAGTCAGCTATTATATTATGAATTGGAATGTCAATCCATATGCACATCAAACTTAACTCAGATAAGTTACTTCAAACAAAAGCGTGTACTGCATTACACAGAGAGCACCCTAAACCGGGTACAAACAGGAGTGAGGGAATCAAATTTCAGACAAAAATCTTATCATCTTGTCAAACTCTGTTTCTACATGGTTTAGTTGGGTTCTTGTTTCCTCCAGGATGATTACCAGCTGCAATGAGCAATCTGAATCAATTTCTGGTTCATGTTTTGCAAACAGAAGCAGCATGAAACCCGCACAAGAATATTTGTGATGTAAACATCTCTCTTTCTTTCTTACTTCAATCTATTTGGATATCACCCGTTCCAACTTAGCATCAGCTTCAGTTCAATGCAACATAATAAATGTTGTCAATAAACCCATTGAGATAACGCACTGTTAGCAAACAAGTTTTTTTATTTATTACAAATATGGTATTACAACATTATATGTTATTTATGTCTTGATTTTTACCAAGCCTATACAAAGTCAGAAAGAGCCATGGTGGGTTTTCTAATGAGACCACTAACTAACCAACAAAGAACACAAACTTGTTCCAAATCATTTGTCAAATCAGTAGCTGCAAAATTCAAACCATGCTTGCAGCAAGTGAAGATCATGCATTGCTTGTTTGAGCACTGATGCAAAACACCAATTTCCAGTCTTATCTGTCAAAAGTATTATTTCTTGCAGAGCTGAAGCACTAGAATTTTGAATGAGTGTTGATGACCTTGCCTTCTTTTCTTATTTGGTGATGAGGTTATTATGAGCCATTATCCTACTTTGTTTACTGCATCTACATTGTTAATTTTACCAATAGGGTGATCTTCCAATCACAAAGATCCACTCTTCTATTGCTTGCAGAAGCTATCCTTGGCATTTATCCGTTCGAAATACTGTTGTTCAAGAAATCATTCTTTTTGGCACTTCTAAAATTGCATTGTTTTCTGAAAGTAAGGCATTTTGGTAGACCATTTTCTGGTCTCTCTTTGAAAAATGACTTACTTGCCGAGTAAGGCTGATTCAACAAAATGAATTTTCAAAAGTGGCACTTTTCTAAAGCAACTCTAATACCATGTAGACAAACTTACTTCATGGAAAACAGTTTTCTACAATGTAAGACATGTTCAAGCCAAGAGGAATGGAGTGGATGATGCTTTGCTTTCGTCCGCTTGCTCCAAGCATGGAAAATCTTACACTGGTGACTTGAAATAAATGTAGAAATTTCGCACCAAACAGTTTATGGAAGATATACCAAAATGGATACATAAAAGCACCAATTAATATCTACCATAAGGTGTACCAATGGGAAAGTCACCTTTGCAAGGAACCACTTCATAGTTGATACATTTTCCAATGTTGATACCCTTCTACATAGGAACTTCAATAGATCAAACTGGAGAGGAAGATGTAAATCTATGGATTATAGGAGAAACGAATGACATCTTGATTTGAATTGATTGATTGGCATTAAACTGAGATTGTGGTCTTGTTAACTAAGGTGTCTGTTTCCTTTGTGATTGGCATATCTCTTTTCAAAATTTGTGTCACCTTCTCTCTTATAGCCCCTCTAGTCTTCTCTTATATATATGTATCTACCATCTCCAACCCCTTCCTTCTCCCTCATCATGGATATAAGAGAGCATGAAGCTTCTGCTCATTTGTCTCCACTTACCACTCAGATTGTGATAGCACCAAACCTCACAGTCACCCATTCACATACCAAGTGCAGTATAACTTAATCGACACACTTTATGATACAAAACCTAACCAAACTTGAATCGAAACCTTCATGTACAAAGTTGATATCAAATCCACCATGCAAAATGAGATCAATTGTCAGGCAACAAGAGCTAGCACAAAATGAACTGTATTTTGGGATTGTTGCCAATTGATTATTGTTTTCCCTGTTCATGTTTGAATGGTGGCTTGATAATATTCATTTTCCAATTATTTTTGTCTTAAAAGAAATTTTATTGTTGTCTCTAGTATTTCATTTTTATGCATGACCTTTATATCATTAACAATTATGCAAAATTAGTTCTATAGATTTCGACTATAGAAGGTATCGCCTTGTGTGAACTGTGTTACAATGCATGCCATTACCGCACCCATCTCAGATTATCAAACCACTGGGCCTCACAGTCACAAGTTCACATACCAAGAACAGTTTAAGTTGATGGACATACTTCATGGAAGTTGATTACCTCTATATTATAATTTGACATCTGTCATTTCTCAAAATCTCTCTCTGTCAATTTTCCTAAGTCCAGATGTTATCTCACTTGTGATCACATCCCATCAAATTCTGTTTTGATTGATGTGAACATTATGTCTTGCCACAATATCTCATAAACTTGATACATAGGTACAATGATTGAATGGGATGATTATCTGTTGTTTTCCTCTCAAGAAGCATTGTAGAAACTTGATGCAATGGATGGCTTACGCACCAGTGCTGAAGATATATGTGTGACCATCGAGCTTCTGGATGACACCAAAATATAATACTACTTTTAGGACTACGCATAGATGCTCTTTTTCTCCACTTACCACTCAGATTATGATAGCACCACACCTCACAGTCATACTTTCACATACCAAGTGCAATATAATATTAATCAACACACTTTATGATACAAAACTTCCACCAAACTTGAAGTAAAACCTTCATGTAAAAAGTTTATGATATCAAATCCACCATGAAATGAGATCAATTCTCAGGCAAAATGAAAGCTAGCACAAAATGAACTTTATTGTGGGGTTGTTGCCAGCTGATGACCTGAGCAAAATTCGTAAAATAAAAAATATCCTTGAAAATTATAGGTAGTTTCGACAGGTGTGAAGAATTGATTTTATGAGCTATATTTTGTGCTATTGTGAGGATGGAATGGCAGTGGAACTGCACTCCAGTCCAAACAATGCAAACGAACATGTGTAGACTTCTACACAATATGGTATGTCTATACCCTTCTGAAAGATGTTTAGATCTTCCAAAAGAGTGCTCTCTTATTTGGGGTTCTGAACTTCCATGTTGGGGAGTCCATGCCGTCGGAGGTGGACTCTCACTTGGGGTCCTGAGAATGCTCTATTTAGGTTTTGTACCCAGGGGTACAAAAGGCTGATTCATGCTCTTATTTAGGTTTTGTACCCCTAGGGTACAAAATGGCTGATTCTTGGCCTATGTCACTCGCCCCACGAATGGAGTATCAGGTAAAAAGGAACCAAAAACCTAAGTATTTTAGGTGAAAAATGGGTTCTCATGAGAGTAACAATAACGAACTAAAGAGTTTGTTAAACATGTGTAAGTAAGTGTTGTTTGAAGAGGGAGAGTCCGTTTTTGTCGTTTGAAACTGACATTTATCGGTTTTAAGTTTGGTTGTTAAAAGAGGTGTAACCGTATATTCAGTCTTTCTGATTTGGTTCAGCGTTGAATCTGATGGTGCCATACGTGGACTGATGTGATAGTCAAGGATCACTTTCATATCTTTCACCTTTGCGTATACCATCTTTTCTAAAAGTGCTTGATCACCAACTTTGTAGTCCCAATCACGGCGTGAGCTATTTTCTCGTTCTGTGTTTCTTCCATTTGTCCGGTGATCCATTCCATTGGCGGAATGCGGCCCAAGCGTTAGATCTACGAACGTCTGCCATTACTCTCTACTGAAGGGGCCATGTCTATGCTGTTCGACATAGATGATAACACCTGATGCACTCGTTCTAGAATTACGTTAAACTTGTGGATTCTTGACATGGTAGGCTTACTGGTGATTATATAGGTCACATAGGGCTTTGAAGTGAAGTTTGAATTGCTTCCATTGTCATAAATTATGTGTTGACAACGTGGATACCTACTAAACCAGGTCTTGTTCACTAAGTTGCTGATCATTGCTGATGACTTATCAAAGTATGCTAACTTAGGTTCCTCATGGGTCCTTTTACCCTTCCGCCCTTTTATCCAGGGAATAATCGCCTCAGTGATTACGGTAGTTCAACTATTTCAAACCAGCTAGAAGCTGGGTCAATCATAGTCAGACACATGAAATCAATTACTGTCCCATCTTTACCTTTGATTGTATCTGGGCCAATAAGGTCCACACATAGTACATCGAGGGTTTGTGATGGTTTAGTAGGGAGTTTCCGTACTTATGCTTATGCCTCTTGTTGACTTGGCATGCATGACAGTTTTGACATATTTGGACGGTATTTCATATGCTTTCCAGTACATCGCCACGAAGGGTTTCTTTGAGTCTAATGTGTCCAGGGTGCTGTAGATAGTGGTGGTACCAACTAACTGCATGGTGTTGAAGATCTTCCGAATGACCATTTTTCCTTCCTTGCATAGGAGATGTGTACTTTCACCAATTGTGTCAAGTACTGGTCTTTCAACGTCTTCAAGCTGGCATCAAGCTTTTGTGCTTCTGCAATCTCTGCGTATCATTTCTTGTTGGACTTGGTAAGTTTGTCGATTTTAGCGGATAGCTGCATAGCTACTTCCTCCTCGAGCAGGTCTCTCTAGTCCGAGAATTTCCATTTGGTTTTCTCCCTTGAAGCTTGACTTCGGGGTCCCATTGAGTCATACTTCCAGCAATCCAGAGTGTTGTGGGTGGTATGTGTGCCCTTATGTTTCTTGCAGAGAGAACAGTACTTCTCTGTGCGACGTTTCTTCGAATCGGTCACTAAAAGACCATCTTCTTCCTAGATGAGTCGTTAGCCTTGGCTACGGTCTTGGGTCCTTCTCCAACCTTCTCGGTGGGGTAGGCCTTCGATGCGTTCAAGGACCGAAGTTCCCTGACTCTGTGGTACCAAAGCTCCACTGAGCTCATATTGGTCCTGCCAGTTCCTAGGAACCATCCTGAGGATGTGGCTTGCCAAGTCGGCATCATCAAATGGCCCGCATACTTTCGTGACTTTGCAGCCTTCGAAGAGTAAAACAGGCACGGCAAGAGTTCCCATACCCGTTAAGGCGCTGGATCCTCTGCACAAAGTCCCTGGTGGGTACCCTGTTTGGTTTCTTCAGCCCATTGCTGATGTAGAAAATTAATTTCTCAATTTTCAATTAAATTGTTCACCTCCCTCCCAACTCTACCATGGGAATCTCACCCCAGGGAGTTAGGCGCCCGCCACCCACCACTAGCGAACAGCATAACCTGTCAGCGGATCCTGGGCGCAAGGTGAGACTGAGTTTGGTTTTTTTGTTTTCACAGTTCGCGTCGTAAGATTAATTTCTCAATTTTCAATTAAATTGCTCACGTCCCTCCCGACTCTACCATGGGAATCTCGGCCCATAGAGGGAATCAGGCTGCGCCCCCGCCACCCACCACTAGAGAACAGCATAACCTGTCAGCGGATCCTGCGCGCAAGGTGAGACTGAGTTTGGTTTTTTTGTTTCCACAGTTCGCGTCGCTGATTAATTTCACAATTTTCAATTAAATTGTTCACCTCCCTCCCAACTCTACCATTGGAATCTTGGCTCTTAGAGGGAATTAGGCCGTGCCACCAACACCCATCACTAGCCAACAGAATTCCCTGTCAGCCAATCCTGGGCGCAAGGTGAGACTATGTTTGTTGTTGTTTGTTTTCACAGTTCAAGCCATGATGACAAGTTAACAATTTTCAATTAAATTGTCCACCTCTCTCCCCACTCTACAATGGGAAACTTGGCACACATAGGGATTCAGGCTGCGCCCCCGCCACTCACCACTACCCAACATCATTCGCTGTCAGCGATTCCCATGTGCAAGGTGAGACTTTATTTGTTTTTTTGCTTTCACTGTTCCCGTCGCTATGACATATTAACATTTTCAATTAAATTGTTCACCTCCCTCCCAACTTTACCATGGGAATCTTGGCTCTTAGAGGGAATTAGGCCGTGCCGCCAACACCCCACTAGCCAACAGAATTCCCTGTCAGCCAATCGTGCGCGCAAGGTGAGACTATGTTTGTTTGTTTTTATTCTCAGAGTTCAAGCCACAAGGACAAGTTAACATTTTTCAATTAAATTGTCCACCTTCCTCCCAACTCTCCCCTGGGAATCTTGGGCCACGCTGCCACCACCCACCACTAGACAACAGAATTCCTGTCAGCCAATACTGCTCAAGGTGAGACTGTGTTTGTAATTTTTTGTTTTCACTGTTCATATCACGAGGATTCAACAATTTACAATTATTTTTTTTACTTCTCTACATCGGTTAATCATTAGATGACAGTTTTATAATGAGGCAAGTCAAATAGAATGGTGAGAAAATATCACTGTTTGATGATGTTGCTGTTCTTTTCACTCACCATTTTTCAATTAAATTGCTTTGAGATCTGCAATATCAGATCCCACAGATGAAGCTTTGTTCTGCTGTCAATGTCACCAGCAGCAACCAAAAAGAATGGCTGGCCCACCACCATTGCTCTCTCTCTTCCACAATGTGCCCTCAGATCTTGTTGATGTGATTCTTTCTGTTATTTATTTTGTTTGTGCCTGTTTATATGTTTTGTTGATTGTTGTTTTACCTGATTAGGGATAATGGCGGGACATTTTGATTTGAACTGATTTTATTGCATGAACTGGGATCGTGGTCTTACAACCGTAGTACTAGTGTCCTTCGTGGGCGTACACTCCTTTGTAAACGAGATTCTGTTCTTGCGTTAAAATCTTTCACTTTAAAATCGTCCCCACTTATCTTCCAGCTACACTATTTACTCTCGTCTCCGTACTGCCTCAATTTTGTTTGTTTGTCAATGTTGTTGATTGTTCTTTCTCCATTGTCATTCTTGCGTTGAACTCTTTCAGATCAAAAACTATTCCTCTTTGCTCCTAGCGACCATACCTTCCTCCGTTTCCTCCTTTTCTCCTTCGTTTCTGCCTCAATTTTAATGTTTGTGTATTTTTGATTATTTTTCTCCGTTCTCTTTCTTCCATTAGAATCCTCTTGTTTAAAACCTATTTTTATTTTCTCCTAGCCACCCCGTCAATGCCACCCTGTCTTCCTCCATTTTCTCTCCTTCTTCCAGCAGTCTGTCTTTACAGTTCCTGTTCTAGAACAGTGAATACTTCTTGATAATATGGTAAGATTTTATGTGGTTCATTTTTTTCTCCCCAAGACTAAACCTAACCATTTTGTCATCCAACCCATTGGTACTGTCTATCTCAGTTAATATGGTAAGTTTTTATCTCATATTTTGAGACATTGCTTTGTTCATAAATTTTGCTCCCTAACGTTTAGTGAAGAAAATTAAATTTTCAAGTCTTTTTTATAGTGTAGACAGAAGATAGTGACTAGATGTTAATTTCTGCTGCGTTTTGTGAGAGTCGGAGAGGATAGTAAGAAGCATGCAATGTTTATTTTGCAGGGGAGTCTGATTGTCGATAATGGGACAGGGGCAAGATTAAGTTGGCCCGTGCCATGTTATGTGAGCTTTGTTGAGTATTGTTCATTTCACTGGTCTTGCTGCAAGTTTGATCTAACATTGTTACATTCAATTGTTGGAATTCCTCCCAACTCTATGTCAGGAAAAGACACCAACAATCTATATAGAAAAGACAACAACAATCTATATAGATTTTTTCGGTTCTTTTTTTAGTTTAGAAGAAATCAACTAGCTGTTTCTTCATTCCCTTTGTGTGAGAGTCTGACGGGATAGAAAATATCATGCAGTGGTTTTGCAAATGGGTCTGATTGGTGATAATGCAGCACTGGTAGAACTAAGTTGGCCTGTAGCAATATTGTGTGAGCCTATATTCATTATCGTTCTTTTCACCGAGCCTGCTGCAAATGATTTAACATTTTTCAATTAAATTGTTGACATTCCTTCCAACCCTATCTCAGGAAAAAAACAACACTTTGAATGTTTTATAGAATGGTTCCATTTTGTAGTTTAGAAGATAACATCTAGTTGTTACTTCATATTGGTTTGTGTGAGAGTCGGACAGGATAGTAAAATCATGCAATGGTTTTTGCAAGGGGATCTGATTAGTGATAATACGGTAGAGACGGGATTAAATCGGTCCATAGCAATATTATGTGAGCCAGTGTTTAGTATTGTTGTTTTGACAGAGCATGCAGCAAGGTTGATCTAACATTTTTCAATTTAATTGTTGATATCCCTACCAAGTCTATCTCAGGAGAAACAAACAATCTACACATGATGTTTTCTATAGTGGTAGAATTTATTCATGATAGAGTCACACAGAAGAGCATCATATGTGGAATGATAGTGTTTTTGAAGGTGGTCTGCTATATGAAAATGTTGCAGAAACAGACCTGGTAAGATTAAATTGACCTGCAGCAATGCTATGTACTTCTACATGCAGTTTACAAAATAAATGATTCACATCCTTAAACTCATATCCTCATACTTCATTGAGAACAAGCTAACCACATATTGAGTCAGAAAATATAACTCCATAGGTAACCCTGTTTCATGATTGTTTTTTACAGTTCATCTAACATTTTCATATAAATTGTTGACATTTCCACCACTCTACCAAAGAATAGTACTTAAAGCACAATTGTCTTGCAGAGTACTCTGAGGTGAGATTCTGTGACAGATTGTTGAAAATTATTGTTGCTCGGCCACTCCTCTTATATCAATTGCACCTCCATTCACCACCACCCAAATCACATCCACTATGATTCATCAGTCCATCAACACAGGAAAAGACATGTAATGTTTTTTGCTGGGCAGTCCTTCACATATTGAGATTTGTTATTGCTATTTCCAATTCACCTTCTTCCACCACCGCCAGAATCACATCCACTGTCTTTCTTTGGCTCATCAACACCAGAAAGAAAATATGAGGGGGTGACACATTGTCTGATTCGATTGATTGCTCTGAGTTAAACTGGGATCGTGGTCTTGTCACTGTAGTACCAGTATCCTTCGCGGGTGTGGACTCTTTGGACGAAACGAGATTCTGTTTTTCGCTGGGCAGTCCTTCGCAATTCCAGACATGTTGTTGCTTGTCTACTTCCCTTATCTCCGATTCACCTTCTTCCACCACCACTGGAATGAAATCCACCATGTTTCTTTGGCTCATCAACACCGGATAGAAAACATGAGGGGGTGACACATTGTCCAATTTGATTGACGCCACCACCGGAATCACTTTGACAAAACAAGATCTTAACTTTTGCTGCAGGACATCTTCCAATCTTCGGGAGACCATCTTTCGTCATCAAGATCTACCTTTTTGCTGGACATCTTTCAATCGTCAGCAGCTTAACCTTCTTTGCCAGACATCCCTTCCACACGGTTGTGTTATCTTGTTACCAAGACTCTCGTGGAAGCAGGGAGTATAAACTAGGCCCACTCTCGAGGAAAGCTGAGAGTATAAAATAGGCCCACTCTCGAGGAAAGCTGAGAGTATAAAATAGGCCCACTCTCGAGGAAAGCTGAGAGTATAAAATAGGCCCACTCTCGAGGTAGGCTGAGAGTATAAAATAGGCCCACTCTCGAGGAAGGCTGAGAGTATAAAATAGGCCCACTCTTGAGGAAAGCCGAGAGTCTAAAATAGGCCCACCCCCAACAATCAACCTTGTTACAATCGGTAGCTATGTGGAATTGTGAAGAAGTGAGCCCGGTTTCTAAGTTATAATAATCTGAATAACTAATGAAAAAGAACATACATTACACAACAGTAATAATTAATCTATCACATTATTATTAGTCAGCTATTATATTATGAATTGGAATGTCAATCCATATGCACATCAAACTTAACTCGTATTGTAAGTTACTTCAAACAAAAGCGGTGTACTGCATTACACAGAGAGCACCCTAAACCGGGTACAAACAGGAGTGAGGGAATCAAATTTCAGACAAAAATCTTATCATCTTGTCAAACTCTGTTTCTACATGGTTTAGTTGGGTTTCTTGTTTCCTCCAGGATGATTACCAGCTGCAAATGAGCAATCTGAATCAATTTCTGGTTCATGTTTTGCAAACAGAAGCAGCATGAAACCCGCACAAGAATATTTGTGATGTAAACATCTCCTCTTTCTTTTCTTACTTCAATCTATTTGGATATCACCCGGTTCCAACTTAGCATCAGCTTCAGTTCAATGCAACATGTAACGAAATGTTGTCAATAAACCCATTGGAGATAACGCACTGTTAGCAAACAAGTTTTTATTTGTTGTCACCGTTAATACAACATTATATGGTATTGAGCAACTTTGAGTTTTTTATCAAGTCTGTGATATTTACACCTGCCTAAGCAGAAAGATGGCATCCAGCCATGGTGGGTTTTCTAATGAGACCATAACTATTAATCAAGTTGGCCAACTAAAAGAACACAAACTTGTTCCAAATCATTTGTCAAATCAGTAGCTGCAAAATTCAAACCATTGTGTTGCTTGCAAAGCAAGTGAAGATCATGCATTGCTTGTTTGAGCACTGATGCAAAACACCAATTTCCAGTCTTATCTGTCAAAAGTATTATTTCTTGCAGAGCTGAAGCACTAGAATTTTGAATGAGTGTTGATGACCTTGCCTTCTTCTTATTTGGTGATGAGGTTATTATGAGTTTTAGCCATTATCCTACTTTGTTTACTGCATCTACATTGTTAATTTTACCAATAGGGTGATCTTTCCAATCACAAAGATCCACTCTTCTATTGCTTGCAGAAGCTATCCTTGGCATTTATCCGTTCGAAATACTGTTGTTCAAGAAATCATTCTTTTTTGGCACTTCTAAAATTGCATTGTTTTCTGAAAGTAAGGCATTTTGGTCGTGACCATTTTCTGGTCTCTCTTTGAAAAATGACTTACTTGCCGAGTAAGCTGATTCAACAAAAAATGAATTTCCAAAAGTGGCTTACTTTTCTAAAGCAACTCTTAATACCATGTAGACAAACTTACTTCATGGAAAACAGTTTTTCTACAATGTAAGACATGTTACGGCCAAAAGAGGAATGGAGTGGATGATGCTTTGCTCGTCAGCTTGCTCAAGCATGGAAAATCTTACACTGGTGACTTGAAATAAATGTAGAAATTTCGCACCAAACAGTTTATGGAAGATATACCAAAATGGATACATAAAAGCACCAAAATTAATATCTACCATAAGGTGTACCAATGGGAAAAGTCACCTTTGCAAGGAACCACTTCACCAGTTGATACATTTTCCAATTTTGATACCCTTCTACATAGGAACTTCAATAGATCAAACTGGAGAGGAAGATATGAAATCTATGGGATTATAGGGAGAACGGAATGACATCTTGATTTGAATTGACTGATTGGCATTAAACTGAGATTGTGGTCTTGTTAACTAAGGTGTCTGTTTCCTTTGTGATTGGCATGTCTCTTTTCAAAATTTGTGTCACCTTCCTCTCTTATAGCCCCTCTAGTCTTCTCTTATATATATGTATCTACCATCTCCAACCCCTTCCTTCTCCCTCATCATGGATATAAGAGAGCATGAAGCTTCTGCTCATTTGTCTCCACTTACCACTCAGATTGTGATAGCACCAAACCTCACAGTCACCCATTCACATACCAAGTGCAGTATAACTTAATCGACACACTTTATGATACAAAACCTAACCAAACTTGAATCGAAACCTTCATGTACAAAGTTGATATCAAATCCACCATGCAAAATGAGATCAATTGTCAGGCAACAAGAAAGCTAGCACAAAATGAACTGTATTTTGGGATTGTTGCCAATTGATTATTGTTTTCCCTGTTCATGTTTGAATGGTGGCTTGATAATATTCATTTTCCAATTATTTTTGTCTTAAAAGAAATTTTATTGTTGTCTCTAGTATTTCATTTTTTATGCATGACCTTTATATCATTAACAATTATGCAAAATTAGTTCTATAGATTTCGACACATAGAAGGTATCGCCTTGTGTGAACTGTGTTGCACAATGCATGCCATTACACCGCATCCATCTCAGATTATCAAACCACTGGGCCTCACAGTCACAAGTTCACATACCAAGAACAGTTTAAGTTGATGGACATACTTCATGGAAGTTGATTACCTCTACATTATAATTTGACATCTGTCATTTCTCAAAATCTCTCTCCTGTCAATTTTTCCTAAGTCCAGATGTTATCTCACTTGTGATCACATCCCATCAAATTCTGTTTTGATTGATGTGAACATTATGTCTTGCCACAATATCTCATAAACTTGATACATAGGTACAATGATTGAATGGGATGATTATCTGTTGTTTTCCTCTCAAGAAGCATTGTAGAAACTTGATGCAATAATGGATGCAACTTACGCACCAGTGCTGAAGATATGTGTGACCATCGAGCTTCTGGATGACACCAAAAAATATAATACTACTTTTAGGACTACGCATAGATGCTCTTTTTTCTCCACTTACCACTCAGATTATGATAGCACCACACCTCACAGTCATACTTTCACATACCAAGTGCAATATAATATTAATCAACACACTTTATGATACAAAACTTCCACCAAACTTGAAGTAAAACCTTCATGTAAAAAGTTTATGATATCAAATCCACCATGAAATGAGATCAATTCTCAGGCAAAATGAAAGCTAGCACAAAATGAACTTTATTGTGGGGTTGTTGCCAGCTGATGACCTGAGCCAAAATTCGTCGTAAAAAATATCACGCGAAAATTATAGGTAGTTTCGACAGGTGTCGAAGAATTGATTTTTATGAGCTATATTTTGTGCTATTGTGAGGATGGAATGGCAGTGGAACTGCACTCCAGTCCAAACAATGCAAACGAACATTGTGTAGACTTCTACACAATATGGTATGTCTATACCCTTCTGAAAGATGTTTAGATCTTCCAAAAGAGTGCTCTCTTATTTGGGGTTCTGAACTTCCATGTTGGGGAGTCCATGCCGTCGGGAGGTGGACTCTCCTACTTGGGGTCCTGAGAATGCTCCTATTTAGGTTTTGTACCCAGGGGTACAAAAAAGGCTGATTCATGCTCTTATTTAGGTTTTGTACCCTAGGGTACAAAAATGGCTGATTCTTGGCCTATGTCACTCGCCCCCACGAATGGAGTATCAGGTAAAAAAGGAACCAAAAAACCTAAGTATTTTTAGGTGAAAAAAATGGGTTCTCATGAGAGTAACAATAACGAACTAAAGAGTTTGTTAAACATGTGTAACGAGTAAGTGTTGTTTGAAGAGGGAGAGTCCGTTTTTGTCGTTTTGAAACTGACATTTAATACGGTTTTAAGTTTGGTTGTTAAAAGAGGTGTAACGCTTCGTATATTCAGTCTTTCTGATTTGGTTCCGCGTTGAATCCTGATGGTGCCATTCGTATGAACTGATGTGATAGTCCAAGGATCACTTTCATATCTACTTTCACCTTTGCGGAGTATACCATCTTTTCTAAGAAGTACTTGATCACCAACTTTGTAGTCCCAATCACGACGTGAGCTATTTTCTCGTTCTGTGTTTTGGTCTGTTTGGTGTTGCCTATATTCTCCAATTTCATTCCAGTCGGCCAGGAAGGGGATGTCGAACAATATGTCCCGTCCAAAGATGGCTGCACCTGGGGAGGCTTTTAGTACTGTGTGGTATGTTGAGCGAATGGCCCAAGCGACGTTCGTCACGAACTTGTCTATATCGCTTGTCTCTACTGAAGGGGCCATGTCTATTTCAGCTGTTCGAGCATAGATGATATCACCTGATGCACTCGTTCTAGAATTGCATTCGCTTGTGGATTCTTGACACTGGTAGGCTTACTCGTGATCCCATATGAGTCACATAGGGCTTTGAAGTGAAGTTTGAATTCGCTTCCATTGTCATAAATTATGTGTTGACAACGTGGATACCTACTAAACCAGGTCTTGTTCACTAAGTTGCTGATCATTGCTGATGACTTATCAAAGTATGCTAACTTAGGTTCCTCATGGGTCCTTTTACCCTTCCGCCCTTTTGTATCCAGGGAAAATAATCGCCTCAGTGATTGCCGGTAGTTCAACTATTTCAAACCAGCTAGAAGCTGGGTCAATCATAGTCAGACACATGAAATCAATTACTGTCCCATCTTTACCTTTGATTGTATACGGGCCAATAAGGTCCACACATAGTACATCCCGAGGGTTTGTGATGGCGAATTTAGTAGGGAGTTTCCCGTACTTATGCTTATGCCTCTTGTTGACTTGGCATGCATGACAGTTTTTGACATATTTACGGACGGTATTTCGCATACCTTTCCAGTACATCGCAGCACGAAGGGTTTCTTTGAGTCTAGTGTGTCCAGGGTGCTGTAGATAGTGGTGGTACCAACTAACTGCATGGTGTTGAAGATCTTTCGGAATGACCATTTTTCCTTCCTTGCATAGGAGATGTGTACTTTCGACCAATTGTGTCAAGTACTGGTCTTTCAACGTCTTCAAGCTGGCATCAAGCTTTTGTGCTTCTGCAATCTCTGCGTATCATTTTCTTGTTGGACTTGGTAAGTTTGTCGATTTTAGCGGATAGCTGCGCATAGCTACTTCCTCCTCGAGCAGGTCTCTCTAGTCCACGAGAATTTCCATTTGGTTTTCTCCCCTTGAAGCTTGACTTCGGGGTCCCATTGGAGTCATACTTCCAGCAATCCAGAGTGTTGTGGGTGGTATGTGCGCCCTTATGTTTCTTGCAGAGAGAACAGTACTTCTCTGTGCGACGTTTCTTTGGAATCCGGTCACTAAAAGAGACCATCTTCTTCCTAGATGAGTCGTTAGCCTTGGCTACGGTCTTGGGTCCTTCTCCAACCTTCTCGGTGGGGTAGGCCTTCTCGATGCGTTCAAGGACTTCGAGAAGTTCCCTGACACTCTGTGGTACCAAAGCTCCACTGAGCTCATATTGGTCCTGCCAGTTCCTAGGAACCATCCTGAGGATGTGGCTTGCCAAGTCGGCATCATCAAATGGCCCGCATACTTTCGTAGACTTTGCAGCCTTCGAAGAGTAAAACAGGCACGGCAAGAGTTCCACATACCCGTTAAGGCGCTGGATCCTCTGCACAAAGTCCCTGGTGGGTACCCTGTTTGGTTTCTTCAGCCCATTGCTGATGTAGAAACGTTCTTGCTCCGCTGCATCCGTCCTGAAGACGGTCTGCAGGTGCAACTGGACACATTCCTGAAAGGAGGTCCAAGATGCCGGGCGTTTTGTGGGATGCTCTGTCCCATACACATCGGTCCAGGGTTCGCAATTGATTTGCTCCCCAACGATGGTGGTCCAAGGACGACGGGCAGTCTCCGACAATTGAGTGGAGTACTGCAGGAAGATCGCTTGGCCAGCGGACACTAGGGCCTCGCTGGTGTGGATTTTAGCAGCAGTTGCTTTGTTCCACGACTGGAGGACGGGGAATTTTCATCCGTCCCTTTGAACTTGGCTTTGGCCGCAGTGGCCGCAGTCAGTTTTGCCTCAGCCTTTGCATCTGCCTAGGCTTCCCCATAGTCCGTGTCTAAGCCTCTCTGGGAAATTATTTCCATCGAGGTCTGGACATGGTTGAGGAACTGTTCAGGACTTCCCTCATCGAAGACGGTGACAGACAAGGTCATTTTGTTGGAGACCTTGATTTTGTTGATTACCTTCGGGGTGTCCATGGCAGTGGGAATGTAGGAAATGGGTGGCTTGGACCTCCCTGAACTCCGTTCACACTCCTGTGGCTTGAGTCCTTCTGGGCTTGATTTGCTGGTCGACATCCTCTTAATTGCCTCACCAAGGGGCGTATTATAAAACAAGGCCTTGAAGAAGGTCTTGGGTGCCCTGTTGAGGTTAGCTCGAAAAAGATTTTTTTATTTTTAAATTTTTAAATTTTTCTTCGTCGGCTTTTATTTCTTGAAAGTCTTGCTCCAAGGTATTTCGCGAGAATTCTCGATCACAAAATTAATCCGACTTGTAGGAATCCCTGATCGCGGAAGTCGATCGCTCGAAGTTTATCGCTGATGCTCGCTGATCGCGGGATTATTTTGGAGAGCTCGTAGATTGCGAAACCGTAGGAATTCGTCGATCGCGTAGCTGATTTTGGAGTGATCGTCGATCGTGCAAAAAAAACGTATCGCTGGTGCGAAAAGTTAAAATTGCCGCTCGTGATAAAAAGATTGTTAGCGTACCTCGTGTCGGAAGGTTTGGATGTCGATGGCTTCGGTGCGCGAAGGTCGCACCACGGTTATCTATAGATAGTGACCTGAGCCGAAAATCGTCGTAAAAAATATCACACGAAAATTATAGGTAGTTTTGACAGGTGTCGAAGAATTGATTTTATGAGCTATATTTTGTGCTATTGTGAGGATGGAATGGCAGTGGAACTGCACTCCAGTCCAAACGATGCAAACGAACATTGTGTAGACTTCTACACAATACGGTATGTCTATACCCTTCTGAAAGATGTTCAGATCTTCCAAAAGTGTGTTCTCTTATTTGGGGTTCTGAACTTCCATGTTGGGGAGTCCATGCCGTCGGGAGGTGGACTCTCCTACTTGGGGTCCTGAGAATGCTCCTATTTAGGTTTTGTACCCAGGGATACAAAAAAGGCTGATTCATGCTCTTATTTAGGTTTTGTACCCTAGGGTACAAAAATGGCTGATTCTTGGCCTATGTCAGCTGATCATTGTTTTGCCTGCTCATGTTTGAATGGTGTCTTGACAGTGTATTGCATAATGTTCCATGCTGTTATGTCATGAAAATTATTTTTTGTCTTAGAAAAAAAATTGTCTCTAGTATATCATTTTTTACGTATGACCTTTATATCATTATCATTTATGGGAAATTTGTTACTCCGCTTTTGACACATAGAAGGTATTGCCTTCTGTGAACAGTGTTGCACGATGCATGCAGTTGCCGCGCCCATTATTTTCGTGGCACATAAAAATTGACTTCACTACAGCAACATGGGATTTCCGATCGTCCCCACAATCTCCCCCTTGTATCTCAGCATTTTGGTGGACTTTTGAGCTGCAATCCGAGCTGACCTGCCCTCTTCTGTCACCCCCCTCTTATATGAATCACAAACCCCACGCCGCGCCCTCCCGTGGCTTGAATTGAAAGCCTATAAAAAGAAGCCGGGCAATTGACAATGCCAATTGTGAGTTTTTGTTTATTATTTTATTTTGTCAACTATTGAATTGGGAACGGCCGTCGCTGACCTGCCATCTTCTGCCATTGACCCCCTCCATGAGTTAAACACCCACGCCACCCTCCCACCGCCTAAATCTAAAGCCTGAAAAAGAGGGAGGACAATTGACTACACCCATGGTGAGTTTTACAATGCTGTTATTTGCCAAACAATTTAATTTGAAATTATTATTTGCCTTCATCATGTCATCTTCCCACTACCCCCCACCCACCACAACCATGAAATACAACCCCCACTCCCACAGAACTTCCCTCCCATTGCATCAATCTAATCAAATGATGTTGTTGTGTAATGATATAGTTGTTTTCGTCCCCATTGTAAACCTAAATTTCAAAAATATTGTTCGGAAATATTATTTCATTTCAAAAATGGTTTTTGTAGTGACAGTGTTAACAGCATGTTTTTTTATTTTACGGTTTTACTCCTACTACCCGTAGGGGGGAGTACTTGTTAGTAATAATGATAGTAAGGAAACTGGAGTCAATCGGACTCCGTCTTCATCAATGTTGTTAGTTAAAATGTTAGCAAAAACGAATGTTGTTAGTAAGACTGTAAGCAAGGCCAAAAAATGATCGAGGGCAATATTAACTTACAATTTAACTAACAGTTTTGATTTTTCATGAACTAGTGAGAAAAATGGCCCAGTATAACTCCTACATACGATTTGTTAGCAAGAGATAATTTGTCACTAACAGTCTTGCTAACACCTCGTTTGCAGTGAGGGAGAACAGGGAGAAAAGGGAGAAAAGGGAGAAAAGGGAGAAAAGGGAGAAAAGGGAGAAAAGGGAGAAAAGGGAGAAAAGGGAGAAAAGGGAGAAAAGGGAGAAAAGGGAGAAAAGGGAGAAAAGGGAGAAAAGGGAGAAAAGGGAGAAAAGGGAGAAAAGGGAGAAAAGGGAGAAAAGGGAGAAAAGGGAGAAAAGGAGAAAAGGAGAAAAGGGAGAAAAGGGAGAAAAGGAGAAAAGGGAGAAAAGGAGAAAAGGGAGAAAAGGGAGAAAAGGGAGAAAAGGGAGAAAAGGGAGAAAAGGGAGAAAAGGGAAAAGGAGAAAAGGGAGAAAAGGAGAAAAGGGAGAAAAGGGAGAAAAAGGGAGAAAAGGAGAAAAGGGAGAAAAGGGAGAAAAGGGAGAAAAAGGGAGAAAAAGGGAGAAAAAGGAGAAAAGAAGAAGAAGAAGAAGAAGAAGAAGAAGGAAAAGAAGAAGAAGAAGAAGAAGAAGAAGAAGAACAGGAAAAGAAGAACAAAAAGAAGAACGAAAAGAAGAACGAAAAGAAGAACAAAGAAGAACGAAAAGAAGAACAAAAAGAAGAACAAAAAGAAGAACAAAAAAGAAGAACGAAAAGAAGAACGAAAGAATGAAGGAAAAGAAGACGGAAAAGAAGAAGGAAAATAAGAAGAAGGAAAAGGAGCAATAGGAGAAGGAGAAGCAGAAGGAGATGCAGAAGGAGGTGCAGAAGGAAAAGAAGGAAAAGAAGAAGGAGAAGAAGGAGAAGGAGGAGGAGAATGAGAAGAAGGAAAAGCAGAAGAAGAAGAAGAAGAAGAAGAAGAAGAAGTAGGAGAAGAAGAAGGAGAAGAAGAAGGAGAAGGTGAACAAGGAGAAGAAGGAGAACAAGGAAAAGAAGGAGAAGAAGGAGAAGAAGGAGAAGAAGGAGAACAAGGAGAACAAAGAGAACAAAGAGAATGAGGACAATAATGAAAACAAGAAGAAAAAGGAGAAGAAGGTGGAGAATTGGGAAGTAGGAGAAAAAGGAGAAGAAGAAGAAAAAGGAAAAGAAGGAAAAGAAGGAAAAGAAGGAAAAGAAGGAAAAGAAGGAAAAGAAGGAAAAGAAGGAAAAGAAGGAAAAGAAGGAGAAGAAGGAGAAGAAGGAGAAGAAGGAGAAGAAGGAGAAGAAGGAGAAGAAGGAGAAGAAGGAGAAGAAGGAGAAGAAGGAGAAGAAGGAGAAGAAGGAGAAGAAGGAGAAGAAGGAGAAGAAGGAGAAGAAGGAGAAGAAGGAAAAGAAGGAGAAGAAGGAAAAGAAGGAGAAGAAGAGAAGAAGGAGAAGGAGAAGAAGGAGAAGAAGGAGAAGAAGGAAAGAAGAAGGAGAAGAAGGAGAAGAAGGAGAAGAAGGAGAAGAAGAAGGAGAAGAAGGAGAAGAAGGAGAAGAAGGAGAAGAAGGAAAAAGAAGGAGAAGAAGGAGAAGAAGGAGAAGAAGGAGAAGAAGGAGAAGAAGGAGAAGAAGGAGAAGAAAGAAAAGAAGGAGAAGAAGGAGAAGAAGGAGAAAGAAGGAGAAGAAGGAGAAGAAGGAGAAGAAGGAGAAGAAGGAGAAGAAGGAGAAGAAGGAGAAGAAGGAGAAGAAGGAGAAGAAGGAGAAGAAGGAGAAGAAGGAGAAGAAGGAGAAGAAGGAGAAGAAGGAGAAGGAGAAGGAGAAGGAGAAGGAGAAGGAGAAGGAGAAGGAGAAGGAGAAGGAGAAGGAGAAGGAGAAGGAGAAGGAGAAGGAGAAGGAGAAGGAGAAGGAGAAAGAGACCTAGAAGAATAAAAAGATGAAGGAGAAGGGAGAAGGGAGGAGGGATAAGAAGGATAAGTTTGCTCACTTTCCATTAAAACTTAGATTTTGACAAAAACCTTGACAAAAAGGAAAGATGTCCATGGCCATCATCTCCCAAATTATCCCTACAATGATGACAGATCATGACAGCTCACACAACCATCAACAATGATACTGGATGCGAAGCTTTGATATCACCTATGACTTAATCACCAACCTCTCCCTCTTCAATCTTCAAGCAAACAACACTGCTTTAGATGTAATAAGATTATTGCAATTGAGGGAATGAGACTACTTAATGCTTATATAGGCAGAGTTGGCTTCTAAAAATATTGTCAAAATTAACAATTGCATTTCTGCCACAAAATAATTCTCCTCCTCAGAAGTATTGTTGTCACCATCTTCCTCTGTAGTTCTGCATCATGCTTCTCTTCTGCATCACTGCCAAACTGCCCATCACCTGCACCGTAATCATCATCCACCAGCTCGTACTAGGTATAACTCACAACATGATTGTCAGTAGAATCAACCTAAAATAGAGCATCTTCTTTGCTGATTGCAGCCTGTGTTACAGCAACAGCAGAGAATGAAATGTGATGCAGATTGAGGTCATGACTAAAAACTCCCTTCAAAACCTGCCACTGCTTTATCCTCCTGTTATTAGTCTCATGGCATTGTATTAAGAAAGGCATCATTTATTTCCTCTCATCTGGCACAGTTACACACTTGGGGCATCTTGCCTCCTCTGGTGCCTCCCCATTATATGCATCATCCGCATTTATGACGGCTAAAAACAATAGGAGCACTATGTATCCTAGAGGTATCATGATACCCAGCCGGACAGACAGTGGATTCCAAAAAACTGATTTCGAGTAAATTAAAAAAAAGAATTTTGGAGCGAACAAAGTAGCTCTATTATTGTACTGTAGAAACATACCAATTTTCTACAAGAATGAATTGATCAGATCGTTCCGATTTGCTTTATTCAAGAGACAATAACTCGTGAAACACTGTTCAAAAGAACAAAATAAGAACACCGTTCAAAAGCTCAGAAAGCGATCTTTCGATTGATGTAAGGTTGAAAAAATGTGTTTACATCAGCTGTGACGTCATTTTCGTCCGTCACACGGACGAAAGACAGAGCAGGAGTGCTCCTATTGTTTTTAGCCGTCATATTTGGTCTAAGGTAGGAGCATTAGTCTACATGAGTAATAAGTTTCAAATTCCGATTGGAATTCCACAGAATTCTGAATTCTGACGGAAATTACTGTCAATCACATCAGAACTACGTTCCGACGTTCTGTTTGTTTTTTGTAGACAAGAACTTATGTATTTAGATTTACGAAGTGACACCAGAATTTGTGGGAGTCTATCAGAATCTTAATGTAACCACACAAATGGTATCCAGCATGTGATAGCATGTGTGAGTGCAAATGCATCACACCCCAACAAGAATACAATTATCAATGCGATCTACATTGCACAGTCACGGCCAATTTCCAATTAAATTGCTATTTTGGACTGCCGTCTTTGCAGCCATCGATCTCAGTCCCATGGAGAGAATAAGGTCCGTCCGCCGCCCCTCTTGCAAATACACAACAGAATCCAGCGACGGTGAGTTAGCTGGAGTTCTCTCTTTCTTTCTCCAGATATGCAAGATTCCCCTCACAATCTTTTTTCCAACTAAATTGCTATTTTGGACTGTGGCCGTGGCAGCCTTCTCTCTTGGTCCACAAAGGGAATAAGGTCCCGACACCGCCCGCCCCCTCTCGCAAGTACACAACAGAATCCAGCGGCGGTGAGTCAGCTGGAGTTCTCTCTTTTTCTCCAGATGTGCAAGATTCCCCTCACAATCTTTTTTCCAATTGAATTGCTATTTTGGACCGTGGCCGTGGCAGCCTTCTCTCTCAGTCCACAAAGGGAATAAGGTCCCGACGCCGCCCGCCCCCTCTCGCAAATACAAAATAGAATCCGGCAACGGTGAGTTAGCTGGAGTTATCTCTTTCTTTTTCCAGATATGCTAGATTCCCCTCACAATCTTTTTTCCAATTGAATTGCTATTTTGGACCGCAGCTTTGGAAGCCTTCGCACTCAGTCCACAAAGGGAATAAGGTCCCGACACCCCTCACGCGAATACACAACAGAATCCGGCAACGATGAGTTAGCTGGAGTTCTCTCTTTTCTTATCCAGATATGCAAGATTGCCCTCACGACTTTTTCCAATTGAATTCTCTCGCAGTCCACAAAGGGAATAAGGCCCCGATGCCGCCCACCCCCTCTCGCGAATACAAAATAGAATCCGGCGACGGTGAGTTAGCTGGAGTTCTCTCTTTCTTTTTCCAGATATGCTAGATTCCCCTCACGATCCTTTTTCCAATTGAATTGCTATTTTGGACTGCGGCTTTGGAAGCCATCTCTCTCAATCCACAAAGGGAATAAGGTCCATACACCACCAGTCCACTCTCTCAGATATACCACTCTCCTCTCTCAAATATAGACCAGAAGCCGGTGGCGGTAAGATATTGTTGTGCCTCCTTTTTTCCTTGAATTCCAGATGCAGATATATCCTCACACATATCTTCCAATTTTTGCTATGATCACCATGGCCTTTGGAGCTGCTTAAGCCAGGAACAAAATATGTCTGAAAGGGAAGCAGCTGCAATGGCCTCTATTTTCCAATATTCTGGTCACTCTGGTGATGAACATGAATATTCAGATCAGGAACCTCGAGAATTGGATGAAGAGGAACAGGATCCTGTGGTACAGGATGAAGAAAGCAGTGTTTAAAGAATCCCCATAAACATGAAGACAGTTTGGGAAACAGGGAAACTAGAAAAAAACAGTCCACCCCCAAACAGGAAAGAAGGTTTTGAAGTGTCACTTCTGCAATGTAATGTGGTCTGAATGGAATCACACCAAAGCAGTGGGGCATGCTGCTGGCAGCGGTAGAGACATTACTTACTGTAAGATGATTTCTCCAAGGTGGAGGAAAGTATTCAGTTCCTTTGTCAATACAAAACTCACCTCACGAGCTAAGAAAGCATCGGATGTGCATCAGTTCAATTTGTCTCTTGCCAAAAAGGAAGCAAATGCCATGACCCTGTACACTCACTCAGACGAAGCTTCTCTGGCAGCCAGGAATCCAAGGTTACCTGTTTCTCCACCCACTACTGATGTTACTTTGACCACTAACAATTCTGTTATGTCTACCCTGTCAAAGCCTTCAAATGAACCGATGGCAAAGAAGACTAAAACCTACCATCAGCAGAATTTGGTTTTGGCTGCGGCAACGAAGAAGAATCCTCCCGAGGCAAACGGCAGCTAAGCTTGATGATTAACCATTTTATCACTGCTAATGCACTTCCTTTCCATCTCTCAGAATGCCCACTGCTGAATAGGATGCTGGTCCTTGCAAGGAACACCAATAACTCATACAAGGCATCAAGGAAAGATGAGATGAGTGGTGCATTACTGGATGCCAACTACACATCCTACCAAACATCTTCTCTCGCCAAGCTTCTCATGAATGCAAATGTTTTTGGTCTAGGTATCTATGGAGACGGGTCCACAATTGGTAAAATCCCCATGATCCATGATGAACATTCTTGCTGCATCTGCTAACAATCCCAATTGTATTATTGATATTGTTGATTGCTCAAGACACATGAGCGAGGGAGGGAAAAAGGATGCATATTATATCTGTCAGCAGATGTTGCCAAAGATGCGGTTGCTTGATCCAGACAAGAATCTATTTGATTGGATCTCATTTGACGGAGCAAGCAACGTGCAGAAAGGAGGTTCAATGATAGAACAGTACTTCCCTTGATGCACAGTCTCAACTGGGGTGGAGCACACGGTGTCTCTAGTCTTTGGAAGAGACATGGCTGTACGTCCTACGAAAGAAATGTGTGGGTTTGCCAAAAAGGTAAGTGGGCAACACTGTTTCCTAATTTTGCTACATCATCTAACCATGCCTCTCTCGACATGTTGTTTTCTGTATTACTTTAGCTGAGGGAAGTTTTTGGGTCTGTAAGACATGCCCCACATGCTGCGTTTAGAAAAATTAGTCAGGTGCACAACCATGGGAGGATGCTTTTGTTTATTGAACCATCGGAATGCAGGATGGGGGGAGAGGCACCACAGCTACTCAGGGTGCTACGATTAAAGGACACAATAATGGAAGCTACCGTGTGTAAAGTATTTGTGAAAGAGAAGAAGTTTCATTCATCGGGGAGGTTGTTCATCATGAAGGTTTCTGGGACTTGCTGTTTGCCATTTGTCAATGTTGGTACCCACTTTTCCGTCTTCTAAGATTGTCAGATCTTGGAATCGGAGGCATTGAGAAGGTAAAGTATTATGTCATTCAGACGGACAGACTTCTTGATTCTGGTTTAAACAATGTTCTTGCAAAGTGGCAGATGCCGGACTGTCCATCTCTTAAGCTTGTTCTTGCTTCTGAAAGAAAGATTGCAAGGAAGATGAGTGATGGCAGAGAAAAAACTGAAGGTTTAGAAGAATATGATGAACAGATGGAGGATGACGGCAAGTGATATAATCAATTCTTGGTTTTTCATTCCATTATGAACTTGTGGCTGTTATATTTTCATTTTATAGATGACAAATCAACTTCAGGTGAGGAGAGTTCTCTTGGAGAAGAAGAAGCAGTAGAGTCAGATGACTCATCCGAAGAGCCTTATGATAAATTGGGGAAGCTAGCATACTGGGCAAAGAAGCACTTCACACATTACAGGCCAAGGCTGCTGCCGGACCATGTAAGGGCTGCATACTTGTGTAGCCCACACCCTGACATCATTAAGCATGCAGTGACTCCCGAGAATATTGATCCTGAAGATTGCATGGTCTGTGAAAGGCTGCTGAAGAAGTTAATGGTTCCTACTGGAATTGTAAGTACAGAGGAGAGGGAGAGAGTGGAAGCTGAGGCAATAGACACCTTCCTGACTAAACTTGGACAGTTTCAGTCTAAGGAAGGGCCATTTCAGTCTCGCCACATTTGGATCATTGCCAAGGATGAGAAGACTATGGCACATGACTGGAACCACAAGTACTCTTTCCCATTCACCAAAGTATTTGGTAAGTTTGCATGTTTTGTGACGTCAAAACCAACAGGGATAGGAGGGGCGGAAAGACATTGGAAAGCAGTCAAGAGGAACAAAATGGGTACGCAGGGAACCTATCCACCGAAAAGGCAAAGAAGGTGTCTACAATCACAGCAGCCTACAGCTACAAGAACGCTCTGCTGCAAAGAGTAGAGTCCCAAAGGGCAGGGAGACTGTGGGAGGATTTCGACTTTGAAAATTATAACAACTTCTGCTCAAAGCAACTTCCTGAGAAACCATTGAGTGCCACAAGAATTTTCAGGGCATGGGAAGAGGGATGGGAGAAAGTCCAATTCAATAGTGCTGGGGATGAGAGGTTTGCTGCACGGTTCTCTGCGAAGTATGAAGATTTGATGTGGTATGATCCTGATAGTAGGAAGTTGATGCAGTCACCCAAGGGAGACTGTGCAGTTCTGATTAAGCTCAATAAGAATTCTGAAAGGGAGAGAGAGAAGGGGAAAGGTTGGGCATTTGTTCTCCTTGGAATATATGATCTATATGATGTCACCAAGACTTGACATAGGCCAAGAATCTGCCATTTTTAGTACCCTAAGGTACTAAAATCAATAGGATCATTCTCAGGACTCCCCAGGAGGAAGTCCACTGCCCCTGATCCAAAAGACATGGACTCCCCATGACAGGAGTCCACTGCCCCGTTCCTGACAGCATGGACTCCCCAACACAGAAGTTCATTGCCCTGAACAAGAGCACACCCTTGAGAAGGGTATAAACATACCAACTTTGTGTAGGATCTACACAATGTTTGTTTGCATTGTTTGGATTGGAATTGCAGTTCCACTGCCCTTCCATCCTCACAATAATCACAAATATTGCTAATACTAGCCAAAAACCAGCCAAAACACCCATCATGTTCTCCACATACAATCAAGTATGTACCTACAGTATGTGAGTATCACGTAAGTACTCTCTCAGGTCCTCAGCCCAAAAAGGCCCGTCCTAAGAGCCAACGAAATGCGTCGTCAGTACGTGGGACTGTATTGACCACAAAATAGCTCGCATAAATTAGTTATTACCTAATTAACGACGAACGATGCATCTCGCTCTGCTCAGCAGTGATAACTAACGTTTTTTCACCACTTAAAAACCTAACCACTCGACAATTGACCAACTCATTTTACTCCAATTAAAAACGTCACCACTCGACAATCAACCAACTCGTTTGAAACACAAACATGTCGTCTCCCACAGCCAACGAAGCAGCCGTCCGCGAAGCCGTCCGGCCGATCATCGCACCCATGCCGATCGACAAAATCGTGGGCCAACCGTCGAATTCCACCGTGAACGTGCTCAAACAGCAACTCGCCAAGATCGCCGCAGCCGTCAAAACAACCAGATGGGGTGGGCGACATGGCCATCTCGCTCTCGTCCTCAACGACGCAGAGTACCAGACGGTCACCAACGTCCCCACGCTTACCACGACACGTCTCGTCCTACCTCCCATCGTCCCAGCAAACCTCGCAAACAACACAACTCTCACCCACAGAACTCGCATCATGGCTGACTACAACCTTGAATGCCAAGAGTTTTGGAAACAGGAGAGTGTCGATGCCATCATCGTCGACAAGATAGTACGCGAAGCTGTCGATGCCGCGTACTCGAAGAACTCGACGACGACTACATCGGCTACGGGGCCCAGACCATCAAAACTATCCTTGACCACCTTCGAACTGAATGGTGTGTGGTCACCACACTGGAAAAGAAGCAGGCATCCGCTGCTTTCCATGTCCAATGGGATCTCACATCCCACATCACTAAGTTTGCTCGTGAACTCGACAAGCAACAGAAGCTCTGCTGAGACATCAGCGTACCCGCTCCAGATGCCACCAAGGTCCAGCACTACGTGGAAGGCATGTACGCGTCAGACATGTTCGACGACAAGGAAATGCAGGCATGGGAACTCAAACCCTCCGCAGACAAAACGTGGGACTCCACCAAAACTCACTTCGTCACCCTGTACAAGAGCAAGGAAAAGTTCAATGCCAAACGCGTAGCTCGCACCGGTGGGTACGACAGCGCCAACACATTCATCAACACCGGCAGCATTGGCTCTACCTCCCTTGGAACCCTGTCCCCCAACGACCACCAAACCATACTCAAGTACACCAACAGTCTCGAAACTGCACTCGAACACACTCAAGAGCATGCCGCCGCTCTCACTACGACACAGGACCACCGCCTCAAGCAACTTGAAACCCAACAACAAGACCTCCTTACCCAGACCACCAAATTCATGGCGCTCCTCACAGCCCAAGAAAGTACCCCCATACCAGGCACCACCACTGGCGGCCAACAACGCACAGCACGCCGCAACACCGAGCACAACCGCCAAGAGTCCCCGCTACTGCAACTCGTGCAAGAAAAGTAATGTCTACCATGAAGACGACGCCTGTTTTGCCCTTGAAAAGAACAAGGACAAACGTCATCAATGGTACCTGGCCAAGATGTAGGATACTGTGGAGCCTAGTTTTAATTGTATTTTAAACAATGTGAATTCCACACATAGGTTCAAAACACTAAACTACTGGACTCCACTAGCCACATCTTCACACGACACACGCCGTGTCCGCTTCACCCTTCCTCCACACCACCGCACGACCAACAGCAAGCAATGGCGCTTGGCGTGCACTAACAAACCCACTCACACAATTCACCCACTCAAACTCACAGGCACTATCAACATCCACAGCACATCAACCCACATGTCACCCGCACCATCAAGGAAGGTATCAACAACGGTTCCATCCCATCAGCAGTCAGTGACACTGGCGCCACCTCCACAGCAGGCACCCTCCATGACCCATTCATCCACTCTAAGACCCGCTCCACCAAAATATTTATGTTACCCACAGGAACCACCACAGCCGCCACTATGCACGCACAGCTCCTCCTCAATGTACGTCCGCCTGCCAACACAGTCGACATTGTACCAAACCTTCACCAAACACTACTCAGTGGTAGCAAATTCGCCGACGCCAACTACACAGCCGTGTACGACAAACACGAAGTCAACTTCTACGACTCCGCCACTATCAACATCACCGAACGCGCAGTCCTCACTGGCTATCAATGCCCACGCACAGGCCTCTGGCAAATTCCACTCCGTCCCATCACTGTGAATGAAAACACTGATACCCTCATCCTTGATTCCAAATGCGGGCTACAATCCACTCATCCCCGATATCATGTACCTACACCTACACACATCCGAGAACACCTACAAGCCTCACTACAATGCAACACAGACCATATACTCAATGTGTATGAACTCCCCAGCATAGAACAGTCCATACGATACCTCCACGCAGCAGCTGGTTTCCCCACTAAATCAACATGGCTGGCAGCCATTTGCAAAGGAACTACAGCACATGGCCTCTCATCACTGTCAAAACGTCCACAAACACTTTCCTCAATCTGAGGAAACACAACAGGGACACATGAACCAACGTCAAGGCACAAGATCCACCAAACAGGCCCTTCCCCAAGCGGAACCTCGTACACCTCTCCCACAACTACATGACATCTTTATCCGGACCTATGACACCCACGGCACCCTTTACACAGATCAAACTGGTAAGTTCCCTCATCTCTCCAGTCAAGGAAATCGGTACCAGATGATTCTGTATCATGTTGACAGCAACTCCATATGGGCCGAACCTACCAAGAACAAAACTGAAGGAGAGCTCATCCTAGCACGCAACAGCGCCCTTCAACGCATGAAAGCCTGTGGAATCCAACCCACCCGACAGGTCTTGGACAATGAAATATCCGCCGCCTACAAACTTGCCATCACCGCATCAGGCATGACCTATCAACTTGTCCCACCTGACAACCATCGACGTAACATAGCAGAAAAAGCTATCCAAACCTGGAAGGATCACTTCATTGCCGTCATCAGTGGCACAGACGCTAAATTTCCCCTCCACCTCTGGTGCCAATTACTACCACAAATGGAACGCCAACTCTGTCTTCTACGGCAATCCAATGCATACCCCCACATTTCCTCCCATACGCATCTCTACGGCCATCATGACTACAACGCACACCCTTTCGTCCCCCTGGGCATGGAAGCCCTTGTCCATGACAAACCCCACCGCCGCAAATCTTTTGCCCAACACTGCACCAAAGGGTATGTCATCGGCACATCCACGAGCACTACCGCTGCTGGAAAGTATGGACACCAACCTCGCACCACCCGTATCTCCGCCACAGTTTTCTTCAAACACAAGTACGTCACCAACCCCTCTGTCACCCCTGCAGATGCAATCATAGCAGCCGCTGCAAACCTATCTCATCTACTCACACACAATCTCCAGGCCCATCACAACAACAAAGTCAACCAATCAGATCTCCCCTGACTACAAATCCTAACACAACCATCACCTCCCCCGCAACACAATGCAACACATTATCAACAACACTCACCAAACGCAACACACCCGTCCTCACCGGCAGCAGTTTCCGACAATGACAGCGACTCCAATGACAGTGACGACGAATCAATAACCATCCCACACCCGGTGCCCGGCTGCCTCTGCAACCTCCAAGGGTGTCACCACAACAAACCAAGACACCACTTCCAAGGGTGTCAGCACCCCTAACCTCCCGGCATACAACACGCGCGGTCGCGCACATACAATCACACAGGAAACCATCCTACACCTGCTCCACAACACCCGAACACCGCTCACACCACAGCAGCGCAGCAACCAGGCAGTTTCCACGTGATGCCCTCTCAGCCATACTCGACACCGACACTGGAGAACTCCTCGAGTATCGCCACCTCATCAAAAACCCAAAGTACTGCACCATATGGAAAAATGCATATGGCAAAGAACTCGGTCGCCTCGCCCAAGGTATCCCGGCACTGTCAAAGGCACCAACACTATAGTCTTCATTGCATACAACAAAATCCCTCCGCAACGTCGTAAGGACGTCACCTACGGACGCATCGTTGCCAACTACCGACCGAGAAGGAAGACCCTTATCGCATTCGACTCACAGTTGGCGGTAACAGGATCACTTACCCTGGCGACTGCGGCACACCAACAGCTGACATGCTCACCACCAAGATTCTCCTCAACAGCGTCATCTCCACAAAAGGAGCACGGTTCATGACCATCGACATCAAGGATTTCTACCTCAACACACCAATGGTTCGCCCTGAATACATGCGACTCAAACTATCCGACATTCCAGACCACATCATTAAACTCTACAAACTTGACAAACTTGTCACTACCGATGGATACGTCTATGTCCTGATCCAAAAAGGAATGTACGGTCTCCCACAGGCGGGCATCATCGCTCAACAACTCCTTGAAAAAAGGTTGGCCCTCAAAGGCTACCGGCAAAGTTCCATCACACCTGGTTTCTGGAAACACGACTGGCGCCCTATCTCCTTCACTCTGTGTGTTGACGACTTCGGTGTCAAATATGTTGGCATCAAACATGCACAGCACCTTCTACAAACTCTCAACGAACACTACGAAAGCGTCACAAGACTGGAAGGGTGAGAGATACCTCGGGCTCACAATCGCATGGGACTATACCCTCCAACAAGTACAACTCTCCATGCCAGGATACTGCAAAAAAGCCGGCCACCGTTTTCACCACCCTGTTCCCATTAAACCACAGCATCAACCCTATCCCCATACACCCCGCACTTATGGCGCCAAACAACAGTTTGTCGACACTGCGGATGACTCAGCGTTACTCTCCAACACCGACAAAACCTTCATCCAGGAAGTCATCGGCGTCTTCCTGTACTACGCACGAGCTGTGGACTGCACCATGCTACCTGCACTGGGGTCCCTCGCCACCCAACAATCGGCACCAACACAGAATACCATGTCGAAAATACACCAGTTCCTCGACTACGCCATGACACACCCAGACGCCATGATAACCTATCACGCCAGCAACATGATCCTCGCCGTCCACAGCGACGCATCCTATCTATTGGAAACAAAAGCACGCAGCCGGGTCGGGGGACATTTTTCCCTATCAGAAGACAATCCGTACCCCCGCAACAACGGCGCCATCTTAACCCTCGCACAAATCATCAAACCCGTCATGTCTTCAGCAGCTGAAGCCGAACTAGGAGCACTGTACATCAATGCACGGAAACAATACCACAACGACACCTTCTCAATGAACTGGGACATCCACAACCTCCAACTCCCATACAAATTGACAACTCCACAGCCCTTGGGTGGTCACCAACATCATCCAACCCAAACGCACCAAAGCAATGGACATGCGTTTTCATTGGCTCCGTTGTCGAGAAAATCAAAAACAGTTTCGCACCTATTGGCGCGCAGGAACCACTAACTTAGCGGACTATGTCACGAAACATCATCCCGCCATTCATCATCAAGCTGTTCGCCACATATACCTATCAACACCTACAAAACTTCTCGACCTACGACACAAGGCACACAACATACTAAAAGTTGCAACCACACTCCCTACCCTTACCCCACACGCTTGTGCCGCTTAAAAACAATACCAAGACACACCTGATGGGTTCTTTCACTGCAAGGGTGTGCTAATACTAGCCAAAAACCAGCCAAAACACCCATCATGTTCTCCACATACAATCAAGTATGTACCTACAGTATGTGAGTATCACGTAAGTACTCTCTCAGGTCCTCAGCCCAAAAAGGCCCGTCCTAAGAGCCAACGAAATGCATCATCAGTACGTGGGACTGTATTGACCACAAAATAGCTCGCATAAATTAGTTATCACCTAATTAACGACGAACGATGCATCTCGCTCTGCTCAGCAAATATAGCTCATAAAATCAAATCTTCGACACCTGTCAAAACTACCTATAATTTTTGCGTGACATTTTTTTACGACGAACCGGCTCAGGTCACTATCTATAGATAACAGTGGTGGGACCTTCGCGCACCAAAGCCATCGACATAAAAAAACCTCCGACATGACGTACGCTAACAAATTTTTTAGCGCGAGCGGCAATTTTTAACTATTTGCGTCAGCAATATAGTTTTTTTGCACAATCAACAATCTCTCCAAAATGATTTTTGCGATCAAGAAATCCCTTCGGTTTCGCGATCAACGAGCACTCTTTGGCCCATATACAATCAAAGTTAAAGATGGGACAGTAATTGATTTCATGTGTCTGACTATGATTGACCCAGCTTCTAGCTGGTTTGAAATAGTTGAACTACCGGTAATCACAGAAACGATTATTCCCCTGGATGCAAAAGGGCGGAAGGGGAAAAAACCATGAGGAACCTAAGTTAGCATACTTTGATAAGTCATCAGCAATGATCAGCAACTTAGTGAACAAGACCTGGTTTAGTAGGTATTCACGTTGTCAATACATAATTTATGACAATGTAAGCGAATTCAAACTTCACTTCAAAGCCCTATGTGACTCATATGGGATCACGATAAGCCTACCAGCGTCAAGAATCCACAAGCGAATGCAATTCTAGAATGAGTGCATCAGGTGATATCATCGATGCTCCGAACAGCTGAAATAGATATGGCTCCTTCAGTAGAGACAAGCGATATAGACAAGTTCGTGGCGAACGTCGCTTGGGCAATTTGCTCCACATACCACACAGTACTAAAAGCCTCCCCAGGTGCAGCCATATCTTTGGTCGGGACATGTTGCTCGACATTCCTTTCCTGGCTGACTGGAATAAAATAGGAGAATATAGGCAACACCAAACAGACCAAAACACAGAATGAGAAAATAGCTCACGTCGTGATTGGGACTACAAAGTTGGTGATCAAGTACTTCTTAGAAAAGATGGTATACTCCGCAAAGGTGAAAGTAGATATGAAAGTGATCCTTGGACTATCACATCAGTTCATACGAATGGCACCATCAGGATTCAACACGGAACCAAATCACAAAGACTGAATATACGAAGAGTTATATCTTTTTAACAACCAAACTTAAAACCATTTCAAAGTGTCAGTTTCAAAACGACAAAAACGGATTCTCCCTCATCAAACAACACTTACTCGTTACACATGTTTAACAAACTCTTTATTTTGCTATAGTTACTCTCATGGAAACCATTTTTTTCACCTAAAACACTTAGGTTTTTTTGGTTCCATTTTTACCTGATACTCCATTCGTGGGGGCAAGTGACATAGGCCAAGAATCTGCCATTTTTAGTACCCTAAGGTACTAAAATCAATAGGATCATTCTCAGGACTCCCCAGGAGGAAGTCCACTGCCCCTGATCCAAAAGACATGGACTCCCCAACACAGAAGTTCATTGCCCTGAACAAGAGCACACCCTTGAGAAGGGTATAAACATACCAACTTTGTGTAGGATCTACACAATGTTTGTTTGCATTGTTTGGATTGGAATTGCAGTTCCACTGCCCTTCCATCCTCACAATAATCACAAATATAGCTCATAAAATCAAATCTTCGACACCTGTCAAAACTAACTATAATTTTTGCGTGATATTTTTTTACGACGAATCGGCTCAGGTCAAGACTAGGCTGGAGAATGATCAAAGTGCCAATGAATTTTATGAGATAAGTAGTGCTGGTGGGGAGGATTTCTACTGGACGGTGACTGAGTTTTACAAGAGTAATCCTGTGCAGGGGTTTCGGATTTGTGGTCAAGATGAATGTGAAAGTCTGGGAGATATCAGTGATGAAGAAGAACATGATGACACAGATGAAGGGTGATAAGTGGCCTGCTTTTTCCCAAGGATTTACGGTCATGACAAGTAGTTTGCGTTTTCCCACAATGTTGTGTGTAGGTGGGTTTTTTCAGGAAGCTAATTACTAAATGATATTGTGAATGTGCCTGTCAGATTTCTGATCGCTGGAATATTACTGAAATATTTGTAGTTCTATCACTGTTCTTGATTGAGCCATAAAAGAGTGCCAGAAGTAGATTACTGTCAGAATTCTGATTACTGTCAGAGAAGCAGTAATATTACTGTCCCAGTCAAGTAGTAGGAGTCACAGTAATGTGACATCACCTAGATAGTACCTAGATAAGGGAACTCAAATGATTCTGGTTATGGATCCCGGAATTCTGTTCCGTAACCAGAACTATGTTCTGGTTCTGGACATTTTGGACAGTAACCAAAAATTGGAATTCAAAACTTAGCCATAAGGAGATACCATAAATCTTGGGAAAATGTCAAAAGATGCATTTGAATTTATCTTATAATCTGTGTCGAGTTAGACCTTTCCAGCCCTGGGGTCTACTTTTTTCCGGGGGTCTACTTTTTTAATGGGTTATGATCCCCGAAGTAGACCACCCAAAAAAGACCCCAGGGCTGGTAGCCTTCTAACGACCCGATATAGATCCAGGGCGTATTTTTATTTCTTCGAAGGTTGGCCAGGGCTTATATTTTAGTACTAGTTCATACAGTGAGATTCCACAAATAGCTCCACCAGTCGTTCTCCAATTTTGCAGAAACTTCGATCGTCTATCTCAGTTGGAAAAGCATCCATGTGGAAAACCGAAGTTCATGGGTTCTGCTCCCAGTTGTGTATGCCTCTTCATAATTAATTTCAAAACAATCTCTAAGAAATAGCCCCCACGATCAAAATATATAGACCCTTGGGCTGCGTGGCCATAACGAGGGTCAATTTTTATTCTCCAAAAAAATGGGATCATAACCCATCCAAAATATAGACCCTGACAAATAGACCCCAGGGCTGGGAACGGACTTAGAGATGCTTACACGGGGAAAAATATAAGTATCCAACCTATTTACCAAATTATGTGTTGGTATTGTATGTTGTGCCAACTTCATTTCAATTTTGTCCCCATGCACCTCCAATTCCCCATGTGTGTTGTGTGTGAAATAATGGGTGGTGAGTTTTCCAATGAATTGACATAACTCGTCAACCAACTGGAGTTTTAATGACCTATGCATGTTGGTGTGTTGCTGTTGAGAAGGAGAATCGATGTATGATGGTTTTAGAATGTCCGCGGTCAATTTAATGGGTTAAAACCAATAATGTCATAAAAATTGGGGAAATATATCTAATATTCTGTGGGCTCTTATGAACTGAGGTTTACTGTAGGTAGTTTCAAGGCAAGTTTAACAGGGTATGCTCACGTACACTCAGAAATGAAGCGCACGTAAGCTGGTGATGCATGAATTTGCACAAGACAATCACATTAATGTTGCTAGCTGGCATCAGTGTTCCCCACAATCACGCAGCACCAGAAATAGAACTCCCCCCTCCATTCTGCAGACCACGAGTTTGGTTTTCGACCGCATGGTGATCCCCCCCTCTCCTCTGCCCAAGACCTGTCTAGCATGATCTCTTCAAACAGTCAACTCGACTGTTTGCCCCGTCATTGCTTGTCCAAGACTTCTTGCAGTGACAATATTACCATCCACGGCTCGAAAAACACGGTCAAAACTGTCTCTCTCATCTCATGCTGCTGATATTGTGTATTCTTGATTCGTATCTGCGACAAAAACCTCTATGACAACTTTTTATACTGCATTTCAGATTCGGACCATAAATGTATTTCGAAAAGATTCAGAATCAGAAGTAGAGTGGGATGATGTTGATGATAGTGAACTGGATTGGGATAATTTTGCAGATGCTTCGTCAGAAATTTTCTCTCAATATGACAACAGGCAGGATGACAACAAGCTGGAGTTTATTGAAAGATTTCCTGAGAGTGGTTCCTATGATGATAACACAGAAGCCATCAAGTCTCAAGATATTGAAACTCAATTTGGTCAGCTAGGAACAATTGCAAACAGGGAGATGGAGCCTTTACTAGAACACCATGATGTTCACACCAGCCCAATGAGCAGACTTATGAGGCATGTATCGGCACCAGATGTAATGGCATTGATGTATGAAACTACAATTATTGATCATAGTGATGTGAAACGGCGAGGTGGAAAGACTCGCAACACACATAAAAAGAAGATACCAAACATCATGAAGCTTTGCATTGAAGGATGAAAACAAAACAAGTGGGCTTGTCATTACTCAAATGGTTCAGCTAAAGAAGACGGTCCCAAATATCATGAAACTGAGAGTTTAGTGCTGTATCATAATTAAAATCATAAGTATGGACTGAATTGTGAATTTGAGTTAATTTCTTGTTAGTGAAGATAGATGAACAAGCAACACTGTGTTTTTAAGAGCGCCAATCATGTTGTTCCCTCACGCTCGAGCAATCTGTTGCCCTTTGATCCATTGCCTCTGTGTTCTGTGTTCATCCCATCGTGAATACGAGTTAATATCATTCCTGTCCTTCAATCTATCATGATGAAAACAGCTTGTGTTGCGCTTGCGACTTCTATCTCTACTTCCATCAGAATGCCTCTCTTGACTTCTGTGGTGGTGATGCTTTTTCTACATTTCTTCTCCTTCATAGAATGAACTCTATGGTGATCATGGCACCTATGCTTCGTTTGATATCTCCTGTGTCTACTTGCACTGTTCCTTCTGCTACTACTTGTGCTGTGACAATGCTACGGCTACGTCTTTTGCCACTGTCCGAGCCATCAAAGCTGTGACTACAAGTTCCTCTTATATGCCTCTCCTCATCACAGCTTCACAAATGGCTGCAGCAGCTGGTCTGCTGTTTCTGTGGTTGCGATGAGAAATGATAATTTGAGCTACTTGATAAGGAATCTCGTTTCCCGTCATCTCGCACTGCTGCCTATGTCGAGCGAGAACGTAGTTCCTCAAATCGCAAGATGTGAAGTTATCAGGGTGCATCTAGCACATTTTTTGCAACGAATTCAATGTTGTGGTCAGATCAACAAGGTGGACACAAGAACATCATGGAGATTTCATAAAACGGGCTATACTACTGCTTGTTTTAGCAGAGGTAGCAACACTACTGCTTGTTTTTGCAATAGTTTAGCTTCGAGGGTTGAGTGTCACACCCCTTATCAAGAAAATGTACAATCAAGATTTTTCAAAATCTTAGTGTATTAGAAACAGCCACTTTTCTCCTTCTCCTCCTTTACCTCATCCATTTCCTCCCTTTCCTACTTGTCCGCCATTTCCGCCTTTTCTGTCTTTTCTACCATTTCAACCTTTTCAAAAATTTCACCCTTTTCTGCCTGTTCCGCCATTTCCACCTTTTCATCCTTGTACATATTTTCCACCTTTTCCGGCTCATATATCTTTTCCTCCATTTTCCTCCTATTCCTCAATCTTATTCCTATTCCTCCTTCTCCTCCTTCTCCTCCTTCTCCTCCTTTTCCTCCTTCTCCACTTCTTCCTCCTTATCCTCCATTTCATTCTATTTCTCCTGTTTCGGTCAACCATTTCCTCCTTCTTCTGTGTAACTTTTCCTCCTTGACCTCCTTGACCTGCTTGACATCATTTTCCTCCTTCCCCTTCTTCTCCTCCTTCTCCTCTTTCTCCACTTCTTCCTCCTTCTCTTCCTTCTCCTCCTTCTCCTCCTTCTCCTCCTTCTCCTCCTTCTCCTCCTTCTCCTACTTCTCCTACTTCTCTTCCTTCTCTTCCTTGTCTTCCTTCTCTTCCTTCTCTTCCTTCTCTTCCTTCTCTTCCTTCTCTTCCTTCTCTTCCTTCTCTTCCTTCTCTTCCTTCTCTTCCTTCTCTTCCTTCTCTTCCTTCTCTTCCTTCTCTTCCTTCTCTTCCTTCTCTTCCTTCTCCTCCTTCCCCCTTCCCCCTTCCCTCCTTCCCTCCTTCCCCTCCTTCCCTCCTTCCTCCTTCCCCTCCTTCCCTCCTTCCCTCCTTCCCCTCCTTCCCTCTCCTTCCCTCCTTCCCCTCCTTCTCCTCCTTCTCCTCCTTCTCCTCCTTCTCCTCCTTCTCCTCCTTCTCCTCCTTCTTCTCCTTCTTTTCCTTCTTTTCCTTCTTTTCCTTCTTTTCCTTCTTCTCCTTCTCCTCCTTCTCCTCCTTCACCTCCTTCCCCTTCCTTCTCCTTCCTCCTTCTACTCCTTCTACTCCTTCTTCTCCTTCTACTCCTTCTACTCCTTCTACTCCTTCTCCTCTTTCTCTACTCTTTCTTCTCCACCTCTTTCTCCACCTCTTTCTCCACCTCTTTCTCCATTTCCTTCATTTCAATCTATTTCTCCTGTTCCAGTCCACCTTTTCCTCCTTTTTCTGTGCAACTTTTCCTCCTTGTCCTCCTTGACCTCCTTTACCTCATTTTCCTCCTTCTCCTCCTTCTCCTCCTTCTCCTCCTTCTCCTCCTTCTCCTCCTTCTCCTCCTTCTCCTCCTTCTCCTCCTTCTACTCCTTCTACTCCTTCTACTCCTTCTACTCCTTCTACTCCTTCTACTCCTTCTACTCCTTCTGCTCCTTCTACTCCTTCTCCTCTTTCTCCTCCTCTTTCTCTTCCTCTTTCTCCACTTCTTCCTCCATTTCTTCCTCCATTTCCTCCATTTCAATCTATTTCTCCTGTTCCAGTCCACCTTTTCCTCCTTTTTCTGTGCAACTTTTCCTCCTTGTCCTCCTTGACCTACTTGACCTCATTTTCCTCATTTTCCTCCTTCTCCTCCTTCTACTCCTTCTCCTCCTTCTCCTCCTTCTCCTCCTTCTCCTCCTTCTCCTCCTTCTCCTCCTTCTCCTCCTTCTACTCCTTCTTTTCCTTCTTCTCCTTCTCCTCCTTCTCCTCCTTCTCCTCCTTCTCCTCCTTCTCCTCCTTCTCCTCCTTCTCCTCCTTCTCCTCCTTCTCCTCCTTCTCCTCCTTCTCCTCCTTCTCCTCCTTCTCCTCCTTCTCCTCCTTCTTCACTTCTCCTCCTTCTCCTCCTTCTTCACTTCTTCCTCCTTTTCCTCCACTTCTTCCTCCTAGTCCTCCATTTCATTCTATTTCACCTGTTCCGGTCTCCCTTTTCCTCCTGTTCTGTGCTACTTTTCCTCCTTGTCCTCTTTGAATGCCTGGACCTCTTTGACCTCCTTGACCTCCTTGACCTCCTTGACCTCCTTGACCTCCTTCTCCTTCTTCTCCTTCTCCTCCTTCTTCTCCTTCTCCTCCTTCTCCTCCACCTCTTTCTCAACTTCTTCCTCCTTGAGCTCCATTTCAATCTATTTCTCCTGTTCCAGTCCACCTTTTCCTCCTTGTTCTGTGCAACTTTTCCTGCTTGTCCTCCTTGACCTCCTTGCCCTCATTTTCTTCGTTCTCCTCCTTCTCCTCCTTCTCCTCCATTTCCTCCTTCTCCTCCTTCTCCTCCTTCTACTCCTTCACCTCCTTCTCCTCCTTCTACTCCTTCTACTCCTTCTTTTCCTTCTTCTCCTTCTCCTCCTTCTCCTTCTTCTCCTCCTTCTTCTCCTTCTCCTCCTTCTCCTCCTTCTACTCCTTCTACTCCTTCTACTCCTTCTTTTCCTTCTTCTCCTTCTCCTCCTTCACCTCCTTCACCTGCTTCTCCTCCTTCTCCTCCTTCTTCTCCTTCTACTCCTTCTACTCCTTCTACTCCTTCTACTCCTTCTCCTTTTTCTCCACCTTCTACTCCTTCTACTCCTTCTCCTCTTTCTCCACCTCTTTTTCCACCTCTTTTTCCACCTCTTTCTCAACTTCTTCCTCCATTTCCTCCATTTCAATATATTTCTCCTGTTCCAGTCCACCTTGTCCTCCTTTTTCTGTGCAACTTGTCCTCCTTGTCCTCCTCGACCTACTTGACCTCATTTTCCTCCTTCTCCTCCTTCTCCTCCTTCTCCTCCTTCTCCTCCTTCTCCTCCTTCTCCTCCTTCTCCTCCTTCTCCTCCTTCTCCTCCTTCTCCTCCTTCAACTCCTTCTACTCCTTCTACTCCTTCTACTCCTTCTCCTCCTTCTACTCCTTCTACTCCTTCTAGTCCTTCTAGTCCTTCTGCTCCTTCTACTCCTTCTCCTCCTTCTCCTCCTTCTCCTCCTTCTACTCCTTCTACTCCTTCTACTCCTTCTCCTCTTTCTCCACATTCTACTCCTTCTACTCCTTCTATTCCTTCTGCTCCTTCTACTCCTTCTCCACCTCTTTCTCCACCTCTTTCTCCACTTCTTCCTCCATTTCCTCCATTTCAATCTATTTCTCCTGTTCCAGTCCACCTTTTCCTCCTTTTTCTGTGCAACTTTTCCTCCTTGTCCTCCTTGACCTCCCTAACCTACTTGACCTCATTTTCCTCCTTCTCCTCCTTCTCCTCCTTCTCCTCCTTCTCCTCCTTCTCCACTTCTTCGTCCTTGTCCTCCATTTCATTCTATTTCTCCTGTTCCGGTCCACCTTTTCCTCCTTTTTCTGTGTAACTTTTTCTCCTTGTCCTCCTTGACCTTCTTCTCCTCGTTGACCTCCTTGACCTCTTTGACCTCCTTGACCTCAACTTCCTCGTTCTCCTAGTTGACCTCCTTGACCTCTTTGACCTCCTTGACCTCTTTGACCTCCTTGACCTCATTTTCCTCCTTCTCCTCCTTCTCCTCCTTCTCCTCCTTTTCGAACTTTTCCAACTTTTCCTCCTTCAACTCCTTTCCCTCCTTTCCCTCCTTTCCCTCCTTTCCCTCCTTTCCCTCCTTTCCCTCCTTTCCCTCCTTTCCCTCCTTTCCCTCCTTTCCCTCCTTTCCCTCCTTTCCCTCCTTTCCCTCCTTTCCCTGCTTTTCCTCCATTTCCTCCATTTCCTCCATTTCCTCCATTTCCTCCTCTTCCTCCTCTTCCTCCTCTTCCTCCTCTTCCTCCTCTTCCTCCTCTTCCTCCTCTTCCTCCTCTTCCTCCTATTCCTCCTATTCCTCCTATTCCTCCTATTCCTCCTATTCCTCCTATTCCTTCTATTCCTTCTATTCCTCCTATTCCTCCTATTCCTCCTATTCCTCCTTCTCCTCCTTCTCCTCCTTCTTCTTCTCCTCCTCCTCCTCCTTCTCCTCCTTCTCCTTCTTCTCCTTCTTCTCCTTCTTCTCCTTCTTCTCCTTCTTCTCCTTCTTCTCCTTCTCCTTCTTCTCCTTCTTCTCCTTCTTCTCCTTCTCCTCCTGCTCCTCCTTCTCCTCCTTCTCATCCTTTGCTACCTCCTTCTCCTCCTACTCCTCCTGCTTCTCCTTCTCCTCCTTCTACTCCTTCTCCTTCTCCCCCTCCTCTTCCTCTTTTTTCTCTTTCTCCTTCTTCATCGCCTTCTTACTCTCCCTCTCTTTCTCCATCTTCAGTGAGAAAGTTTTTCAACCTTTGCCATAACAGGTATTTCAATGATCTAGGTAGGCATTTTTTCCTGTAAATTATTAATTTTTTTCTTTGATTTACTCGGGTTGTCATGATGTTTTGATCTTTACTTACCTTAAAATTTGTATCTTTTTTATAAAATTGATGTGTTTGCGTGCAAGGCACATGTACCCATTGATCAATCATTGACAAGCCAACTTATATTAAACCTAATATTTCCTCTGTTTCAACTTTTATCTATCTAACTCGCTGCAACAAATCTTGGAGCGGCGTCTTGTAATATAGTATATTTGTAAAATAATCCCATTCCGCCTGCATTCCCAGACCCTAAAACCTTCAAGCTGTACAGTAAGCACTAGTGCCAGGAGACACTGTATGCGTACATACCTCACAGCATTCTATCTCCAGCTGGCGGCACTGTATGCCCTACGGCCAGGTGGGAATCGTGTACCTGCTTAGGCTGACGCTTATCGTGCAACAAAATGTAGAACACAGTGCAGTTTTTTTGGATTAAGGATGAGTTTCGTAAAAATTGAACTTATTGTTGATGCATCGTAGACCATTGTAATCTTCATATCCATCTACGTCAATATGAATCTTATCATGGCTGCAGCACACAGCATACCTTGCATCATTGATTTTGAGTAACTGTGGCTGTGAGGTGTTCATTTGAATTCTGTTTTTAATTTTTTGATCTGGGAATTAGTATTAAAAGTTGTTAACTTTTGCACAATGTGTACCCATCCAGAAACTTGATGGGCTCTTCTCCAAAAGTTACTCTGTGTCAAAATCACTGGCTGATAACCCATTGGATGAAGAGCAATGCCCTCTGTGTCTTCATCTGTGACGGAATAAGGTGTGTACATCCCTATGTAGAGTACAAAAACGTACTCTGCATTCTGTGTTTCATCAAACAATAAGCATCAGCCTTGCATAAACATCTAACCATGCAGGAACTGTCACAGTCGAAACCACCTGATTTTTGGTGTATGACATGTAGGTTGTGTATGATTGTGCAAGACCATATTAAAAGCTACTCGAAAACATTATGGATCCTGCATTAAATATTGTTTTACAATTGTAATGCAACCATATTGAAGGTGGCATTCTGTATTTTGAAGCTATGACTACAGCCTTCTTACAATTAATTAACAGGATTATGTTTAAAAGATAGAATAATCCTGACCAATGAGCAAAAAACAATTCTTGGCATCACAATTTGTATGCTGAGCTTTCAGGTTTATTGTAGCTCTTTTCACCAATAGTCATTTGGTTTGATTTAGTCCCCACCAAAGTTGCTGAAGTCAGGAGTGGAAACATTGAATGAGGTTGAGGGAAATCCACTAGTTATATTTTAGTTGAACCACAGCTTTTGATCCTGTATTCACCACATTCTAGCCCCTTTAAAAATATATTGAGTACACTATCATCTTTCATACCTTGTTAAAAATAATCCCTCACCCTATCTCACCATGGATTATGCCCTACCAAATCTGAAGGTACATTGTTCCACACAAAAAGGTCTGCACAAACTTCACTCACCTTCTATGTGGAGAATGTTGCTGTAATGTTGTTGACACGTCACCGTGTCATGACAATGTCACCGTTTTGTTGCAACACGTCCCATGTTGTGCAACATCTGATGCAAGTGAAGACATGGCATAATGTTGAAGACATGTCGCAATAATGTCGTGACATGTCATGATGTCTTGACATATTGTCTTTGCAAACCTCGCTCAACTAATTGCTTCATGATGTGTTGTGGTGACACATGGTGACATGTTGAGCATGTTGCAAGACATGCCAGGAAGAAATGTCTTGGGTACCCCTTGAAGACATGCCGTGTCTGCAACATTCAACACATAGCTCACCTTTAGTCCTGCATTTTATTCAAGCGATACTATTGAACCAATAAACTCTGCTTGCATCTGTGATGTGGAATACATGTGGAACTTTTCTTAACTCTACTATTGAGTTTTTAGTATCTGAAGAAAACATTTGTGCAGGACTGTATTGAATGCAGCTATTATGTAGGGGCAAGAACTGATTTAATACCACAATATAAAGCTCCAAATGGCCAACACTATCTGCATTCAAAGAATAAGGATTCAAAAGATAATCATATTTTCAAGAAATGTGACTAGTTCTGAGAAATAGGAGAATTATGTGCTGAAAAATAGCCTAACCTTTTGAGCATGAGATAATTTTTCAAAAAACATCATTGTTATAGGAATAGTACTAGTAAATGCAAACTTTGAATAGGCTCACTTCTCAGAAATAGTCTCATTTGAAGAGTTATTTGTGAGAAGTAAGCTTACCGTATATCATCGTTTATAAGCCCCCATGGATTACAAGACCCCCTATTCTTGACCTTTGTGTGTTTTTCACTCAATAAACACCCATAGATGTTCTAAAACCATCTTAGAACACTTGTCCTCTTAAGGTACAACACGCCCATAGGTTTATCTCCTCATAACTCTGGCTAGTTTCTGAGTTACACATGTACCTCTAAACTCACATCACATCATGAAGCGCACAAATCACAACACAAAAAGAAGATGGTGTGGATTGTCTTAGTTGGTTTCCTTCCCAACGATCACGGTCGCAGTTGCAAAGGGCATCCTTGGATTGGAAACTGACAGAAAATGATGTGAAATACAGTACCATAGACCTAACAAGTAATTAAACAGGATAAATTTATTTCTTCTTCGTAATAGTTTTGCTAGCTTTATACATATTATGAGATCCTCAAATGTATCTTTTGACATTTGGGGGGTCTTATAAACTGTGATATATGGTACGTCTGGAAAAAAGCTTATTTGAAAGAAAGGCCCTTATCACCAAACAAATTATGAGACTGTCCCCTCAATCTCAATTTAACATTGCCATGGTGTTAGTGTGTATTCACAGTGTGGTGGTATCCTCTACATAAAAAAGTGACAATCAAAAATGGATCAACGGATCAAAATGATGTCACTTTTACTGATTCAATAATCTTTCTGATATTATTTTAGATCTCTTTGTAACATGATTTTTTAAGGACATGAAAACTCCAGAAGTGGCATAGTGATCTTCTGTGGTACATGGTAACTGTAGCAGTCATATACATGTAAGTACAAAGATTTTTTGTGTTTAAGAGCATGGACATACATCAGTCACTCACATGGCCAAAAATGTCAACAACCCCATACAACCATGGCAAAGGCATGTGTGTTCTAGAAATTTATGGTGGCCATGGGTTTATCCCGAGGATGACAGACAAATGGGGCGACCCTATGTCTCTAATGGGTTTTCATAAGGAATCCAATAGTGACATGAACAAGGCTGTATGACACCAGCTTCAATGAGATCTTGAATATTGGGTTGTAACTGTGCTTGATCTGGCTTAGACATTATATTTCCTCCATATCAGGCTTTCATATCAAGAACCTGTTAAAGTGCAGAAGATTCCTTTTTTGTTTATCATAGTACAAACACAGCATAGTTTCTTAAGATGTAGAAAAAATAATTGTATCCTTTTCTAGCCAGTTGCTGTTGGCAGTCCAACAGGCATGGGACTATTTTCAGATTTTGCCCAATCACCAGTAGCAGGTGTTGGCACTCTGGGGTAATCTACAAATTCTAAGTTGAGTGCCCACCATATCTGAAGATTTATCAGTTGAAGATAAACCATGTTCCCCCATAATCAGCGTGCAGATTGCAAATTCTAGGGCAATCCAAAGTTGGAAGTCTAGTGATGTACAAAGCTATTGTTGTACTTCCAGGGTTTCAGATAATAGAGGACCATACTCTATGTTACCAGGAAGATGGTGTCTCAGTTTGGACAATAACTAGAAAAGTGGTAATTGCCTTGTGTCCATCAAAGAGCACTATACTTAAATATCTTTCATTCCAGTGTTTCCAGTTGTAGAGCTTTGATGAGATCCTTCTTATGTAAAGAATTCTGTTGGTTTTAAGGATGTGTGTTGGCACTGTGAATGCTCCATGACAGTCCATACAAAGACATCTTTTGAGGAATGGGAGTAACGGGATGATTGTCAATTGAGACAAACTCTCCACTTTGGACAAGCTTAATTGCACAAAAATGCGCTATCCTGTTATCAACATTACATAGAGAAACCATATCATCATCGTGGCATTGAAATTGATGCACCTACAGTTGAGAAATGACAACCCATTGCTATCAATACAAACACAGTATTCCAATTTTTCACTATACTCACCCAACACACCCCAATGTGGGATGAATGATCTTTCTTGTGGCTTAAATCAAATTAACATGTGTATACCAGCAGTGCTATTTTCATTTAGTATCAGGTAATAAGCGGTTAACACAATGCCCAGGGTTTGTTGTTGTTGAGACAAAAAAAGCATATCACAACTGTGACCTTGAATTGAGTCCAGCAATTGCTATACTAGCTGAGACCAGTCAAAACACCCATTATTTCTCCATGTGCTAACATGCACATGCATACCTATACATAATTAGAATGTAAGGGTACTCTCAGGTCATTAGCCCTAAAAGGCCCAATCTAAGAGCCACCGAAATGCATCATCAATACGCAGGACTGTAATGACTAATAATTGTCTCTTGTAAATTAATTATCACCTAATTAACAGCGATTGATGCATCTTGCTATGCTCATCAGTGATAACTAAAGCAAGGACAAACATCCACAATGGTGCCTTGCCAAGATTTAGGATTATGTGGGGCATAGATTTAATGTTATTTAAACAATGTGTTTTCAAAACACAAGTTTGAAACTCTGCATTACTGGGCTTTACTAGCTACACCTTCACACAACATGCTGTATGGAGGTATGGCAGATTTACCCTTCCTCCACACCACCGCAAAACCTGCAGCAAACACTGGCATCTTAAATGTGCACACAAACCCAATGGTACATCTCATACATGCAAACAGATACAAACCAACAAGACCCACCTCAAATCAACCCACATGTCACCCTATAGGCCATCAAACAGGGTATCATCAATTGCTCCATCCCTTCCCCAGTAAGCAACACCGGTGCCACATCCACAGTAGGTACCCTCCATGACCCATTCCGACACTCAGACATCTGGTCCACCAAGACATTCATGCTACCCACGGGCGCTACCACCACCGCCACACCCCAGGCACATCTCCTCCTCAAACTTGGTACACCTGCCAACAGAGTGGACATTGTACCCAACCTCCACCAAACACTACTCAGCGGCAGCAAGTTTGCCGATGCAAATTACACAGCTATGTATGACAAACTTGAAGTAAACTTCTATGACTCCAACACTTTCAACATAACCAAAAATGCTGTTCTCACCGGATATCACTGCCCATGCACCGGCCTCTGGGAAGTTCCACTCCGTCCCATCACAGTAAACAAAACCGTTGACGCTCTCATCCTTGACTCCAAATGTGGATTACACTCCCTAGGTTGCAAATTCCAGCAGAATTACGGCGGAATTACGCGTTACTCCGAAATATTTGCTAATTTTGACAGTAATGTGATTACTGTGATCGCGAGATTACTGAGAAAGATTTACTCAAGTACTTTGCTCAATACTTAAGGACTGTGACGCCGTGACATCACAAAATAAGGCTCATATTGACAAAATTTACCATAATATTTCCAGAACTGACTGGAATTACTGCAGTAATTCTGATCGATTATTGGTTACTGTTTTTTTTGTACAGTAACCAATAATCGGAATTTGCAACCTAGTACACTCCAACTGTCCTCCATAATGTGTACCAACAACAACACACATACGCAAACACCTTCAGGCCTCCCTAGAATGCAACACAGAGAGTATACTCAATGTATACCGTCGCCGGATTCTGTTGTGTATTCACGAGAGGGTGCGGGCGGCGTCGGGACCTTATTCCCTTTGTGTACTGAGAGAGAAGGCTGCCACGGCCACAGTCCAAAATAGCAATTTAATTGGAAAAAAGATCGTGAGGGGAATCTAGCATATCTGGAGAAAGAAAGAGAGAACTCCAGCTAACACACCGTTGCCAGATTCTGTTGTGTATTTGCGAGAGGGAGCGGGCGGCGACGGGACCTTATTCTCTCTGTGGGATGAGATCGATGGCTGTGAAGACGGCGGTCCAAAATAGCAATCTAATTGGAAATTGGCCGTGACTGCACAATACAGATGGCAATGATAATTATATTCTTGTTGGGGCTTGATGCATTTGCACTCACGCACGTTATCCTGTGCTGGATCCCATTTGTGTGGTTACGGTAAGATTCTGCTAGACTCCCATCAATTATGGTGTCACTTCTTAAATCTAAATACATAGGTTCTTGTATTAAAAAATATAAAAAACAGAACGTCGGAACGTGGTTCTAATGTGATTGACAGTAATTTCCGTCGGAATTCAGATTTCTGCGGAATTCTGATCGGAATTCGATGTATAACATAAGGAAAAACAGAAGAAACAAGTACAAAGTAAACTATGTATCTTAGGACATCAGACATCAATTTAAATTTCCCAGAAGGGATTTCTATGGCGATATTGAAGCAATGAAGCTGAGATCACAATTGAGATTCTCAAATAAGATCTTGATCTCATGAGGTTAAATCTTGAACAGTTTTCAATCTTGAAAAATTGTCTGAGATAAGAATGAAACACACCTCTAAGTTTATCTGTCTTACGTGAGTTGGCTTTGGGGTTGGATTGCTATTATGCTCAGATTGGGTGGGTGCTTCCATCTGTTTGATGTGGTTGTATATGGTGGAGTGAGGTCCGAGTTAAGTTGTCTAGCTTCACCTTGTTACCAAATCTCGCTGGATAGAGCCCTTTTTCTATCTACCCTAGTGCCATGATAATAAGACGGTTTACAGCCAGGGGTACTATTTTGTGGTCAAGTAACTGTTTTCCACCCAAGTTTGCCAATATCGCAACTAGGCACCCAAGGTTGATAGTGCAACCATGGTAAGATTTCCGTTCAGTTGCCAAAAAATTAGTAAATGTCATTTTTTTCTGACCGGTTCCTTTTCAAGGCCGTCCTTTTCGAGGTCCTTTTGGTCAACAGTTCTACTTTTTTATTGCTAAATCCAGTTTTTAGTGACTTAATCCAAAATTGTTGTGTCTTCAGGTCTTTGGATACTAGTTCCGACAAAGGGGAAAGAACACTCCCCACAGAGGAAGGTCCGAACACGCATCTATCAGGGCAAACACATAAACGAGTGGCAAAGCATCCGCCATCTGAATCTTCTGTTGACCACAAACAGGTTCCTTGATTGGGTCTCCTGTATGTTTGCATGACCACCACAAGGTCATTCAATTTCTACCTCTTGTGTGTTGCAGCACACAGGATTCTGATTGGGAGGAAGATGCCAGCAAGGAATAGAACTGGCAGCGGAGCATAATATGCGATGGCTGAGCCATAGAGTTCTGACGAAGATAAGGTATTGTATTGTACCATGTGCTTCCATCTTAGGCAAAACATATACCCCCAAAATTCCTCTACGTGTAAGCAAGATTCTTATTTTAGCATCCATTGACTATGAAAATATGACGATCATGGCTGCATGATGACAGTCGGTTTCAGTTACATGGCAACCGTATACTCTGACGGTAACCATAAATAATTAGCAACCAAAAATATAGTAGCCGTGGCTGAAACTGGGTGTTGGTACCAAGTACCTGGTAATTGGTCGTGAAACCTCACCCCCCCCCCCTGAATTGTGGTGACTTTGAGATTGAACAAAGGGAAATTGGAAATCGTACATTGAAATCAGTGCAGCAAAGGACAGGCCAGGATGAACTCTGAATATGAGCAGTGGGCAACTGAAATTTGCCTTGTCATTGCATTGAGTGATACTCATTGGGTGAACAAGCACCAACCTGGTCCTGATGATAAAAGCTCACATAATCCATGACGGCAATGAATCAGTCAATGTATATTTTAAGAGAACATCTTATTGTTAACCTATTTGCTCCACTGCTACAATGAGATCTGAAAATGATCAGGCAAAGAACAAAAGTGGGTAGGGTTTAGTTTGAATACAAGGCTGTCAAATAAATAATTTCCGCCAAGATTTTCAAGAGTACGTACTACCATGCAATCGGGAAGAAACTCAATGATATTGTACCATACAACCTCTCATTTGCGTGGACGTCACGTTGAGGGTCACCTTTCTTTGCTTTCTTTATGTCGTCAACTGACAAATCGTCTGATTCGGAATCAGGGGAATCTGAATCGTACATTCCAAACGATTCCTCCTCCTTCTTTTGAATGGATGATATTTCATCACGTACAACTGCTACGATATCATCTTGAATGAAAGTTGGCTTGCATGGTCTAAATAAGGTGAACTCCTGAGGCGTAGGAACGTTTATAGGCAGGGGTTTATCGCCTTCTCTAGGTGCATTCGAGTTGATTTCATCCGAAAGACATTTCTCTTTGCGCGCAAGTTGTTCTTTGTAAAACGCAACCATAGATGTGTAGATATCACTGACATTGAGAGTGCAGGAAGCAAGCGGCCTGGACTTCGTAGTTGCCAATTTCAGGCCCCTGTAGTTCCTGCTCGATGGGTGTGAAAGAAAGTTGATTAGAATCTTATCAGCGTGTGCATAACATAATTATATAAACACGCCTAAAATTCAACAATTCTCACCATAAATTAACCATGACTTTCAAGGAAAGTGACATTTTCGTGTGCATGTTAAGTGAGATAACCAGGACAACAGACTAAACTTCATGCAAGAAGAAAAGGTACAATCGTCACCTTGATCAGTAAGTTGCAAGTCGGGTGTGCGCAGTACAAGAGTTTCTTCGAAGATGACTGCGTAATGGGATAGTACCCAATTTCCCGGACGATCCGGCAACAGTTTTGGTTTTACCTTGTATGTTAAATAGTGCTGCCGCTGCTTATTGTGAATTATGCTGACAGCTTTATAAGGCGGGTTCTTCCTCCGTTCTTCTGCAGCTGCAGTTATCGAGAAACGAACAAATGAATTGGTGCTGCCATGCAAAATGATGATTCAATTCAAAACTTACCTCTAGCCCGCTTGAGTTCTTTCGATGATATTTCGATATCTTGATTTGATTGCTGAATAATTTGCTTTCTGATTTTTTGATACCTAACAGTGTGGACGCTAGATTCGAGAAAGTGGAGAATGGTTAGAATTTGACGACTTCATTCTGCTCATTATGTAAGATCACGGTGTTTCAATTTTCCTACCGAATGCCAATGCCTTTCAGGAAAGAGAGTCCGATTTGAACCATTGGTTTCCCCCATGGCACAGACCTAGCAGGACGACACCTTGCTTCGATAACAGCTGAGGAATCGTGAGGAATGAGATCAACGACAGTGAGTTTTTCGTTGATTATTAAAGTGCAACAAATTATAACTTAAGAACTTCACCTATATTCAAAATTTTGGAATTCTCCCCAATTCCTTCTGAGGTCTTCGCAACAAACCCCAGGGCACCAATGAATGGAGCAAAAAATAGCCCAGTCACTCCACTTGCAGCACCCTTTGTGAATCCAGCTGCTCCTCCGGATTTCATTCCTCTGTAGGGATTACCAACAAGACCAGCCACTCCGTGGACAACTGTTCGCGACAGATATTCAGCGCCTTGTAAGACGCCGTCGATAGCGTTTCGAGCTGGCTTTCCGTCTGATTTTGCCTTTAGGTGGTTTGATGTGTATTCACTTGTTGCAATTGAATCTAGCGTCTCGGCTATTCCGCCAGTAAGCTTTCCACCTGCAAAGAAGGCAAACAGTGTAATCAGGACGAATCTTACGCGAGCAGTTTGAATAAAGGACGAAAAGAAGATGCGACAGCCTACCCCATATAAAGAACCCTCCAACGACATTAGAAAAAAAGCTCGCCACTCCTTGACCAACGCCATCTTGCCCTCCAGATAGGATTTCATGTCCTATGACAGATGTTGTAGCGAGGAAATATAAATAAGATGCTACGCGAAAGCAAAAAAGGATTCATTCTCCTTAACTTACGTGTCTTTGTAAACAGGTCAGTGACACCAGTTTTCACTTGATAGGCATATAGTGAAGGATCACCTAGTAAGTGCATTGAGAATACGACTTTATAACACTGTAATTGGTGAAAAAAATATGAGCGGCTTCGATTGAATAGGACGTGAGGTGAAAGCATTCCAGACAAATGAAGGTGATCTTACCTGTTTGATCGTCTTGACCACGTATGACACAGCGACATCCGTCGCAAGGTCAACAACATCACAATACCTATCTGTAGCTGTTATTTCATTGTACCGAAAGCAAGGAGATACATGCGCAAAGTTCGCCCCGACGTTTATTATCCAGCTTAAAATTCCGGCAACCAATGCTGAACGGGGACCACAGACAGAAAAAATAGCGTCAAAACTACGTCATGCGCTATTGCACTATCCAAGAGTACATACACTCACCGGAGTTGGTCGACTGAGCGATATTGTTCAATGTTAAACTTTCGTAATCGTTGTTGTCATCTGAGTCATCTGGTTTAATATCCAATTCGATTTCCACATAAACTGGAGAGATATAAAAATTTTCAATGTACGTCAGATAGGTGTTTTGTTGGCCTCGAGATATGTATTGCAGGCGCTCACTCGCGCTGCTTGTTGCAACAATGTTCTTGGAAACATCCTTAAATTTCGAAATCGAATTCATAATAACTCCGACAACACGAAGAATGTAGTCGACATCAATTTCGACCTTACACGGGCAGATCATTACGTCAAGACTTGGAATCCAAGTCATATTTGTCTGTCAACCATAGAAAATCGAAATGAAGGAAAAAAAGCAATCTTGCGATGGTAGAGTGTGAAAAGGAACCTCACCTGTGGGACGTAACTACCTGTTAGTTCTTAGAAGAGTTTACCCATAAGACAAGCATAAGGAGTGGGGTTACAAGCATAAATGTTGTTCAATAGGATAAGACATGAACAAACCTAGCACAGGAATAGGTCTTTCGTTGTGTTTTTCCCAATAGCAATCTTTCTTGACGATGTTTGAGTCTAAAACTCTGTCGCATCCTTGATCGGGCGGCTCACGGCGATCAACTCCAAGGGGTAGCGGCTGAATGATGATAGGGTATCGCGCACTAGGTAGCATAGCATCCACTTGAAAATGGCGAACTCTCATGGTTAAGTCAATGGTTCCTCTTGGCTTCTGAATTTGTACATCCCTCACAGTTATCCCGAGCACTGCGTCGTGGATAGGATCAACCGTAAACGATGAGTGTACCCTCCATGAGCTATTTCGAAATCTAGTCTTCATGTTTCATGGACAAAAACTTACGTTCTCGATTTAAGTCGTCAATGACGTACAGCCCAATCCCTTCGAAGTTCATCTCACTCTCAGCATGCTTAAATTCACCGCCTTTGCGCAAATTTCCTCGTTCAACTTGCTTAGCCAACCAGTCTGAGTCGCTGAAGGAAAGAATTTTTGTACCTCCCATTATTCTCAAATGAACACACAGGCTTCCAAACCGCCGTTCTTTAGATGACTTTGCAGGCAAATCCTGCTGCCTACCTGGTTTAGACATGCTGTACCTCTTATACCCACCAGTGAAGAATCGCCTGAATTTAGAAGTCCGTAGCTGTTCGACATTTCTGCTTCCCTTTTCGTGGTTCGTTTCGTAGTTTGAGTCCATCGTCTGTTCAGTTACTTTGCTCTTCGCAATACTCACTGTTTCGTCGCCTTCTTGTAGAAGAGTGCCCTTGTTATTTTTGTCCGCAAGCCGTCCCTGCGTTGAGATGGAGCTCTTGCTTTCAGTTCTTGGTACAACAACCGCCATCAATTCCTTTTTGCCGAGTGGCGAATCCCAAGTATAACCACAGCTATGCATTGGAGGGAGCTCAAAAACAATTCCATCATCATCGTCTTGAACAATGTGAAGATAGTGATATGCACTTCGATTTTCAATTCGATACGGAGGAATCGCAGAATGACTAATCCCCATAAGAATGGATCCAAATGATGATCGATGGACTTTTGCTTGCAAGATTGCACACATTGTGTCGAGACCATCATGTTCACCAAAATAAAACTGGTCTATTCTATCAGTTGGAACAATGTGCCACTTGGACTGTAGTAGGAGCGTGCCTTTTGACCTTGTTGCGTTGACACAAAATACAACCCAGCGACGAGATCCCTCGACACCTCCAAAGGAGATATCATGAAACTTGTAAAGCACAGTTGATTCGTTGGGGTTGAGAGTTAATTGTTCTCTTTTGTTGAATGACGTTGGGTTGTCTCGAAGATGGAGTGCTTTTTTGATCACATCACTTTGACCACCACACAGTGGTATTACCGTTATCGATATGTGAAGCATATTCTTAACCACATAACGTGGGCCGAGAGTAACTAAACTGCTCCTGTGAAAAGTTCCAGCTAATGACTCAATAGAGGTGTTGAGCACAACATTTCTACACAGCAGTTCACCCGATGTTCCAACAGCGTCCAGCTCTATGTTTTCACTCCATCCAACATTGTTGTTCGTCGGTATCTTCATCAACACTAGTTTGCCATTCATTGTTTCGTCCCACCAGTGTTGTAATAAACATTCTTTTGGACACTCGAGAGGGACTGCACTGATTTGTCGAGAGACTTTTTTATATGTTGCGTTAGTTTTGATTGATTTTGCACCATGTATCATTACAGGCAACCCTCCAGTCCCGCTGTCTAAATACTTCTTCGATTGGCCCGAGACTTTGTACTCCATTTTCATCCCTGTTTTATTCATGATCCAAAAAGGGCAAAAAATCGTGCAAGCAGGCATTCCGATTTTACCATCGACGGATACATCAACAAGAGCGTCGACTTCATCCCCCAAATCAAGAACAAGCTTGGGTAGGGAAAGAGATCCTTTTCGGTTGGCGCCAGTACGCAATTTGTCCAGGCTGAGAGATAAAGGTCGCGACCACATGAAATTCATGTTCTCTGCCATAACATGTGATTCAACACTCTGTGAAACTTGCATGAATATTGGTTGACTTAAGCTAATCCCACTGAGACGCAACATTTGACAGCTTTCAACAGATCCAACGAAAAAAAAGTCGCGCTTCTCTCGTCCAGAAGACTGGTGAAACTGATTCGAATACTGACTTCTTGTTTGGCTTGCTGGGGTCATGGCAGAACTATCGTCATCACTGCCTGACTCTTCGTCAAAGCTGCCGCTAGTAAGACTTAGATACAATGATGGATGCTGCCACAAATCATCGTCTTCGCCCTGTCCTAGCTGCCAGAGACGAATCGAGATCATGTAAGGCATTGAATTTTGAAGCAGAAAGAACGGCACGACCTTGATGCAAAAAAAGTTCGAGGTAACACAACACAGTAAGTAAAAAGGTGTGTATCAAATATCGTCATTGTTGGTGTTATCATCATCAAGCTTCTTACCTTAATGATGGTATCCCATGAATTTGATTGAGAATCATGTTCGATATCAATTGACCCAGACTGCTCGCTGTGGATGCGAAGGCGCTCCCTGTGAACAATAATGCCACTCATAGTATGACACCTTGTTACCTCAATCAGCTTCCTAGGGTTAAAGAGGAAGTCATTAGTTAGTAAGACCGGGTGCCTCCAGCTATCATTGCGCTCGGAAAGATCTTGGATCAAGAGAGCATGATGGCAGGATGAATCGAGCACTCCCAAGTGTATTGGTACTGTGATATCTGTTTCAACGTGCCTCATCTCAAAGACTATTTGAGCTCCTTCAACAAGTGCTTGGAGGGCTGCTGACAAGTATTTCTTTTTCGACAAATCCAGTTTTGTATTGGAACCTTGACGAGACCGCCCAAATGACTTGGGCAGTCTTACTATTCGAATGTTAATCGGGTGTTCAGTTTCGATGGCTACAGAGGTTCGCACAATCAAAGAGATTGAGGTGAGAGACCCTTCCTGCGGGACAACTGTTAGGTACGGAGCAAAACCCGATGCATTCCTGGGTTTATTTCTTCTAGCTCTTCTCCGTTTACTATCTTTTGGAAGCTTTAGAGCAATCATGAATGATTGGTATGGAGAAATTGCAACGTTGGTGACTATTCTGTATCCTGAAATCGAAAAGGACACAATACCATTCACTTTCTGCCGGTCAGCGGATTTTTGTCCTTCACCACTTTCATCAAGTACGATGGAGCCTGAACGGCCGTCTTCAATTGACTTGAATGTCTCGCTTGCGGCCTCAGAGTGATGATTTTATTCATTGCACCTCCTACTTGATAGCGACACTTTCAATTCTCTACCGCAGTTGTTAACAACCTGAAGCTCTTTAGAGCCAGAGAAGTAGCACCTCGACAATACCTTTTTCAGTACCAACTCCATCTTGTTAAACGGAATCATCCCTGATTCATCTGTCTCTGCAAGCTTGACAATCGTCGAGATCAGGTTATCTTTAACATCATCGCTAAAACCACTAATTTCATCTCTCCAGTGCAGATCGAAGGTCAAGAGCAGTGCTTCCTTGGCATCGTGCTGATTCAATGCATCAGATTCAGCAGTAGTAAATTCACTCCAAAAGCTTTTCACAAAGTCCAAATCCCTTTTAACGAGCCATTTTCGATACGTCTTCGGGTCTGACTCAGAAATGACTCTATTCAATAAAGTTGCAGACTCAAAAAAGGAAGGAGATGTGTTTATGTTCATTGATCGAGGACAATTGATGTGAATTGAGAAGGATGTTCCTGAACGAAAATCAATGAAGGCGTGAATGAGAATCATTATGGCAACTTGGTTGACATTGTGTCTGCTATGCTTACTCTCGGGTTCGTTTTGATTATTGGTGCCAGTTTCCTCTAACAATACTTTATAGGTCGCATGGGCATAGCAAGGATATGGTTCTATTAAGCACTCCATGTAGTCATGCCTTGTGTTTAGATGCATTGCACTAATCATGCTCTGAAAAATAATTTTGTTGCATTTTTCGCTCTCCTCGGCAACTGGTACAAACCATCCAGCTTGAGACAGCAGACAATTTGCACTTGATACAATATTGCTCAGGTTGATGTCAACCAACGGTTGCGTAAATATGTGTGGACTACCAAACCCCAAAGAGACTTTATTGAATGATGCGACTAAGCATAAGTCAAAAATGGTGTTGATGTCCTCTTTCTGAGGAGTTGTTTCCTGTGCGTTGAAAGATATTGTCTCTAGGATTTTGTCAATAGCACTAATATTTCTTGACTTGGTGTTTGTGTCTATGACCCAACTACTAACCGATCTGTCAATGCCATCTCCAGATTTACCTTGCAGCTGAGGCTGTACTAAAGACCTCCAACAAAACTTTGCGAATTCATAGTTACACAATGCCCGAACCAACTTTTGTTGCACCATTGCTATATCATGACCATTTAGATCATCACTCACGCATCCAGTCTGAATTTGCGAACAAAATAAAATTGCACTGTTACGGTTAGGAATTTGATGCAGAGAACGCGTAAGAGGTATGATATTGTACACTTAATCACCTCTTTTTCGTACAACTTGTAGAAAGAAAAAATGATAGTTAGACTCTGGATGGCACAATAACAAGAAAACAAGGTCAATCAACTCACATCCCAAAACAGCTTAATGCCTCCTTCCAACCAGAAGTTTGGCGCAGGAAATGGCAGTGTCTCGCCATGATTGTCATGACCAACGATACGGTAGACTTCATGCCATGAAGCATATTCTCGAAGGTCGTCAAAGTGAACAAGCTTGCGTAGATAAGGAGTGGAGAGGAAAAAGTCAGCGTTGTTGAAGGTCCTACATGTATTGACTTCATCAATTGGAATCATCTTGGGAATAAGATTTATATCATCAATTGAGTTGGCAATTCTGAATAAGAGATCGTCGAGCTCCTGGTACGATATGTCATTCGTGCTTGACGGATCTAGGATGGATAACAGGTAATTATGTTGTGTCTCCAACTCAAAAGCGGTGAGCTTTTGTTGAGGGTTGATTGCCCCAGATGTTGTCTTTTCAAACATGAGCCGGACAACTTCAGCAAGTTCTGTATCTTGCAGTGAACCAGAACCGTCAACATCTATTGATTCAAAAACTTCTAGCAAAGCTTTCCTTCTTTGCTCAAAGCGCAATTGGTGCTCTTCGGTAGATTTTTTTCTTTCCAGGCTAATCTGTTTTTCTTTTTCGACGCTGTCTACTGTCAACCATGCAGCGAAGGGCTTAACAGATTTGGCTGCTTCAAGTAGTGCGACTATCGTTGATGGAGATGCGTTCAAGCAAACAAAAGCAACACCAATCTCAAGAGAAACACTCGTAGCATTCGTAATTGACGACTGGATCGATGAATTCGATTTCTGTTTTGGGTCCTTCTCTGTCGCGAAGAGAACTATTCTGGTTCCTTCGATAACAATGATAGGTTTTAAAGGCAACAAAGACCAAACCACTTTGGCGTCAGAATATTGGGGCTGACCAGCGCATATCTCCAGAGGGTCTGCTGCCATGACGAGTCTAGCAGAAGTGTTGGTCACATTCAAACTGACGGTCAGCCTGCTAATATTGAAATCAAAAATCCCACCTGCGAAGGGCCAATACAGTGTGAATGAAATTCAAGCGGGAGTTATCCAACATGAGGAGCTAAATACTTACGGCGAAGTTTTAACCGGTCGACAAGAAAGATGACTGAACAGCACTCGATGCTGAATTCGACAGTAACGTTTGGCATAGCAAGATTAGTGACCTCCCCTCTTACTTGGTATGCCACGTCGTCTTTTTCTTCCTCCGTATAGGGAATCTGCTCATTTGCTTCGGGTGCTTCTAATGTATGCATAGGAATGTCGGATAATAACATCAACGTCTGGATCGCCGACAACAGAGGTAACGGGTTTACCACAATCGACATAAATGATGAATCAAATGATAAAGAATAGTGTGGATCCATCTGCTTTGTCGGCTCCAAGGAAGCATTGATATCAAGAGACAGAACGTTGGTGCTGTCGGTCGTCTGTCGATACTGTTAATCATTCCATGAAACAACGAAGTAAGACGAAACACATCCGTTTCACGGACAATAAAAGAACAAGCGGCACACCTTGTATACCATCCCAACTGGGGAGTCGTCTAATAGAACAGGAAGCTGCGGGTCTGATATCAACACACCCCATTCAATATCGCTTACATGAAGCCCCACCGTCAACCATCGGCGAGGGGCCATGGGAGAAGAAGCTTCTCTCGTAAAAATAGGATTCTCAAGCTCAGTTGAAAACGCCACCTCGTTCAAATCTATACAGGACGGAATTGGGTGCTCAATCGATTTTCTTATCTCGACAGGGTAAGAAGGGAAGTCAATGAGAAGCTTGCGAAAGTGAGATATCACTTTTAATGAAGGTGTTAAAAAGGAATTTTTTTCTCGAATGAGGCTGACTAAAGCTCTAAGTGCGGATGGGAACGTTCTTTGAAAAGTATAGTTTGGTTCGTCGAGATCAATCATTTTAATATCCTCGCTCTTGACAATTTCAGATCGAGTGTTTTCGATAAAGTTGGCAAGTTCGTCACTTGTTCTGACTGCTAATTTTGGTATCCTCCAGTGATTGGCCATGGCTATGCAACGCAACGATGTTATTTCATTGCGCGACATCCGTCTTTCCACCTCTTTCATTTGAATGGCTGTTAGAGTTCGTTCGGCTTTCTTGCTGGTGTCATTGCACTTTTTACCCTTGGCCTGTGCATAGCCCTCACAGTAAGCGAGTTTTTCCTGCTCACCAGTCTTCAGCGTTCGCCGAAAGTTGGTATTAAGCCACCGAATCCATTCATTGCAAGGAGAATTGACATCCGTATAATCATCCAAATGCAACAGCGCGGTGTGGATGTGACTCGGTGAGAGTGAAACAGCAACTTCTGATGAGGACAGCGTTAAGCCGATAGATCTTGTGTCCCAGTAGTGGTCATAGTTGATTGCCCAGATAATTATAGAAACGAGACCACTTAGTTCCACAACAAGCTCAAAGGGATGGGCAATCGTGTGCCACTCATAAGGCAAATCATCATTGGAAGGTTCTAATAACGCGAATGCGTCCTCGGGACGAGATCCATCTTCAGTTTCGGCCGGGTGGCCAACTTTCAGACTTAAGCCCACACAGCACAGCACCCCGACACATTTTGAATCTGGGCTGAAGCTGAGAGATAGAAGATCTGCCCTACCGATTGTTAATGCACGTTTTTTCTGTGTTGCGAACTCAAAGTTAGAACGTCGTGGGCTGTATTTTTTACATGTCGCCCGTACGGAGTCAGAACCAGCGCCTGAAATCACTACAGCCGCATTTAACACTTTCAAGGACAATGACTGTAGCAATGCCAGAGTAATATATCTCGCATATGCATTGAATTTTTCGTCGTAAGTACAAGTGTTTGTCTGAGTTGCGTTGTCGCAACCTGCGGGTTCATCAGGCTTTGGTCCAATGTTACTCTTATCTTGCTGCCGATCAGGAGTACTTTTGGAGCTAGTTTTAAGTTTTGTTGTTACGTGATCGATCCATCGCTCTATGCAAAAGGTGACTCTGTCCGCATCTGATATTTCACCATTCATGAGGCTGTCAGTGCATAAGATGAAGATTCGATGAGGCAACGAAAAAGAACGAACACTGAAATGACGATAGAGACATTCATTACCAGTTCAACATAGAATCTTGCTCGAACGTTGGTAGATGGGACATGTCGAGATCTTGAAGTGCTGAAGGAGGACTGCTGGTGCAAAATTCTGGTGGGGTCGGAGCGAGATACGCCTTTTCGACCCAAACATCTAGACCTTGCAGCTTAATTTTGATGAATAGTTTAGGGATGATGTTATACATCCATGGAACTGGCTTTCCATCTCGTCCGCTATTTGTCCCTGATTCGATATCGACAGTAGAATGAAAGGCGGCGGCCATGGAAGTAATTCTTACTTTTGCGGAAAGATGTTTAATCTTGACCGTACTTTCAGGGTAACCTTTGACTCGTTTCACATGAGCTGATGGGATAACTGCGAGAATAATAGCCCGAATAATGCTTGATTCCGAACATGGGAGCTCGAGGTCGGTGAGTTTGATGGATAAATTGTGAGGTCTGACTCTGATTTTACCAAATTTCAATCCAAGGTGTTTGCGGAGGGGCGCTCTGTTGAAGCAATGCGCGGTGATAGAAAGTATCAATGATGATGAAAGTGATGGAAGAATCATACGCGGGTCGTCATTCACTTACCTCGACAAAGCGTTCACAGCTGGATTGAACCCAAAATAAATTACGACAAGTGTAACGATGAAAGCAGTCGTAACTGGCGATAGAGCAATATTGTTGACTGAGTCCAGGACATTAATGCGGCGAAGCCATGGCATCAACAATTCCTCAACAAAAAGCGTTGACGCGGCTTCAACGTCGGCCGACATGGCAATGCTTGAAGACCAAGACGATTATTTGAAAGCCAAGACTGAGATGCCTCACATCGATTCAGGATAGGATTCAATCTGATTCAACATGATACATGCTGTTTGCAGGAGGGCCCCCCGAATCGTTCGCTTGGGGGGAGGAAGGGGGGAGATCCTTTGAGGGCTCTTTTGGGGGTACCTACGGGGTACCGTAATTGTATCCATCCAACACTATTCAACAGTCGAGACGACTCGGACCTACTTCGATACGGTGGTAAGGGTATGCTTGTATGGTAGGTATAGTACGAACAGGGTATGTATTGTACAATACCATAGTCGCAAGAGGACACAACCTGAGGTAGACAAGCGAGCGTCCTAAACTCGTCCTTAAACTCGTCCTAAACAGCAACCATCAAAATCATACAACTTCCCGCGATTTCGACCTAGGCATCATACAAATCGTGTATGATTTTGACGAGTCGCAAAAAAGTGCGAACTATGTTGGGGGTCATGCTTTTTTGTGTATCGTGATCGAAGACACATCAAAATCATACGAACATTGTATGATTTCACATAATCCCCAGCCTTGCCTGTTTCTCGGTATTCTCGACGTGTAAAATGGCCCGTGAAATAGCAAAAATAAAATATGAACGTTCATGCGTATTATTGGTACTGAGTGCTTTCTATTGATATCTTACTTGAGACGACTCAAGTGATTGAGATTTTGGTTTAGAAGCAATATTTATGCTCCATAAGGTTGTTTTAATGGTAATATTACATTTGGCTTCCTTGGAGTGCTCCTAGCTTGGGGGATTTTTGAAGTGAAATTTGCTACTTCCTACACCTGTGTAAATACTTGTTTTGGTATTCACATAGCTAGTAAACACTTACATGAATGTTCACAAAATAATTTTTTACACATTGTTTTTATGAAATAGTTTGGGAGTGTTGACACTTTCATGACGGTTAGTACGTACTGGTGCACTTGTATAGCCTTAGCACATGTCATTGCAGGCATCTAAAAACTCCAATCCATTGCACTGACGGGATGTTCCAGGGTGAATTATCCTCGGGACAAAAGAGTGGGGGATGTTGTCTTGTGTCTTGTATTACTTTGATTATTGCTCTATGCCAATTTTTATATTTTTCAATTCATGCTTCCGGTCATTTCCCATACTGCCAACCTGCACAGAGCACAATCAACCCCTCAAACAGTTGGCCCTTATGGAGAACATAGTTGAATTCCACCTTGAATTTTTGGCTAAGATGTGATACTAACAAATTACAGCCACTACTTTTTCATTTGTCCAATTTTTACTAGGTAGCTTGTGTTTCCTGTTCCCCTATCTCCACAGACAACAACAACAACCAACCCCTCAAAAGCTTACCTTGGGTTGTGGACACCAAGAGGCAAGAACAGTCCCCCCCAAGTCTGACTGAAGTTGTGATGTGTTTAATATCATTTTTGAATTAGTCAATCAGGTGGGGGGACGGCAATGCTGCTGCCACTTTGTGATCTGATAGTAACATAAGATTTTTACATGGTTGACTCACATGTTATTCACCCCCTCTTGATCCACATAGGATTCAACCAGCTGCACCAACATCAACACACCCATGTCAAGTGACATATAAATGGAAAAAGTATGGTAGTGGTAAATTATTGATCATTTTCTTGTTTGTGCAACTTTTGAATTGGGATCACAAATACCCATTACAAGCACCCCTTTTATGTCAATGCAGACTACAACCAACACCTTGTAACCCGAAGGATCACTTTTCAACTAAGGGCCTCAAATTGTGATTGTGCAACTGATATGAGTGTGTTTTTGATCATTCAAAGAACCGGGCTCACATAGAGTGGCATCTGGAAGAAGTGAGTATGTATTTTCTTATCTGGTAGGAGATACGAATATTTCATAGAGGGCCAGTTTTATGACTGGTACTGTATGTACTTCTACTGGAGCTCTCAGTCAAATAGTGATTGCATTTGTGAATGAAATGGGGTTGCATGCCGTGCTAAAGCTTCTTTGTTTATAAAAATGACATTTTTGCTGCAGGGAGTATGGCTTTTTGAAACCAATGCATAATGATTGTCCCCCTTCAATCAGGTGAAGGGTTGGATTGACAGGAAGTTAATACAAATAGTAAGATAGACTTTTCACTAGGACATGATTTTTACTAGTAACTCAAAATGACCTTCATCTAATCCTTAAAAGGTGTTAAGTATTATGTATTATTATCAGATATGATAACGAATTTTTAACTATTTTTACATGACAGTATGACCTACAAATATTTACATTTGACATCGAGTATTATAAGGAAAAAAATGGCCTTAGGAAAGGTAGTATCTTACGATTATTGTTTATCATGTAAAATGTGTGACCTCGAAGTTCGATCGTAAAAATTATGACGTTTACTACGTAATTAAATACACGCATTACAGGTATTCCATCATACAAACTTTGTATGATATTGTCGTTCGTATATCAACAGCCTTCCCCATTTATGTTTCTCAGCCGTTGGCTTCCTCATCAATCCAACAGTGATGACCCAACCCCCAGAATGTTCTGGAAATGCACCCCTCGCCTTTTCTCCTTTTCTAAACACGAATATAGAAAACAGGGGCTGGTGGAAGAGGTGAGATAATGCTCATTTCTATTTTTCCATTGGTTTTTAGAAGCTTGCTAAAAAATTCTTTGAATCAAGTCTCCCCCCTCTCCTTGTCACGTACCTCATCTTTGTGTGCTTGGTTTGATGTTGCCAAACATGGGATTTGAATTGAATCAGAAGGGATAGGCACAAAAGGAGAAACAGGTGGAGAATGAGGAGGATGTTAGCTCACTGCTTCTTAACTTTTCTTGATAAGTAAATATAAAACCCAAAATAAAAATGTCAGCGAAAATTTTCTGTCTCTCATCTAATTTCTACTGTTTGTTAGACCTTTTGGCATCAAAGGCATTTATAGTATTTATCTTAGAAGGTTTTTACACATAGGAGGTATTTCACGGTGGTACACAGAAATTATATATTATGGTAAAAAGACTTCAAATAAGAACAGTGTAATGGTTATCTAAATAAGTAAAATTTAGACGAACCGTGTGACACCAAGTGACACCGAGTGACACCAAGTGACACAAGTGAAACCGAGTGACACCAAGTGAAACCGAGTGACACCAAGTGAAACCGAGTGACACCGAGTGACGTGACACCGAGTCCAAGTGACACCAAGTGAAACCGAGTGACACCAAGTGAAACCGAGTGACACCAAGTGAAACCGAGTGACACCAAGTGAAACCGAGTGAAACCAAGTACACTCGGTTACTCGAACAAGTAAGGCCAAGTCGGGGAAACGGACTAATTTTGAAATTTTCCATATCCCTAAGTACCCAAGCATGACTCCGGGTCACACCGAGTCCGTGGTTTTCCAGGAAGTTGCTGTAGTCTATAGACTCCACGAAATTCGCCAAAAAACCGTTTGTAGACCCCCCCCCCTGGCTATAGACTGTGAGGAGGGGGTTTATAGACTATCACATGATAGTCTATAGACCCCCCCATGGCAGTCTATAGCCTCATCGAAAAAGGTGGTGTGAGTCTATAGACTGTCACAACTAGTCTATAGACCCCCACCCCCCTTTTCAATGAGTCTATAGACTGTTCGTGACTGGCACTTGCGAACAGAGGAAGGGTCTATAGACCCTTGTATGTAATATCGCTCACTAGTCTATAGACTATCTTTGCGAGGGCGATAGTCTATAGACTATCAATAAATCCCTTGTGATAGTCTATAGACTCCACGATCAAAAAAATACAAGTCTATAGACTCTATCGTATAATTTTAGATAACTAGTCTATAGACTCTATCAAGACATCGTGGACACTACCATCCAAATAATAAATTTTGAATCGTGACTCGTGCCATGATTGTCAGAAGGGCAGTTCAATATTTCCCGCCAAATCATTTTTAGAGGGGGGGTCTATAGACTGTGAGGTGGGGTCTATAGACGGGGGGGGGTCTACAAACGGCTACTAACATATACATGTAAACGTAGCTACGGCGTGATACCATAGTACGAAATAATACGTACTTCTCATAAATACCATAGAGCATAATATAGTGTATCCAACAAGCCAGAACTGTATAACTTTATTTTCTCTTTTTGATGTAATTTTGCAGTATGATACCACAGTTCAATGCACATCATAGTTCCCATCTAACTACCGGTACACTATACAAGCAGCCTCATCTACACAACACAAAGGGTTTTTTGCAGCTCTTATTGATGCAGAGATTGTTGTCACTATGACATACTTCTACACAATGGCAACTACAAGAAAGATATTTTTACCATGTATATGTGGCCACAGACAGCTGACATAGAGGCTGAAACAAAGATGATATTAAAGGCTTGGACACACACAAAACCGTCAACATAACACAAAGATGAGTTCTACAAAGTCCTTTTAGACAGAGAATCTTGTCTCTACGACAGCGACAGGACCCCTGACATAACTAGAAATAGGGCTCGACTTTTTGGCAGTTGAAGTTGTGAATTCATATCCCAACTGTTTTCAAAAGTGTGAAGTACTTTCACTCTATGTAGAATACAGTATGATTCTACTGCAACAAAACGGAACAAGTCATTTCAGTTTGCCTTTACATATATCATACTGTAAATATGTCTACCTAATGTATATTATAGGTGGCAGGTATCAGTGGAATAGACACTGCAATATAGTTCCAGAAAACTAGAGCTTGTTAGCACTATTTTCTGCAAGACAATGTAGTGAAAGAAATATAGCTGTAATTTTCTAGCACATCAGAAAACAAGGCCCATACACCATACAGTGATATTGACGATTCATTGATGATTATACACTTACACAATGACAACTACAACTTTTTCAAATCACGCCCCAAAATGGGTGTCCACTGGCATCAAATTTGTAGGCTGAAGCTTATCATAGTGATCAGTTTAAGCAATGAAATAAAATATCATCTACAGAGGTGTAGTTCATACAAAAAATGGAGTAAAATGGGTTTATATGTTGTAATCCCTGGAGGTAACGTAGATTTTTTGATTGCGAATGTATGTATTAGTAGCCGTTTGTAGACCCCCCTTTTACAAAAAACCATGTGTAGACCCCCTGCCCCGGTTATAGGACTGACATGGGGGAGGGGGTTATAGACTGTCATGGGGGACTTATAGACTTTCATGGGAGGAGGGTCTATAGACTGTTACAGAGGGTCTATAGACCCCCCATGACCATCTATAGACTGTGATGGGGGGTCTATAGACTGTGGTTAAGGGTCTATAGACCAATAGACTCTTCTCTAAATACCTCTAGACTTGCCAAATCATGAGATTAGTTAGAAAGGTGTGAATCATGTACACAATAACAATATTGCCTAATCTCATTCATGACTTGTGTGACTTTTGTAGTAATGTAAATATCTATGTAATTTTTTAATCTAAATTGATGATGTTAAAAAAAACAATCACTATCACAAGTATTTTTTATCGTCTAATTTTCCGTCATTTAATTTTTGCTGGGGGTCTATAGTCAGGTGGGGTTTTTAGATGGGGTCAACAAACCGCTAATAAATAACATTATGCTTGGAACTAGGAGGGAATTGTAATAGTCAGATGATCAAGACCATATAGCTTTATCTGACACACCAACTATACAGTCAGGATTATGGCGCATATTGTGGAGAATTGAAAGTGGTGAATGTTGATATCGACTTTTTCAGAGGCTTGTTTGCACTGCCCACGTGAAGAGCATCTATATAGTAACTAAGAAATCACATATGAACCTGTCATGTAATTGAAAACTATTATTTTCTTCATAGTGGTAATGTAATATTTACTTGTGTTTGAAATCAACACAAGCTAATGTCATATTAATATAAAAAAGATTAATATTTTATGCAGCGAGAGAGCATTAATTTCAGAAGCCGAGGGAGGGGGAAATGCTGCAGAATTATTTGAGGTTACATTTGGTGGTGTAGAGTATTTGTTGCCTGTGTGTTCCATGTGCATGGGACTGGTAGGGGGACAGTCTCAAAAATAATACATCAGTATTAAGGTTATTTTTTGGACATGTTTTGGACCTACATACTAGTAGTTTTGCTAGACCTTGTCCGAGGAACGATTTGAGGTGGCGAAATCAATGAAAAAGAAAGGTATGCTATCTGTGAACAATTATTGTTACGAGCGAAGTTAGACCTTCTTCGTGATGACGATGTAAGACGATAAATATATGTGGTCCCGCAAACGATACAAAGGTAAATCCATCATAAAAACTTTTTATGATATTGCCCGGCGTATATCAACAGCCTTCAATATGGAGTTCAGGGAAATTACTTATATTTGGCTCGTAGAGCTAAAATAAGCACAAATGCTTCTAAATCAGCTGCAATGGTTGTTTTGAAATTCTAATTATGTAATTACAAATATAAACTAATCTCCATCTCCCTCATAACTGCCATCCTCTTCATCATCTTCCTCAACACCATAGCCATCTACACTATACTCCTCTTCATCGTCACTGTCCTCTCCAACTGCTTCCTCCTCCTGATCACTATTGCCATCACCCCACTCCCAAAAACCCTGATCCTCATCGTCACTTACATCAAAATTGTCAGAGTACTCCAATTGAAAAAGAGGCTCGCCATTCGCTATTGCAAGTTGTGTCATCACCACAACAGCCCGAAAAGCAATTGAATGCTTCTCAATGTTGTGCCTCCACACCCCCTTCAAGCACATCCACTGTTTCAACCGCCGGTTCATTGTTTCGTGTTGCATCCTCACAATTGCCATCATTCGCTTCCTCTCGCAAGGGACAGTGACACACTTGGGACACCTTACCTTCATTGGAGCATCTCCAATGTAGCCATCGTCTGCCTCCACACGCTCAAACTCCTCGAGATAGCTTGACAGGGCAGATCTAAAAATTTCGAGATCTCCGTACATCCCACATGGAAATCCCCCATTCTCCCAGCAGATGTCACCTGTCTTGATGTTTACAGCCAGCTCATACCGAAGCCCAGACTTCATGGCAAACTTGTGCGATAAAAACTGCGGGCCTTGCTCGGGGATCTGGCAGTCGATGCAATTGACTGACAAGAGGCAGTCATCATTTGCGTCCCCTTTAAAACGATTTTCAAGCTTAATCTAAAAAGAAAATTAGTAAATGAAAAGTGAAGGTGAACATTTCAACACAAAACTTACCACATAAGGCTCTAAATTGCTTAGAGCACACAGGAAGGGCCAGACCCATTTCCTGTAGGTCTTGGGGTCAATCTTGCCCTTCGACCCCCCTACCGCTCCACAAGCCAGCCCCTCTACTGGATACTGTTTCATAAAAAACAGTGTCCAGAGGAGGTGATTTATCTTACCCCCTGGTGGAACAAGGTCGGACGACTCAAGCATGTTCCATGCAATCAATGCCTTGTTGGCCCCACAACCAAAAAACTCGCAGAAGAGGCGATCCTCATTGGCCGCTGTTGTGACACGGCAACTGCGGTTTTGGACTTCCTTACCTTCACGGTAGAAGTCTGCTGAGGTTGGCTTGGTGGCACGGGCTCTTTTTGTAGACATGGCTGCGGTTGAGCTGCGGTTGCGGGAGGTGTTCGGAGGTGTGTTCGGTGTTGTCAAGTGCTCGTGCAATGTGCAGTGTGCGGTGTGTGGTGTGTGGCGAAATAAATGGCTGGCAACTACACCGTGTAACAATACACAGTGTAATACACTACGTAAAATAAATCACAAGAAAAAAGCATTGGTACGATTACGTCCCTTTATGTTAACGTGATTAAAAAGGCATGTTGCTTCCAAAACGGCATGTTGGCCGCCAACATGCCGTTTTACACGCTCTAGTCCATTTTCAGTGAAAAGGGACGAGAGCGTGTAAAACGGCATGTTGGCGGCCAACATGCCGTTTTGGATGCAACATGCCTTATCACTTAGGAATTCGTATAAATTTTACGCAATCCCGCCTGTAACGGCTGTTTTACATGCTCTCGTCCCTTTTTGTCAAAAAGGGACGAGAGCATGTAAAACGGCATGTTGGCGGCAAACATGCCGTTTTAGATGGAACAGTCCTTTTCTAACAAAAACGGACGAGAGCTGAAAAACGGCCTGTGTGCCACATAAAAATTCGAAACAGAGGCAGTTGCTTCAATCATGCCAATGATGGCATCTTTTGGCCAATTTTGGTATCCAATTGGTGCAAGCCGTGAGCATGTCGGTTTCATCTGTCGACATGGTGCCATAAATCATGCCACTGACAACAAGCCAGAAAGAACCCAACAGCAAGTGGGACGCAACTGACGACGCAAAGCTGAGAGAGTTGATTTCCTAAGGAATCGACCCAACGGATCTCAGCCTCCAAAACATCAAGCTACTCCACTCAAAGTGGCCACACAGGAAGTACAAGACTTTTGCTGCGCACATCCGCAACAAACTGAAGACCATATCCCAAGGGCGAATCATTGACAGAGCGCGCAGTGAGTGCCAATCGATCGTGCCTATCATACCTTCTTTTGAGTGCCAGAGGCACTGCTCTCATGTCTACTCACCTCTTTTCTCACCTCTTCACAGCCCTTCAACGAAAACAGCAAGAGGAATCTGACGAGGAGCTTGGCTCGGACAACACTGATTCTGACGAAGAACAAGAACACAAAGACACGGATGGAGAAAAGTCTGTCACTGACAACGAAGAAGAAGAGATGCCTCCAAAGACAACCACTAACAAGAAGGCTTCTGCCGGGGCCACTCCGAAGAAGGCTATGCCCAAGAAGTCTGCTGACGATGTCGTAGACTTGATGGGCGCGTTGTGCATCGCCGGTGATGACTGGGGAGACCTACATCACTTCATGAAGGGCAAGGATGAGGCCAAAACCAGTGAGTACCTCAAGATGACCTTACTTGACGGCCAGCAAATCCAGCACTGGGAGATCAGGGTGGACATCTTACCGGGTGCACCTATCAAGTCTGAAGAGATCAAGCTCACCCTCTCAGATGATGGCATGTGGCTCTTGTAAAGGCGCGACAAGCCTGCATGGATTGGTAACAACAAGCACTTCCTCTCTGAGTTCTTGAGTGACACGCACAGTGCCTACTGGGACCCCAACAACAGCAAGAACATGGGCCTCTTCAAGGTTGCCCAAGAGATTCGCGCCAAGTTCCCCAGCATGGACAATGCTCATCAACTCATTGGGAGTGATGACAACATCCAACTCATCAAGCTTCCAAGGAAGTGCAAGGGAGCTCCTTATGACGTCAAGATTAGGCCTGTCCCAACAGGAAATTTCATTGACTATCAGGGCCATCCGGTTCCAACCTTTTTCTTCAAGATTGACAGCCACCTAATGGGAGCAACAGAGATCCTGCAGAGGAAGGCTCGTGCCACTGTGAATGCCACTGTCATTCATGGGTTGGATGACCTCTACGAGTTGTTATTTGATGGGCTTAGTTCTTCGGTTCGTAGATTATTTGCTGAGAAAGGCTATTAATAATATTGCCATAAAAATTGTTTAGTTATATATTATTATTGCCACTACAGTGCCACTACAGCATAATCTACCTATTTTAGAATGTAGCCCGCTGATTCCCTCAGCTCCTATCATAAAAAATCCCGCAATTTTAGCGTGGGGGTCAAGGGAACTACGTTTAATTTTTAGGTGATTAGTTTCCATAACATATAGAGAATGCCATCCCTTCCATTATATTGTTTTTCTTCGTATTTGTAGATAGGAAACATTTTAATACATGGCGACTTATGTAAAACCTTGTATAACATGATGCTTTTGCATTCGCCGTGAAGCTATTGTACTAGAGGTACGTTAGCGTATTTGTGCAACCTATCGTACCTACTTTTTTAGAGTACGATACCGCATACAATCCTCACTACTCGTGCGCACCACATTACAATACACACTATATGGTATCTCAAGAGGTAGGTACACCAATATGGAAAGGACACACCTAGAGAGTACATCGTACCGTAGTACGAAAACGTCGTATATATATAAGTACGTCATTCGTGTTTCCGCTGAATTCATTCACGGGTCTTTCATCCAATGGTTCGTGGCTAGGATGGTTCTCATCAGGTTACCAGTACATTCGTGTGACGTGGTCACAAACTGGCGATGATATACGTGAACAGGCACAGGACCGGCTTTTAATTACCTTTAATGGTGAACGGAAAAGCCAATCTCCAAAAGAAAAGCCAATCTCCAAAATGAAAAGCGGATACCTTATCATTTTCACGTAGGAATAGTACGAAGATTGGTAAATGCCAAAAGAAAACTAATTCTCCAAAAGAAAACCAATCCCCAATATATTTGCCGACCTCGATAGGTCGATATTTTATTTAAGCCTTAAAGACGAAATCAAGACTTTTGTGAGAAGATCTATTCACAATTAGATCGATTTTGAAAAAGAATAGATCTAAACTGATATTAGCCAACAAGGTGAAATCATAGGTTAGCATTGATCGAAGATCTTAGATTTTCTACATTAGAAGTAGATTTTTTAAGTTAGATGATTAATTCTTTTCTAGCAATGTGATTTTTCTAAATCATACACTCTAGATCTAACAAATTTTGAGGATCTATTTTAGCGAAACTAGTTAATCTGTTTAGATTCAAATACTCGATAATAGATTTTAATTAATGTTGCTACATTAGATCTAGATGGTATCCATTCCTCTTAGTGCATTGCTAATCAGTCGTGTATAACATTATGACGTCATGCCTAATTACTTTGACAAATAATCTGTTACTTTAGGTATAGTAGTACTACCCTACCACTGTATTAGAGCTTAGGCACATACCATACCTAGATATATCTTTTAGCAAATAATCAATTTTCCTGGTGTTCCCTGAACCCCGTGGTCATCATAAAAACTTTTTATGATATTGGCGAATCCGAATTTCGTGCGCGCTGTGACAAAAGCGTGGTTATTTTGCAATGTCAAAAAAGATGACATCAATATCATAAACATGTTTTACGATATTTCTGCTATCGTAATACGTAATACGGTATCGTACAATACATGTAAACGTAACTACCATACCGCGTGATACCATAGTACGATACAATACCTATGTCTCACAAATAGGATAGAGTATAATATTATGAATCCAACAAGCAAGGCCTGTCCACATTTGTTTTCTCTTGTTGCTGTCATTTTAGAGTATCTAGTGTTTGGGCAATCAGCAATGGTATGATGCCACAGTTCAGTGCACATCATAGTTCCCATCTAACTAATATACTATACCACCAGCCTCATCTACACAACACAAAGGGTTTTTTGCAGCTCTTATTGATGCAGAGATTGTTGTCACTTCACTATGACATACTTCTACACAATGGCGACTACAAGAAAGATATTTTTGTCGTGTATATGTAGCCACGGGCAGCAGACATAGAGGCTGAAACATAGATGAGATTAAAGGATTGGACACAAAAACCACCAACATAACACAAAGATGAGTTCTACAAAGTCCTTTTAGACAGAGAATCTTGTCGCTATGACAGCGACAGGACCCCTGACATAACTAGAAATAGGGAGCAACTTTTTGGCTGTTGAAGTTATGAATTCATATCCCAACTGTTTTCAAAAGTGTGAAGTACTTTCTCTTTATGTTGAATACAGTATGATTCTACTGCAACAAAACGGAGCAAGTTATTTCAGTCTGCCCCTACATATATCATACTGTGAATATGTGTACCTAATCTACATTATAGGTGACAGGTATCAGTGGATAAAACACTGGAATATAGTTCCAGAAACTAGAGCTTGCTAGCACTATTTGCTGCTAGACAATAGATTTTTTGATTGTGAATGTGTGTATTAGTAGCCATTTGTAGACCCCCTGTCTATTGACCCCACCTCAAAGTCCGTAGATCCCCTTTAAAGTCAATAGACTCCACTGTATTTTACAAAAAAACATTTGTAGACCCCCCCAGTTATATGACTGACATGGGGGAGGGGGGTTATAGACTGTCACGGGGGACCTATAGACTTTCATGGGAGGAGGGCCTACAGACTGTTACAGAGGGTCTATATCTATAGACCCCCCATGACCATCTATTGACTGTCATGGGGGGTCTATAGACTGTGGTTAAGGGTCTATAGACCAATAGACTCTTCTCTAAATACCTCTAGACTTGCCATATCATGAGATTAGTTAGAAAAGGTGTGAATCATGTACACAATAATAATATTACCTAATCTCATTCATGACTTGTGTGACTTTTGTAGTAATGTAAATATCTATGTCATTTTTAAATCTAAATTGATGATGTTAAAAAAGCTATCACTATCACAAGTATTTTTTATCGTCTAATTTTCCCACCATTTAATTTTTAGCTGGGGGGTCTATAGACTGTGAGGTGGGGTTTATAGATTGCGGGTCTACAAACCGCTAATTGTTAGATGATCAAGACCATATAGCTTTATCTGACACCCCAACCATACAATCAGGATCATGGTGCGTATTGTAGAGAATTGAAAGTGGTGAATGTGGATGTCGGCTTTTCAGAGGCTTGTTTGCACCGCCTTCCCATGAAGAGCATCTATATAGTAACTAAGAAATCACATATGAACCTGTGTAATTGACAATTATTATTTTCTTCATAGTGGCAATGTAATATTTACTTGTGTTTGAAATCAACACAAGCTAATGTCTTTTTAATAGAAAAAAGAGGAATATGATATCCCACGCGAGACACCAATAATATCAGAATAAGGTACCTTGGAAGATGGTTGCAAGGTGGGCTGAGGGAGGTGAAGTTGCTGCAACATTATTTGAGGATGCATTTGGTGGTGTAGAGTATTTTCTTGTGTGTTTGATGTGCATGGTGGTAGGGGGGCAGTCTCAGAAAAATAATTTAGAAATAGCATCAAGGTAATTTTTTGGACAGATTTTTTTGACTTGCATACTAGTAGTTTTGCTAGACCTTGTCCGAGGGACGATTTGTGGAGGAGAAATCAACGAAAAAGAAAGGTATTTTATCTTAAAAAAAAAAAATATTACGAGCGAAGTTAGACCTTCCTCGTGATAACAATATTACACGAACGAGATTATTTTTATGTGTACCATAATAAAGGTAAATCCATCATAAAAACTTTTTATGATATTTGTCCTGCGTTTATCATTCAATCCTATCAGATCACATCCACATAGCGTCGAAGATGGCGTCTACTGAAATGTCTTCAAGCATCCCAAGATGCCGTGTCGCCCTCGTAGGTATTAATCATCAGAGAGTGGCAAAGGTCGTTTGTCTTCTCCATCGAACTAAACCTGATCATGAGACCGATGTTAGCTCCGCGTACCGATACTTTTCACCGAAAGAGCCATGTGCCCATTCAAGTTCGGACCTACCGAAGACAATCCCGGCGCTTGTTGAGATAGAATACCTTCCGTGCGTGGCAACATTTGACTCCTATGAAGACGAATCGGGGAAGACCGTGCGATATCTCGTGAAAATTGAGTATCATGGGGAGCATGGGACGGACGTCCGAGGAAAGTCGTTGGCGCCGTTCTTTGATGAGGATGATGGCAGTCGAAATGAAGTTGAGAATCCCTTTCCTGGTATTGCAGCAGTTGCCGTTGGGTGTGGTATTGACTCTGTCGACGATGTAGATAAAATTGCGAGCTTTATCCGTGCATTATCGTCTTCGTGTCGGCGCATGGCGTTCTCTGATGGAGAGCCAATAGATGAGAGTGCTGGTCGACATGACTTGCTCGTGGAGTGCATTCAGTGCAATGCTGAATACTCTTCAATGAAGGAAGAAAACGAAGCCTATCGCTCTTTGACTGAGGACCAAAAGAAAGAAGCAACATCCAAGCAGTCGATCGGTCCAGGTAAAATGGCCAAATTTGTCTATACACTTGCGCAAAAGGTCATTCGTCAGAGATGGGCCAAAGAGTTGGATATTTCTAAGGAAGACCAGAATCATGCGATGAGTGAAAGTCCATTTCAAACTGAATTTACGGCACAAGACCAAGAAGATCACTTGTCACTAACTGATTCCTATGAGACAATGCCATCACCAGGAACTACCATACACATTCCTAACCCGGAAAGAATTCGGTACGCATGTAAGCGATGCCGAATGGTGCTCTTTGGGGAGGACGACTTGGAGGATCCACCGCATACTCAATCACTTCACGCATTTCGAAAAAAAGCACCGTCCAAATCTATGCAGAGAAAAATCTGTGCAAATCACTTTCTCGCAAATCCCCTTCCTTGGATGAAAGAACTGAATGATATGGAAGGGAAATTACATTGTTTCAAATGTGACACGAAGATTGGGCACTATTCGTGGACTGGAGCACAATGCTCGTGCGGGACTTGGGTCACTCCGGCGATCATGATTCCGATGAGTAAAGTTGACGAGATGCTACCAATCGGTTCTTTTGTTGTTGATCCACTGAATGTTCAGGATACGATTGGATTAGTTCGTTTCGATGTGGCCGGGACGATGTCATACCATGAAATGGAGCTTAACTATTGAAATTTGATCATAGTTTGTGCGGAATTAAATGAGTGTAATAAAGGCTAGGGTGATGTCTTATTGTATGAAATCAAACAAAGCCATCGATATTATAATGTGATGCCACGTCAACCTTCTCTCCTCGCAATCCGCCGTCCACAATCTATTTCGAAGTTCCCATAAACTTAAAATTCTTAACTTCCATTCCTAACCCCTTGAGAAAATTTCCTACTTTTGGGTTCCCTTCTTCAACCATGTGCGACTGCTCGGTGAGACAAATTTGTTCGTAAAACTTACGCAGTTGACCAGATATTATTTTGTCCAGTATTTCCGGGGGTTTGTTAGTGTCTACCATCTATCGTTTGGTTGAGTTGAATATATGGTCGATGGTGGATATTGATACAGATGGCAAAAGAGACAAACCAAGCAATAATAGCATATGTTGTAAAACAAGAAAACGTTGTGGAAGTTCCAATTTAAATCACTTACCTTTGCCATCAAAATGTCCTTCTCCTTCTCCAATATATCAGTAGGCACGCTTTCCGGGTTCAAATACAACGGCCTTGCCGCGACAACATGCATTGCTAGCTTTTTGGCCGTCTCGTCCGCTTTTTCGACTCCTTTGTCGCTTAGTGACTGTAGTTCCACAATCGCCGCAGCCGATCCGCAATTAGTTCCAGCGATACGATTATGGACATACCCTCCTAAAACGGAGTTGGTAGAAGCTTTCATGAGAGATATAGAATCTACTTGAATATTCTCTCGAATGGAAAGAATCACGTCATTAAGACATTCCGAAAGCGATTTGCCCGAATCGTTTGTCGAAGTGGACAGAAACGACGTAACATCCACCAGTTGCCCATCATTGTCCGGCTCACACGAAGCAACAGCCGCAGCATCGGCAACCTCCTGAACAAACCCCGAAAAAGTCTCACTCCGGCTAGCAAAATCCGTCTCACTCGCCACCTTGACCAAACTCGCCGCATCCTTCTCCACACGAATCCCCACCAAACCCTCCGGCGCCTCCCTCCCCGTCACTTTCGCCGAGGCCTTCTGAGTCCCGTGCTTTCGTAGCCACTCCATCGCCTTGGCTAGGTCTCCGTCGGATGAAGAAAGGGCCTTTTTGCATTCCATCATGGGTGCACCGGTTTGGAGGCGGAGTTGTTTGACTTGTGCAGCGCTGGCGGTGGAGAAGTGGCGATGGGATGGCTGGTGATGCGATGGTAGGAGATGAAGGGATGGCCTGGCCCGAGCTGCGAGGATGCTGCTTCCTATTCTTAGGGTGGGGCATCGGAGCGACATGGCTGCTGTTGACAGGTTCATTGCGGCGGGCAAATTGATCTTTTGGTTGCAAAGGATGGTGTGGTTGAGCGAAAAATACCTCGGTGTATTGTAGTGGCTTCGATTGAGCGCTAATTGAGCGGTTGCGAGTTGAGGGGGCAAATACTTGGTTAAGCGGGCTGCTATGCCAAACAGCGCCCACTTATTCATTTCCCGTAGCTAAACCGGGGTCGGTATGGTACAATATTGTATCGTATTGTATGATGTTGTAGAGACAAAGATTCTGTCAAGATCCATTTTTTATGTCCCGTGTTGTCTCCCTGTTGTACTATCACTACAAAACAAAACCAACGACAATGGGATCATCATTAATATTCTTCGCTACAACGTCACTTTTATCATCCAATCTCGCCCTATCACTTCTACTGAGCGATTTGCCCACGCCCTCTTTCGTAATTGATCTTCCAGCACTCAGACGAATAGCATTAACATCACCTGCACCGACACTCGAACCATCGAATAATACGTTTTTGCCATCTATTCGTCTACCGGCGAGTGGTAGATTGTTCCGCCCATACCCATACTCGCAGGAAGCAAGGTCCCATGATCAATCCGAAGCTGTGATAATTGATGTTACCTTTCCAGTTGAGGAAGGTCAACCATCTATCGGATTTTTACACTCGTCCGTAATTCGTGCACGAGAGGCTGCTATACCAGGAGAAGATGACCCCATCTCTACATTTCTCGCAGAGATTGACTTGAATCCTAGTCTGTGTGGTGTAAATGAAGATGAGTCGCCTCCTGCCAAACTTGTCTTAGGTTTGAACAATCATCACGTCGGATCGTATTATTGGGCTCGAAGTGCTGGAGCCGGAGCCTCCATGGAGGCACCAGGAGTGTCGTTTGGGTTCTTTGATGATTCGACCAATAGGGATCGACGAGGCATACTCCGTTGGTTAGATGAAGGTGGTCCACTTTGTTGCAATTCGAATGATGGAAAACGAAGCGAATGGGTCAATTTTCTCAGGAAGGGCGATACAGTGCAGTTAGTTCCAACGAATGGTCAAAAGGCTCTGATTCAAATGAGAGAGATCTTTGGTACAAAGGACGACAATCGTATTTTTGGAGTAAGTCTAGAGGGCAGACCGATGGGCAGTGAGCCGGAAGTTTTGTGCGAGTGGAGGCAAGTAAGGTGATATTATTTTCTGCACGAATCTCACATTTAACAGATAGTGTTCTGATGCTATCTAGAGTCCTTACAGCAACAGAGGCAACTTTACATGATTAGACATTGTGAACACCTAACATATATTTTGAACTTCGATCCCAAGTTCATGAGTCGTGTAATAATTTGTCTCCGCGGGTGCCTATTTGCATTTAATGTGAATTACCCATGTTTGCGTTTGGGGTTTGATGGGCACAAAGTTGTTTGGAGCTGTGAACCTCGTTTGCAACATCAGAGCAGGGAGGCGATTCTTGATCACGATGAATGCCTGCCTTTGACTTCAAACGTCTCAAACTACGTCCAATGTCCTCAGTTAACTCTGATACACGATCAAATTTCCTTCTAGCAATCGATCTTTCGTTGGATTTTCGGAGCATGGCAGCGCGGGAGGATGCCTCATCAATATCTTCCTTCGAATATCCAAATTGTGATAAACGAATTCGTCTCTGTAACGCCGTCAGTGCGGGTGTGCACTCATAATATTGTCTCCTCTTTGGGCACCTCACATTTTCATAATCATCAATGGAAGCTTTCTCCGCAGCAATATTGTACTTCCAACCCAGCTGAAAGAAGGATGCAAAAAATGTTTGTTATTCATGCAATATCGTGTCAATATCAAGCGAACACATCTGCGTATCAAGTAAAGAGAACAATCATCGGAAATAATAGAACCAGATACGCCACTCACCTCGATCCCTGCGCCTGATGATACTGCAGGGGTATCGGACGGTATTATTTCATATTCTCGTACTGTAACATCCGAAAAGTGTACGTGTTTCCGTCCATCGTTTGCGGCTGTTGCCTGAGCAGCAACTTTTGGGAAAACTTTTAATTCGTCGCCTGCTGGAATACTAACATTGATATGATCAGAGGGAGGGCGCGTGGCGTGTTTGACATGGTATATCTCCAGATCAGAGACATGGCATCAACCTCACCTTGGATTCTTGTTCACTCCGCACTTGGCTCGCCACGCTTTTGTCCAATATGTAGAGTTGCTGTCATGCACGTGGTATTTGTAGTATGAAGTGCGCATCACGGCCATTGCATCGAACAAGGCGAAGTTTTAAGGGAATGCTTCTGGCCTCTTCTATCTCGCGCTTATCAAATATAAAATAATTTTTGTTTTTGTGCATGCTGCCTGAGCTCGGGTCGCTGTCAAGCAGATGGCTGCTGACACCATTTTTGACTTTGTCCCCAGCGGGGACGTTCAATGAGAGCGCATCAGATCATGACACTCATTGGTATTGTATACAATAGGTACGTATCGGTCTCTTATCGGTATTCTGGAGAGAGTCATGACACGAGAAAAAGAATCTGAAAGGAATCTTCACCTTTTGTGTGAAACCTTAGTCGAAATGCTTTTAATCACAAAACAATGAGTCCTCTGTTAATACGTTTACGCAAATAGAGGTTGATTTCTGTTCACAAGTTTCGAAGCATGGCATATGATTGTTTTCCATCACTGCGTCGCCATGCATTCGCATCCAGCCCTGTCGTGACGATGACTATTCTGACGGTTGCCGCGCCCTGGCAAAAACAAATGTCTTAAAAAGTTGTCTCTGTGTGCGATAACCCAGCAAAATGATTCGCCTGAGCCGCTGCCGTTCCCTGGCGTCAGTGCTCACACGCAGGGTGGGCTGTGCAGGACATCGGGTTCCTCGTCAAGCTATCCGCTGCACTGCAGCCAGCGTGTCTGCAACTCACGATTTCTCTTCGAACTCGTCCTTTGGATTCGCAACGGATGCAGGAATCCGCCCACTCTCTACCGCGGCGCAGCAAGTGGTTGATAACGAGAGTGGGTCGTCGTATGCGCCACGCCCATTCGGGAAACTCATGGCTGCTAACCGAGGAGAGATTGCGACGCGTATTCTGCGTGCGGGGACAGAATTAGGTTGTTCGACTGTGGGAATATACAGTCACGAAGGTATGTTGTTAGTGATTTAAGACAGGTATTTAGTGGATTCCATCTTTTGCATTCATATAGTAAGTGATCTCAAACGTATTCGTTTTGTTGCACGTGCAGATCGTTTCACTCAACATCGATACAAAGCGGATCAAGGTAGGCGTCGCACTAATCTGGTGGACACACCTTTTTGTGGAGTGGCGATTTTGTCGTCCTAACCTACGCCTGTTTCATTAGCCTTTCAGCTTTCTTCTGACAAATCTCCTGTGGCAGCCTACCTCGACATAGACACAATTGTCAATCTCTGTGATTCGAATGGGGTCAATGCCGTACATCCAGGGTATGGATTTCTCAGCGAGAATGCCCAATTTGCGAAAAAGTTGGAGGATGCAGGTGTTGTGTTTGTTGGGCCAACTGTGGATAATTTGTAAGTTCATTAGTACTGTCTTGCGATTCTTTCTATGTGATACATTCTGTTGTATCTTAATGTTATTGCCATGACTTTTGCTCTTTTAGAAACACATTCGGAGACAAGACATCGGCAAAGAACCTTGCTATAAAGACTAAAGTCCCGGTCGTCGTCGGCTCAGACGATGCATTTGCCACTCCCTCCGAGGCCGAGGCATGGATCAACGATCCATCCAATCCCATCACCTATCCCGTCATCGTGAAAGCTGCCATGGGAGGAGGTGGTCGTGGGATCCGTGTTGTGCCTGCCGCTAAGGATCTGGAGCCTATGTTTCGCTTGGCCAGCAACGAGGCCCTCAACGCATTTGGAGATGGAAGATGTTTCGTCGAGAAGTATGTTGAGAAACCTCGTCATATAGAAGTGCAGTGTTTGGGAGATGGTACTGGCGACGTTATTCATTTATATGACCGTGACTGTAGTGTACAACGTCGCCATCAGAAGGTCATTGAGACGGCTCCAGCTACTGGGTTATCCAGGGAGACGAGGGAAAATATTTTTAATGATGCAGTGAGGCTTCTGAAGGCAAACAATTACCGGTGAGTAATCTTGTTATGGTTCCTTTTTCCTCGCTGTCTCTTGCTATTAGGTAACAATTCATTGAATACTTTGCTCTACGCCATTGTACTGAGCAGAAATGCCGGAACAGTCGAGTTCTTGGTAGATAAGGATGGCAATCACTATTTCATGGAGGTTAATCCTCGTGTTCAGGTAGAGCATACCATTACTGAGGAAATCACTGGTATCGACATTGTCCAGTCTCAAATTATGATAGCCTCGGGGAAGACTCTTACTGAACTTGGTTTGACTCAAGATGCTATTCAAGAACCCACTTCTTATGCAATGCAATGCCGTGTGGTATGTGGTGAAGATATCATTTGCATGTTTATTATGACGTTAATCCAATCTGACACCGTGGCTTTCCCATCTTAACCATAAAAGACAACAGAAAACCCGGCTCTAGACTTTCGACCGGACACTGGCACGATAGATGTATTTCGTATGCCCTGCGGTTTTGGTATTCGTCTAGATGACGGACCCGGATTTCAGGGAGCAAAGATGTAAGTTCACCGGGCCTCCATTGTTGATCTCCGTGAAGTCGCCAAGGCACACTAATTTTATGAAAAATATCTTCCACATTTGCTAGCACCCCGCACTACGACTCATTGCTAGTCAAAATCACAGCAAAGGCACGCAATCGCAAAGACGCTGCCTCAAAGCTTATTCGTGCTCTACGCGAATTCCGTGTTCGTGGTGTCCAGACAAACAAATCATTCTTACTCAATGTTTTGAATAATAAGGACTTTCTTGAAGGAGAAGTTACAACTGGTTTCATCGCCGACAACCCATCACTGATGTCTCCACTAAAAGAACGAGACAGGGCTCAAAAATTGTTGCACTACATTGGTGAGATAATTGTGAATGGCACGCCCAAAAGCCTTGGGGCTACTGGTGACCCTCCCTCATCTGTGAATCCAATCGTGCCGGAGATCCACATGGATCATAAGGAAAAGAAACAATCACTCAAAATGATCTTTGACAATCATGGACCCGAAGCATTTGCGAAGGCAGTGAGGGAAAATGAAGGCTTATTAATCACTGATACAACTTGGAGGGATGCCCACCAGAGCCTGTTGGCAACTCGTTTGCGTACTATCGATATGCTCAACATTGCAGGCCCAACTTCTGTGGCATTGAGAAACGCTTACAGTTTAGAATGTTGGGGTGGGGCAACATTCGATGTGGCGATGCGGTTTTTGAATGAGTGCCCGTGGGATAGATTAAATCTCTTGAGAGAAGCAGTTCCGGACATTCCATTCCAGATGCTGCTTCGTGGGGCAAATGCCGTAGGTTACACATCTTATCCTGACAATGTTGTTTATGAATTCTGCAAGCTCGCCAAAGAGGCAGGTATGGATGTGTTCAGAGTGTTTGACTCCCTGAACTATGTCGAGAACATGAGGTTAGAAAGAATGTTTTCAGTCGATCAAATGCCTTCTGTTTTCACTAATTTTAGTGTCATTTCTGTTTATGAAGGTTGGGAATCGATGCTGTTGGACAAGCCGGAGGGGTAGTAGAAGCCGCAGTGTGCTACACCGGAGATGTGACTGAACCTAAACGTGGTTTATATGACTTGGAATACTATCTCGGTTTTGTTCGTGAACTTGAAGCAATCGGGATTCACGTACTTGCCATCAAAGATATGGTATGACTCTGTTCCCTTGACACGCTTGGTCGATTTATTCTATTCTCTAGTTATCCATAATATATCTCTTACTGCCCACCAACATTTTACAGGCGGGCCTGCTGAAGCCAAACGGAAGTAAAATGTTGGTTGCTGCAATTCGTGAGGAGTTTCCAAACCTTCCTATTCATGTACATACACATGATACAGCTGGGACAGGTGTTGCATCGATGCTGGCGGCAGCAGAAGCCGGCGCAGATGCAGTTGATGCTGCGACCGACGCTATGAGTGGGACAACATCTCAGGTGAGAAATTATTCCATTGCATGTGTCATCGCAGCGGACTGATCTCATCAAGGAGTCTTACTGTTTTGCTGGTGTGTTACTTCCAAGCCATCTCTCGGCGCTCTTGTGGCCTCGACGCAAGGGACAAAGCTGGACACAGGCATTGATTTACATCAAGTTTCCACTTTGAATGAATATGTGAGGACTTTGGCATGGTTTTCGTTGCCTCTATGCTGCAGTAACTGACTTCATTTATGCTCCAACTTATAGTGGGAAGAATGTCGTGGCTTGTATTTACCATTTGAGTCCGGCCAAAAATCCGGATCAGCTGATGTATACATCCACGAGATGCCAGGTGAGGAGCAAAAAGACATTTTCGATTCATTTTATTCAGAGACCAATGTTCACCACCAATGTCACACACGCCAACTGGATCACAGGTGGCCAATATACGAACCTTCTTTATCAGAGTAGTCAATTAGGATTGACTGGGCAGTGGTCACAAGTGAAGGCAGCATATGCCACAGCAAATCGACTTCTTGGAGATATTATTAAGGTCACACCTTCATCCAAGGTCACTGGAGATTTGGCTCAAGTGAGTGAAATAATATTATTGATTGAAATAGAAAATCAGGTAAAATGCCGCGACTAACTCGTTTAACTCATCAAATGCTTCAAAGTTTATTGTTGGTGAGTCATTTGATGGGATCCAAATCTCAGTCGTAAACATACCTGCCCCCAACAAACTCCCAACCTTCCGATTTTACAGCAAACAAATTGACTGAGAATGAAGTTGTCGAGAAGGCAGAGGAGCTTTCCTTCCCGAATAGTGTGATTGAGTACTTTCAGGGTTATCTTGGAATACCTCCCTTTGGTTTTCCAGAACCTCTTCGATCTCGTGTATTAAAAGGCCGCACCATTGAAGGAACCAGTGGTATGACTTGCTTTGAAGGCCGTCCAGGTAAATATCTAAGGCAGTGCTTGGCGAATTCAGTGTTTCTGTCGCTATAGTGACATTGTACTCCCTTTTTATTCGAAAGGCGCTCAACTACCCCCATATGATTTTTGTGGAAGTCGAGCAAAACTTGAGGAAAAGTATACTGCTGACAAAGTGTCAGATTATGATGTCACGAGCCATGCTATGTACCCGTCTGTTTTTGACGAGTTTAAAGAAAAACAAGTGGAATATGGCAAGGTGAGGCATTTGGATAGGGTTGCAAATACATTTCTTAGTCTGACTAACTTATCGTGCTCGATGAACAGTTGAACTATCTAGACACAAGAACATTTTTGACTGGAATGAAAGTAGGAGAGGAGTTGCAGGTTTACATTGAGAAGGGGAAGCACTTGGTGCTGAAGTTAATAAGGTGTCATGTCTGCGTGAAGTGCAATCTATCATTAGAACAAGCCCTCACCTTTCCTTTTTCCAACATTCTATTTTGGTAAATTACAGTGTTGGTGAAACGTCGGTAGATGGAATTGTACATCTTCAGTTTGAACTTAATGGACAGCCTAGATCTGTGCATGTACATGATAAACGTGCGGGTGTAAAGGAGAAGCAACGTCTCAAAGCATTGAAAGGTGTGACAGGATCAATTGGAGCTGCAATGCCTGGCGTCGTTCTTGAAACAAAAGTAAAGAAAGGAGATACAGTAAAGAAGGGTGATCCTCTATTACTTATGAGTGCGATGAAGATGGAAACTGTCATCACAAGCCCATGTGATGGCATCGTAAAAAATGTTGCTGTCACTGCTGGAGATCAGCTAGATGGAGGGGATCTTTGTTTGGAGATTGAGGAGGCACTATGAGTAAGGCATTCGTTGTAAAGGTGATTTGAGGGTGAACTGATTAGCTGCACAATATAATTTGATGAATAATTAAAGTAGTGACAACAAGTAAGGTGATGACAACTCTCTGTGTTTTATTTTGAGACTCAGAAAAAGAAAGATCGGCTCCGAAAGCTGCACGAGATATTGGAGCCATCCCATAGGTGTCTCTAAATCCCCATATTCAATTTTGTACTTTTTAAAATTTCATTACAGAGAAACATTCTAAACAACTCTGTCTGCCTTTTGTACAATTAATCTCAAAACACAAGACCCACAGAATATGAAAGATACATTGAATCATGTAATAATCTGCACAAAGCTAGTCATGCTACCATGTGAAAAGTAATGGTATCTTCCTATTTGCATCAGGTAGCCTTATGATACCAAATAATGAACTTCCCAACAAGCCGTCAAGTCACTTCTCTTGTTCAACCATGCTGGGAAGAAAGTCTCACCCTGCCTTAGAATATAACAATTAAATTTGGGGCAGTAACCTCCTGATTGGAGTCTAAGAACAACAAGAACAAAACAGAAGAAACATTTATCAGAGTTGGGGTCAGTCAGTTGATTTTTTTATCAGTGATTTGTCCGATAGACCCAATCAACAATATACACACAGTCTAGACAATATTTTTTGTGGGTCTCCTCTTGTAGTAACATAGCGAAAACAGCCAAGAACTAATTCATGGCCACTGCCACAGGAAGTGAAGAAATATTGTAGATGGCACCTGCAACACATCAACAAATGCTGTCAACTCAATACAATAAAGCAGCAAAATGTCCATGCAGCAGGGACATCGCAGCAGGGTATTTGGGACATGCTGCAGCTGCCCATAGCTCCGGTGTAAGCACAGCCACAGCAACATGGCAGGTGCCAAGGCAACACAAACTAACAACAAATTGCAACTCTATTGGCAAATAAGACAAAAAGTATGCCAAACTTACAGAAACACAACATCACAATCAAAACCAACGTAACATATGTTACAACTATGTAGCAACAATAAACAATAATAAACTTTTTGTATTCCTTGAGATCATGGATCATGCATCCTTTGAAGAATGATTCTCTTCACCTCTTTTATGACATCACATTTGGGCCATTGTGAAAGGATGTGATTAATGATATTAAATTATTTCTCTGAACAAGGCTTCTGCAATCTTTTTATTAGATTCTACACCCCTTTTATTGCTGAAAATTACCTTTGAGCAATCATGAACAGACATATTGTGTCAACAAATTATGGTCACTGGGAGTGACAATCAGACAGACACAACCATGGTTCTGGGAACAGAAGCATGACTCTGTATCCTTTTGATGCTGAAAAATATTAACATATCGTTTGTCCGTTGACAAAGAGCAATGTGGTTCTCGCTTGCATCAACTATGTTATGGTTTGTGCATAACAGTGATGGTCTACTAGTGCAAGCTGTCACTTTTTGGTATTCTGCATCCCCAATACTCAAATGGGGCTTGCCCATGACTACCTGTCATTTGTGGTGGTGTTTGATTGCATTCAATTGTGGTAAAAGCTGGTTCATTTGCAACTGCAATTACACATGAATTTGACTTGAGAAATACCAGCAACAATTTAAAATCTGCCCGGCTCTCTGTGGTGCCCTTAGACTCCTTGAGCTTCCAAACCACACAAATCTTTCCCTACTAGATTTTGAACTAAACTGCCAGTTCAAAAATCAGATGTTTCCTTTGTTATCAAAATAGAAAATGCAATAGCTTCTTTTTTGTAATAGATATGTATTCTAGATAGATTTAAAGGGGCGCTTATGTGGAATTGTGGGGCTTTGTGTGAAAAACAACCTCCCTTTGTCAGATGAAGCATTTTTGTCTGTTAGGTGTCACTTTAGCTTCTGAAGGGACACAATTTTGGAGAAAAGGCATCCATTAAATTTCAACATGAAAAGTGCTTTCATTTGACAAAAGACCTAACCCAACCTTTCATGAAAAAATATATCATAACAAGCACGAAACGAAGTTTTGTTGATAAATCAATGTGGGAGGAAAGAGCATCAGAAGGAACTTGATTTTTTGTCGGTTGTTACATTGAGGTGCCAGTTGCTTCACAGACTACCCATGTTTGTGATTTGTGATGCTGATGAATATTTACAAATGGGTGTAATAACATGGAATCCCAGGACTTCATCGGACAAAATTAGGTCATTTTCCCATACAAATCACTTTTGTCAGTTAGGTGTCAGTTTAGTGTCTAAACTGAGAACATTTTGGAGAAAGGGTCCCAATGAAATTTTAAAACAAAAAGTTAGTTTGGTCTGATAAAAACCAATAGCTGTTGTGATTTTGTGATTTTGTGATATTGTAATACAAAATGGGGGGATGACTTCAACTCATAAAAGTGATTTCCTCTGACAAAATTATGTGTGAAAATAATGTATCTTAAGTTTTTGGTAAATTACTAAGAGAAGATCACTAATTGCATTAGAGATAACTTAAGATACCCTTTGTGCTATATTCATATATGTATGTCTACATAACTTCAACCTACTTTGTGAGACAAAGACACTAGACAAGTGCATTTTGTCGTATGAAAACCCTGGGTTCCATATAACTGTGTAAGTTGACTAAAACACATAAATGTTTGCACTGGAAGCAATTTAAGACACCTTTCATGTTACATTCATGTCTGTGTGTCTACCATACCAATCCACTGCAATGAACAATCACCGGGAAAGAATATTTTGTCAGACTAACTCCAGGGTACAATATTACTCCCCCATATTATCACAAATGCAAAGCACACTCTTATACACATCATTGTTTCTTTGCTTTCATAGGACTACAAAAAATCAAGTTTTTCTCCGATGCGCTCATGATCTTACAAGTTTTCATGATTGTCATCAAGACCTGAGTCTCTCTCACATTGCAAAGACTAAAAGAGCAAGCGGGTCATCTTGATGTGACTGACCTCTTGATGAGCACTAAATTTTGTAAGAGCATGTGTACAACTTATAACAGTTTGTTGATACATGCCCGCGTATGTGAGGTCACTGTTTTTCTTTTTGGTTACAGCTTGACCTAGGCTTATCAACAAACTCTTGTTATTTTGTAATTACAAAAACTCTCAATTATGTTAATCTCTGTGAGTCATTTTAGTTTATTCTAATTCTGATGTCATCAGTGCATCGGCTTGTTTCTGTGAGGACTTGATTCTTTTGTGTTTGAGAAGCACAGATCATATTACACACATCAACAACTCTAAAAAAGTATAAGGGTGTCATACAATTCAAGCACAAAATACTGTAATATTTCTCATACTTTTGCTGTTGACAAAGAAGAGGCATCATACATGCCAATTTAAATGCATAAGACAGTCAATCCTACCCTTGGCACAAAGAAACCCATCAAGATTACTCAATTAAGGCTCCTGGAACAAACAAATCAGCCAAGGAGGCACATCCTGTCCCTGATAAGGCCTCCAAACAAAGGCCAAAAGCTGCCAAATGTCATCATACCATGTAGCTTGCATCATCTCATCCTGTTATGACAGAAGCACCACAAAAGAATTCAACTGCCCCGATTCTCCAATTGCACTCAAGCCTCCAGAGTATGCTGCTCGTGTACCATTCAACCCCCACACCAGTGTCGATAACTTTCAATGTCAAGAATAGGTACAACATAGTCTTGCCTGACAATCTTGGATTGAATAAGAAATGTTTTGGTAAGTCCTGGAAGAACCACAAAAATGTTTGTTCTGAGTTCAAGGACACTACAAAGCAACAGTGTGTGAATGCCTTCTAAACAAGTTTGTGTTTCATTGTGAGTCCTTCATTGAAGCATGACCTGAAGGTTTTATACATGTTGAGGATGGTCATCACATTGTGCATACTGTTATCTTGCAGCTAAGTGATGAAGTCATGAGACAAAAAACGAAGATGGTGTTGGGCTTCTGTTTGTTTGCTTTTTCATCCGAGACCCTGAGAAGAAACCATACAAATATCAACCTACCTAGTCGTGATGTATTGTTGGAACATCTTGGGTTGTGTATGGACTATGGACCGTTTTGACTAGGGTTTTGAGCTCAAAAATGACTCCAACTTCTGGGTAGTCTTGATGCCAAACTCAAACAGGCTGTTTAAGCAGCACACCCAAAAGTACGGCCACATTTATGGCACAGGCACTGGGCATCAAATTCTCAAGAATTGAAAGGCATTTTTACTGACCTCTTGGATAATCATGATCCAATCCAGCACCAGATGAAGGTTGGTGCAATCCTTGGAGCTTTCTTTTGGTTTAGTGGTGGCAAGGAGCACACTGAGCTGCTCTTGAGCACCAAGTCGGCACCTTTGAGGTTGGTTGCGAGCATGAGGAGACTGATTATTATGTATGCCCACACGGAAGACAAGAGCACAAAACTTATGACCATAAATCTGGTCCAGAGATGAGTGAATTCACTTCCCTGTACACAGAAAACACCCATAACCTTCCCATACACTAGACTGTATGGGTGGCTTACTGGAGGTCCCAGGTCCGGTTACCCAACTGTACACTCCCACAACCCAACCGTACACTACCGTAAAATCTGGGTTATAAGAACCACAAATGTCAAACAACACATTTTAGTGGTTCTCATACTGTGATCAAAGTTAGTGTTTTTCTCAAGGTAAAATTTTAAAGGTCTTTGTAGTTTACCCTATTAACCTCATGTACGATGCTATACTCCCAGCCCACCAATTCTTGCGTCTACCAGGTGCATATCACTGAATGGTGTCTGTGTGTGATGTACCTGATTGTGTTGTGGTCATTGTGAGTTTTGTGGCTTATCTTCACAAATCAGCAACCATCCAGAGTTATGAGGACCTATACATATTGGCGTGTTGCTGTCAGCAAGGGGAAATGATTCAAGAAAGTTTGAGCTCAAAATTTGGGTTTTAAAAGTAAAAAATTTATCATGCTTTCAAGCAAACAAAAAACACCAGTAACCTCCCTGTACACTGGAGTGTACAGGGAGGTTACCAGAGACCCCCGGAATGGTATCTTCCAGTAACCTCCCTGTACACTTCTGTAACCAGTCAGTACACTAGTGTACTGGAGGGTTACCAGAGTCTACTGGTGGGTTACGGAAATTTGAGACCCAAACCAGTCTCTGGATTTATTTCTACGTACAATAGGAATTGGGTTTTTTACATGAAAACAGGATTCTCAGTAAGTCTTAGAGTCGATATCAATCTAAGTAGTGGCTATAACTGCATTACTTTGTAACAAAAAATGTACCGTTGGCATACCAGAAGTGTACAGGTGAGTTACCGGAAGTGTACTGGAGGATAACTGGAAGTGTACGGGAGGGTTACCAGAGTGTATGGGAGGGTAACCCGAGGTGTACCGGAGGGTTACCAGAGTGTACGGGAGGGCTACCGGGTCTGGTATATACTTGCAGACTACCGTATAGTGTAAGATTGGGCGGAGTATCTCTACTAGTATAATTAAACATATTGCATCCAAGTAAATTATGGGTCCGCCCCTTCATCCTCCCAAAGAATGAGCCTTAATTCCACATCGTCCCAAATTTCAGCCCCAAACTAAAAAACGCTCCTGCGGACCATCCGCACAAACACTAAGACTTGATTTTTCATGCACACCAACAAAATGCTATTGAAATGTAATGGCAATAAAATGAAGTTAATTGAAATTCAGTTGAAAGACAATAAAAAACAAGAAGACGAACTTACACTTGCAGGCAGTGAAGTGAGTGGGAGGCAAAACTCAGTCTCTGGGCTGAGTTTTGGCCTTTAAGGTAGAACAAAATCAACTATTTTATTGAAAATTAGCTGAATTAAAACATTTGTAAAAGCTCATCTTAACTCACCCCACAACTATACCCACCACTGCCAATGAGTCTTGGCTACACTGCGGTGCCAGGCGAGAGGACTAGCTCAGTCTGCGGACTGAGTTTTGGCCGTTCCCACAGTGGGCCTGTATAAGTATTAAATAGAAAATAAGATGTGGTTAAAACAATTGTAAAACATGTGATTTCATCAGAACTCACTTTAAAAGTTGATGCGCTGCTGCCAATTGTTCTTGGCTACATGGTTGTGCTGGGCGGGAGGGCTAACTCAGTCTGTGGGCTGAGTTTTGGCCATTTTGCCAGTAGGCCTGTAGAAAGTGAATTGAAAAAAACTGACATGTGTTGGGTGAAATATAGTTGAAAAAGGTTGAGTTCCTCATAACTCACCCCAAAATTATATCTGCTGCTGACAACTGTTCTTGACTACTCAGCAGTGCCAGATGGGAGGGCTAACTCAGTCTGTGGGCTGAGTTTTGGACATTCCTGTAAATATTTAATTGAAAAAATGACATGTGACAAATAAAACTTGGTAGAAAAGGTGAGTTCATCATAACCGACCCCAAAATTATACCTGCTGCTGCCAATTGTGGTTGGCTAGATGACAGTACCAGGCGGGTAGACTAACTCAGTCTGTGAGCTAAGTTTCGGCCATTTTGCCAGTAGGCCTGTAAATATTTAATTGAAAAAAAATTACATGTGGTGAGTATAATAATGAAATAAGGGCAATTTCATCATAACTCACCTTTAAAAATTGACACACCGCTGCCAATTGTGGTTGGCTACACGGCGGTGCAAGGCAGGAGGGCTAACTCAGTGTGTGGGCTGAGTTTTGGCCATTCCCGTGGCACGCCTGTAAATATCGAATTAAAGAAATTGATGTGCATGAGTTGAAATGGAAAAAAGACAAGTTCATTAGAACTCACCATATTAATTAAGCTTCTGCTGCCAATTGTTGTTGGCTACACGGCAGTGATGGGCGGGATCCCAAACTCAATCTGTGGACTATCAATGTAATTGAAAAAAATGGAGGTGACGGGATAGAAGTGAGAGTGCACCACATGTACAGTTGCTGCTGGTGCAAGCACCTGTGTTGTAGGTATGGTACGGTGTTGTACCATACTATAATGTAGGTATATACGTAGTATTTAGAGTTGTGTAATTCTTGTGTTCGTATGTTTTTGGTGCAGCATCAAGTGTAGAATATGTAGGCCTAGTGGTCCGGGAATTCTCAACATTTGTACTTAATTCCAATTTGGAGGGCTTATGATAGATTTGGCAGATTAGGGTCCTAACCTAGCCAGTGAATGACGTACTTGTGGGACATGAATTCTCAACCTTCAAATTTAATTCCTATATGGAGGGTTTTAAAAAATGACAGAACATATATAAAACCAACCGATTCACAAATAGAAATAGGACCAATAAGCCTTCACCAAAAAAATCAAAGACCAAGCCTAGAACCGACACCAAAACTAGACCCAACTGGTGATCTTCCTGTTTCTAACTCTTGGTTCGCAAAATGTCAGTCATGAACCACATGAACACTTGGAAGATTTTTTCTTCAAAACTTAGCATGATAAATGTATCTGTGGCTTAAACAATGTGTCAAAAACGGGTAACCTACCTCTACACTCTTGGAACTTCCGGTAACCTCCCAGTACACTCTGATAGCTTGAGAGTGTGCCAGAAGGTTACCGGTGTTTTTTGCAGTGCCTTGGTGGTTCTTAAAACCGAGGTTTTACAGCAGCGTACAGCTGGGTTAAAGAAGTGTATGGGTGGATTATCCATGACTTGATGTCAATGCTGCATGGTGTCATTTATTCTTTGTATGAGAGGAATTGGTATAAAACTATAAGAAATCTGACTTCTCAGTAAGTAATAAATCAATATCTGTTGACATAGCGTCTACATTAGTCTCACGTAGCTCCTAAAAAATAATGCATGGGTGGACTACAGAAGTGTACCGGTGGACTGTGGGAAGCATAGGAGTGGGTTAGTGGAGGGGTACAGTTTGTTACGGGAAGCACATGGTTGGGTTATGGCTGGTCGGATACTGAAGTGTATGGTTGGGCTCTGAGTCTCAGTATGAGTGTATAAGGCTGGGCTAAGGGAGTATAATGGCAATCTATGGTTGAAACTCCAATTATACGTTTTCTACTACAATGTTATTACTATTCTTTGATTCTCTTTGAGGTCTGCCCCTCCATCCCCTCCAAAGAATGAGCCTGAAAAACTACACCCAGTCAATTTTCAGTCCCACCAAAAACATGACCAATGACCACACTGACACTACGTCTTGGTTTCTCAATGTTCAACAGCTCACCAACATCACACCATTACAATATCATGATTGATGATTAAAAGTTAATTATAATTTAGATAGGAAACACAACTAAGACATATAAAGGCAACTGCATGCGGTGATGTGGACAATAGGCCAAACTCAATCTGTGGGCTGAGTTGTGGCCATTCCCTTGGAAGGACCATAAGTATTTAATATATTTGGAAAAAATACAATGTAGTGAAAAACATTGGTAAAAAGATGGAGGAAATAAAAAGTCACCTTGAATAGATACCGGCCACTGCATATTGTTGTAGACATTGCAGCCATGTGGGATTGGAGGCCAAACTCAGTCTGTGGACTGAGTTGTGACTGTTCCGGTGGTAGGGCAGTAGGTATTCATTGGAAAAACCTTGATGCATAGCTAAGAAATGTTGGTAAAAAGTGAAGGAAATAGAAGAACACCTTGAAGAGATACCCACTGCTGCCTGCCCTTGTTAGCATAGTGGCAATGTGGGGCGGGAAGCCAAAATCAATCAGTGGGCCGAGTCATGGTCATTCATGTGGTAGGACTGTGAACATAAAAACACAACTGGAAAATATACCCACCACTGCACATCATCGTAAACAATGCTATGATGTTGGATGGGAGACCAAACTTAGTCCATGGGCTTAATGTGGTCATTCCTGTTGTAGGACTGTAAGGACTCAATCGAAAAAATTTGAGGCATAGCTGAGAAACATTGGAAAAAGGTGAAGGAAATAAAAACACACCTTGAAAAGATACACACTGCAGCATACTGTTGTTGGCTATAGGTGACAATGTTGGGCGCTGGTCAAGCTGTTTCTGTGGGCTGAGTTGTGGCCGGTACTGTTGTAGGATTGTAATTATTCAATTGAAAAACTAGTTAAGACATAGCTAAGAAACATAAGTAAAAACATTGAGAAAATAAAAACCCACCTCGAAAAGATACCCCCACCACCACCACCTGTCAATGTTGGCAAGGTTGTGTCTGTATGTGGGCTGACATTCCTGTGTTCTCGTGGTAGGAGAGCAGGTATTCAATCAAAAACAACACGTGTACACCGCAAAACATGTATAAAAATGGCAAAGAAACAAAAAGCTCACCCTCAAAATACAACTGTGACTGCATCATGGTCTTGAAAAGGTTGTTGGCATGGTGTCGTTTTGGGGCGTTCGCCCTACTTCAATGTGTGGGCTGTGTTTTGGCAGCTCACTTGATGGGACGGTAGTAACAATAGAATTGAAAAGGTTTCATCAAGGGGCAGATGTTGAGAGTGCACCATAGTTGCTGCTGGTGCAGATATGTGTAATGTAGGTATGAAACCATGCCATACTGTAGATATGATGTGAATAACGTTCATTATTCTTGTGTTCTTTGAATCTTTCTACTATCAAAAGTATGAAAGTAAAAAAAGGTCTATGATATATTTTATTAGGCCTTGCCTTGCTTAATGATGTATGTTTGGTAAGTGAAATCTCAGAATTTCTCCCTAATTACTCTAATTATTTCAATTAAAAATCTAGCCTAGTATACACAAAACAACCAGCTGCTGATCTCAAACCAATTGACTTGTGAACACAAAATAGGACCTATAAGCTGTCTGTATAAAATTTAAAAAAACCGTGTGTTGCCTCGAAAACAAGACCCATGGGTTATCTTCTTGGAGGCTACTTGTGACTCTCCGTAGTTGGCTCACCACATATCTGTCTCTTCACTGTACTACCTTGGGTTTAGTCTGAAAAGGGTTTAAGGTCATTTTGGACATGTCTGAAGAAGATATTAATTCTACTGATGGTTTTAATCAAAAGAAAAATTATCTCCACCAGTGGGCTCATGATATAAAATACATATACACCCCTTTCAAGAATGCTTTGGGATGCTGTGCATGATTGAATGACATTACATTTCCATTTCCATTTTAACAAAATCCAATATCTGGTTGATGAGCTGTAGCCATGAGCATAGAGCCCAGGACATTTTGATTGGTTATTATGATGAGCATAAATTAAAAACAAAAAAGTAGATGTTTTACCATGATTTTCAGTTATTTCATCCTTTTGATATTTACCATCAATTAGACTGTGTTGTCATGGTGAGCTAATATATTGGTGATCATTAGTAAAGTCTCTGTGTCCTGTAACCTCTCTACATGCTTCATAAAACAGGAAACTGGGTGTAGACAGCCACATTTGGGTTTGCCTTTTACCATTATGCATAACTGTACCTGCTAGATTTTCTCTTTTATCGCTGTAGAAAAAAGTCTTTGGTACTTTGAAAATGCTCAATAATTAAAAAATTTCAGCAGATCTGGTGTACGTCGAAATCAATCACTTCATTTTTGATTTTCATGATGCTTCCACAGTGCAAATGTCCTCCAGAACATAATATCTTCTGCAACAGGAAAAATACTTCTTTGTTGATGTGGCCAGTGTGTCTCATTTGAAACAATTCAAACAGGGAAAAGTTTGACTTTTTGACAAGAAATAATCACACTTGGAATTCGCCTTACCATTGGACATAAACATCTACATGTTGGTTTGTGTTACTCTAGATATATCCAAAGTTATTATAAAGTTATTGATCAGTGGAAGATTGTCTTCAGTGGTACTAAAAGCATTGTATGCCACACAGAGCATCACCATGTCATGGGGATCAACTCAAGGAGATGGTACCATATAACCTCTTGTTTGTGCAAACACCATGGTCAGGCTTGTCTTTCCTGGATTTCTGCCCAATTTGAAACAGATTTTCTGGGGACACAAATGAATCAGAGTCACCTTCTTGCACTCTTTCGTCTTCGGGCCTCTAAATTGAAGATTGTTCTTCAATAGCACTTTCCAACATGTCAGTGTTGGTTGTGTTTGTGTATGATGCCAAACAAGTGAAAACACATGTGCTATTGGCTTGTGCTAAGCAAGTCATTAGATATCACGATCAATTTTAGTCAGTCATTTTTCATTCTGAACCATTTGTTCTCACTAAAGGTTAATAGAACGAAGAAGAAAATATGTCCAATACTTATTTTGAACATTGGCAATGGTTTTCATGTGGATTTCAGTAGTATGTTGTTCATTACCAGAAAGGAGTTATTTTAGTGTTTTTGAAACTATTGCAACCTCAGCCATGAGAAAGGGCCTACCTGAACCGTATCACAACTTCATGTAAACATAAAAAGCAAGAATTGTATGTGAACCAAAGCTAGGAGCTGAAGATAGAAAAAAGTATTGTAAGCATAATCCATACCTTCATCACTAAGCTGCATGCCCAACACCGTTAAGACTACATGTTCTTTGTAGGTGGCATAAACAACCATGTTGAGACAAGATCACGAATCAGATGTTCCTTGGAACAATATTGCAGCACCATGCCTAAGAAAGTAACTGAGTTGCATGATAACATATCATTCTGATGTTTAGGGAGCTTCGGTTTCATAGCAGTGGTGGAGTATGAATGGTTATCCTTGGTATGGGGGCAGTTATATTGAACCCAGTGACTTCATCATATGGAACAAAATTTGTTGGGTGTTTCACTTGACAAAACAGATCAGGAGTACGTTCAAATACAGATGTGATTGCAAGATAAAAGGCATCCCATTTTGCTTCCAATCGGACCAGAGGCTGGTTTTAACTCAACTTACAAATTAATATTTGCTATTTTTATATTAAAAAATCTAGACCTCTCAGCTGTGCTAAGGTTCTGTCGAATAGGGCACCGTGGCAGAACCTTGATGAGTTCCTCTTTTATCATTTTGAAATTGAATGGTTTTGTCATACGAAACCTGCTTTCCCTGTGTAAGCATGAGAATTAATTTTTTTCTTTAAGACTTTTTTGGTGATTTTGTCTGATTAAATGAGTTTTTGCGTGGTAAAATTTGAATTTGTTATTAAATTTAGTGGATGCCCTTTCTTGAAAATGGTATCAGTTGGACACCAAACTGACACCTTATCGACAAAAATGCTTCATCTGAGGAAAGTAGGTTCTTTTGTCTGACAAAGTCACGGGGTTCCATATAACTGCCCCCTTGTGACAAGGTTGCATTTTGCATGGGGGGCCGCTCCTTGTCTCTTTGGCAGCTGTCAGGAATATGAGAATTATGATATCGTCACCAAAATGATACTAACTTTTAATCCATTTAAATTCTTATGAGCTTTTCGAACTTGTAGGCCGATTGTCATCATTATCACCTTAACACTATTGCCAATTTGCTTTCTAACATTTTGGTACCTCATATTATGCACACAAATGGCCTGCTTTCATGTATGGAACAACATTTCCTGGCATCAGTGAAGGTAGTAAATTGTGGCCTTGTTTCCATTTGGTAGCCTAACTGATATACCAAATTGATCTTGAAGTTCATTATGACAATAGTAATGGAGTCCTTACTGCATTCACTTGTAACTAATAAGGTAGAAAAAATATAGTGGGCTTGAGTGAGCTGCCTGTTGTGATGAGCAACTGGGTCCAACAAATGATACTTTTCTACAGCATGACATGTGTTTGTTCAACAATTCCTCCTCATACCTCGTATGTTCATGGTGGTCACAATGTGTTGGCAGTTCTGGGATACGGGTCAGAGGAAAGAGGTCACATGGCCTACAACCTCAAGAGGCTGGAAAATCACAATGGACACAACTGCCCATCCTGCTGGTGCTGATCCTTTGCACGGCATCTATATGTATGTCTGAGAGCACGAAAGTCCATCTGGATAGATGTAATACTATGTACTTTAGCAGTATAGTTACAAAAAAGTGTAAGGAAAGTATCAGGGAAAGTCATAGCAGTGTATGTTCTTACTTGTAGGACATTAGTTTTACACACAAAATTCATCGGTGATATACCAACAGTTTATGTGTGTACATACAACCCAAAACTTTGTGTAATCACTTATCACTACTGTGTGTCATTAAGTGACCTAAGCCGTTTGGAGATAAAAAATACTAAATACCAATTTCGTAGATAAAGGTGTTATAGATTCGTTGATGATGGTAATTTGTGAGCTTATCATTTACTGTTTACAATGAACAAATGAGGATGGGATGTCAATGCAATCCCAACAAAATAATATGCTTCTGTGTAGGTTTCTACACAGTTCTGGTATGTTTATACCCAGGGAATATGGATGTTCTGACAGCATGTTCCTTTGTCGCATAGATCCAAAGATATGGACCTTCAACCTGTTAGGACCTCTCACCACTTGGGAGGTCATGATGATCCCTTACTTGGGAGTTTTTGAATTAGTCCATATTGGTACTAATAAGGGTACCAATGAGTGTACTAATTAAGGTAGGTTCTTGGCCTATGTCACTCGCCCCCACGAATGGAGGATCAGGGTGAAAAAAAAGGGGGGGGGGAACCTGTAAAGGAAAAAAAATTAATCCACGTCTCTTTATGTACAAACTAAAAAGTCTGTGACTGTGTGCTAAAGCGTCCGTGTTTGTGTAGAAGAGGGAGATGACACATAAAAAATGACATGCTTAATATTGGTTAAGTCTGCTGGTTAAAAAAGGTGTGACTCTTCTGATATTTAATCTTTCAGATTTTGTACTGCGTTGAACCCTGATAGTCCCATTCGTATGAATAGTTGTGATAGTCCAAGGATCACTTTCATACCGACTCTCTGATTTGCAGAGGATACCATCTTTTCTAAGAAGTACTTGATCACCCACTTTATAATCCCAATCACTGCGTGAGCGATTTTCCCGCATCGTGTTGAGGTCAGTTTGGTGTTGCCTATGTTCTCCTATTTTATTCCAGTCAGCAAGGAAGGGGACGTCGAACAACATGTCCCTGCCAAAAATTGCTGCAGCTGGGGAGGCTTTTAGTACTGTATGGTAAGTTGAGCGAATGGCCCATGCTGCGTTGGTTAGGAACGCATCTATGTCACTGGCTACTACTGTATTGGCCATATCTAGTGCAGTAGTGCGGAGCATTGCAGTAATTACTTGATGCACCCGCTCCAGTATAGCATTCGCTTGTGGGTTCTTGACACTGGTTGACTTACTTGATCCCATATGATTCACAAAGGGCTTCAAAGTGAAGTTTGAATTCGCTTCCATTCTCATAAATAATGTATTGACAATGTGGATAACGGCTAAACCAAGTCTTATTCACTAAATTACTTATCATTACAGATGATTTGTCATTTATGGTAATTTAGGATTGGTATGAGTCTTAGTGCCCTTTTGCCCCTTAGTATCCGTGGGAGTAACCGCATCTGTGGTTACTGGCATTTCTACTACTTCAAACCAACTAGAAGCTGGATCAATCATAGTAAGACACATAAAGTCAATTTCTGTCCCATCTTTACCTTTGAGGGTGTATGGTCCAATAAGGTCCACATATAAAGCCTCCCAAGGGTTTGTGATGACAAGCTTAGCAGGGAGTTTCCCGTACTTGTGCTTGTGTCGTTTGTTGACTTGACATATACAACAGTTTTTGACATGTGATCAGATAGTACTTCCCATACCTTTCCAATACATTGCGGCATGCAACGTCTCTTCAAGACATGTGTGTCCAGGATGCTGCAAGTAGTGGTGATACCAGCTAACTGCTCAATTTTGAAGTGCTTTGGGGATGACCATCCTGCCATCCTTACATAACAAATGTGTATCCTCTACTAATTGAGTGGAATACTTGTCATGTCTACTAAGCTTCTGCAAAGTTGCATCTGTCGTATGGGCTTGTGCAATTTCCTTCACTGTTAATGGGTAAATTACATCTTTGTCGCTGCAATTAGCAAACACCAGATTAATACTTTCTTGGTGGTCGGAAGTGCTGTCAGCACTTGATGCATGCTCAGTGTAGTGACACCAGCATTTCATGAATGCCATCCAATTGGCGTTGTCATGTTGGGTTGGACCAGAGTCCAAACGAGAGATGGCATCAGCAACAGTGTTATGGATGCCTCTTATGTGCACGATTTCGGGACCATACTCTTCAAGTAATAATCTCCACTGATAGACTCGGTCAGAGGTTAATCCAAGGGCATCTTGGATTAAGTTCTTATGGTCTTTATAGACCTTTATTTGTTGTCCCCACAGTATGCCTTTGAACTCCTTAAGTGTCTCCACTATGGCCAGTGGTTCAATTTTGGTCACACTGTATTTTTGTTGCGTCACAGACAGTTTTCTGCTGAAGAATGCAAGGGGCCTATTACCTTGAGTAACCACTGAACCAAGTTGTTTAGATGAGGCATCAGTGTATATTTCAAATTCCTTTGAAAAATCAGGGTAGGCTAAAACTACATCTTTAGCGATAGCAGCTTTTACGTTATCAAATGCTATTTGATGTACCTCATCCCAGTACCAAGGTCACTTTTTGGTTTTCTTGGCTTTGGTGACTTTAGTATGACCACACTCTCCTACCAATGAGGTGAGTGGGGCAAGCATTTCACTACGCCTTGCCCAAAGATATCTATAGTACTGGACCATGCCCAGCAACCTACAGAGGTCTTTGACTTGTTTTGGCGGTGTGATTGCAAGTATCGCTTGTACTTTGTTTGGTTGTGGCTTTATGCCAGTCCTGGTTAATATATATCCCAGATATTCTGTTTCCACAGCACAAAACTTTGATTTTAGGGCATTGACTCTCAAGCCCGGGTCTCGCAGTCTGGTAAGTACCAACCTTAAATGATGTAGGTGGTCATCCAGACTTGCCCTGGTGATGCAAAGCAAATCATCCAGATAAGTTCTTATGAACTCTAAGGCAACCATTAGCTCTGACATTTTTGCCTGAAAGATGTCGGGAGAACCTGCAAAACTCATCAGTAATCTAAGATAAGAGTACTTTCCCCAAGGGAAAATGATGATGGTGCAGATTTTGGATGCATCAGGATCAAATCGTATGGTGTAGTAACCCATGTTTAAATCAAGGGCTGTGGCAAAAGTGAATCCTTCTAACTCTTGCAACACTGTACTGATTTTGGGTAATGGAAACGGTTTCCTAACTAGCCGTTTATTTACTTCCCTAAAATCAGAGATGAAACGTACAGTGTTATCTTTTTTGGTATTACAAATGTGGGTGACGCCCATTCTGATGCAGGCTGAAACTCTAATACCCCCAGTTCACAAATTCTATTCAATTCTTTGATTATGGTTTCCTTGTGTATCTTTGGCACTGGGAATGGTCGGCCATGATATGGCTTAGCGCCTTCTTTTAGTTCTAGGGAGATGGGGTCTGTGTTCCAATCACCTAGTGTTCCATCAAAAAGTTCCTCATATTCTGTGAGTAACTCTAGTAACTTGTTTTGGTCTTGGAGACTAAGGTGAGTACAGTTGGTGCTAACAACTGATTGGAGGTCTGCTTTTTCATACTTAGCATCTAGGATATGGACCACTCTCTGAGTAGCCTCTTGCGTACTACTGGGTTCATGTGCCAAGCTGTTGTTCACAGCCCAGGCTTTTTCCATTGTTGACTTAGTCAGACTACTGATGTCCCTCATTGGCAAAATGACGTCATCAATTGTTATCTCTTTTGTTCGAAAATCTAGAACAATTCCTAACTCTTTCATGGTATTACACCCAAGAATGAGGCCATACATTGGCTTGGTCATCTTCTTCTTATCATATTCCACAACGTCTGGTGTTACCAGATACTCCTTGCTGTTGGAATAATAATAAAACGAAGGTTGACCTCGCTCCTTCCTTTGGTTAGGAAGTCCTCAATTGACGTATGCCAAGAATTTGGCACCTTCCTAGTCAAGTAGGGGAAATGCATGGATGCTCCCTTTTCATGGAACATCAAGTCACCATCAGATCCACTATCAAGTAGGACCTTGAGGACTTTGTTACTAGTGCAACTCTTCCCAGAGTGTTTGTGCTTCTGTGGAAGTTGATTTTCAGTTGCTAAGGTATGCCATGCTTTGGCTACTACAGCTGTGACTCTTCCTTCTGTTTGACTTTTGAAGGAAGTGTTCACACTATTGAGAAAGGCACCCGACAGTTCGGGGTCCGACAGTTCAGCAATTATCTCACTCTGTGTGTTCTTTTTGATTTTTGCTGCAAGATTTTTTTGATCTTGCTTCATCGTGGTATCGTAAACAATTCGATTATTTAAAACTGAATGTTTCGGTATCTTGTTAAGATTTTTTGAATCTTTTATAATCTCTTTAGTTAGATTATTATTCAAATTAATGTTTGAATACGAGTTAACGGTAGTTTTACTCGGACTGGAGTAAGTGTAACTTGTTTGCTTATTACTTTTTAGTTTCTTACAACACGTACTTGATTCCCCAGTACTACTGTACCCATCCCTTCAGGACGAGTCGGAGTCATCGCTGTCACTTTCGTAACGGCGCTTGCATTTCTTCTGCAAACGCTTGAGTTTCTTGTTAGATTTCTCAAGTTTCTCAATCTTTGCAGATAACTGCGCATAGGCACTATTGGTGCAATGAGAAGCTTCCGAACCACGCGAAGGTCCATGGGGCTTTCTTCCTGCAAAGTCCTTTTTGAAGGAACCATCCTTCTCATACTTGCGGCACTCCTGTATATTATGGGTTGTATGCACGCCCCCATGCTTCTTGCACAAAATGCAGTGCTTCGCACTTGTGGCACGCTTACGTGGGATTCGATCCTTAAACGTAACCATCTTTTTCTTGGAGGAGTCGCCAGACTTAGCGGAACCTTTAGGCCCATCACAATCCTTATCGGTTGGATAGGCTTTCTCGATACGTTCGAGTGCTTCTAGAAGCTTCCAAACACTTTGGGGTACCGATGCCCCACAAAGTTTGTATTGGTCTTGCCAATTCCTCGGGACCATGCATAGTATGTGACTAGCTAGGTCCGGGTCATCGAACGGCTTCACCGCAGTGGTGAGCTTGGTGGCACGGTTGGAGTAGTACAGACAGGGCAATAGGTCCAAGTAGCCATTCAGCTGCTGGATCCGGCTGATGAACTGGCAAATCGGAACCCTGTTGGGCTTCTTCAACCCGTTACTAATGTAGAAGCGCTGAGGCTCAGCAGCGTCATTACGGAACACGGTCAACAGATGGAAGTTGACACATTCCATGAATGACCCCCAAGACTGCTCACACTTCTCAGGATGTTCTTCCCCATATATGTCAGTCCATGGAGAACAGTCAATTTGTTCACTCACGATCTTCTTCCAGGGGCGCCTTGCTTCCTCCGTGAGTAGGTTGGAGTAGAGGCTGAACACTTGATTGATGACGGACGCAACAGCCTCGTCAGCTTTTGTGGCGGCTTCTAGGGCCTTTTCATAAGCTTTTTCTTTGGGAGGATTTGCATCCGATCCCAAGTAACTCTTGAAAGCTTCGTCGGCCTTTGTTGCCTTCTTGATGCAATCCTTCTGGTCCTTGCAGACCCTATCATATGCCGCATCAAGGCCCTTCTGCCTTACGGCATCCAGGGCTGCTTGGACATGCATCAGGAATTCCTGGGAGTACCGTGTGACCACACAGATACCCTCAACTCTACCTTGCCAGGCAGGGTGAGCTTCATCGTGCTGGCTGTAGTATCTACTGCCAAAGCATCTTGAACTACATCCCTTTCGGGTATGTATGGCACGGGCAGCTTGTTCCATCCCGGGTTCCTCTCACACTCTTGGCTTTTAAGTCCATCAGGGACTGCCTTAGAGGTGCTCATTCTCGTAAGTGCGTCACCTAGGCGTGTACATATAAATAGGCCTTTAAAAAGCTCCTAGGGGTACCACTGACGTGCGCGAGTTCTCGTGGCTGACGCGACGTAGTTGCATTTTGCACACTCTCGTATCACGTAGCTGACAACGGGTCTGCTTGTGCAATGGAGCACGAGTGATGGAGTGGAGGGAAACAAGTTTTTCGGTGGCTTTCACGCGAGAAGGTTGCGGAAACGGCTATCTATAGATAGTGACCTAAGCTGTTTGGAGATAAAAAATACTAAATACCAATTTCGTAGATAAAGGTGTTATAGATTTGTTGATGATGGTAATTTGTGAGCTTATCATTTAGTGTTTACAATGAACAAATGAGGATGGGATGTCAATGCAATCCCAACAAAATAATATGCTTCTGTGTAGGTTTCTACACAGTTCTGGTATGTTTATACCCAGGGAATATGGATGTTCTGACAGCATGTTCCTTTGTTGCATAGATCCGAAGATATGGATCTTTATCCTTGTCAGGACCTCTCACCACTTGGGAGGTCATGATGATCCCTTACTTGGGAGTTTTTGAATTAGTCCATATTGGTACTAATAAGGGTACCAATGAGTGTACTAATTAAGGTAGGTTCTTGGCCTATGTCACTCGCCCCCACGAATGGAGGATCAGGGTGAAAAAAAGGGGGGGGGGAAACTAATGGAGGTAGGTTCTTGGCCTATGTCACTACTGAATATCTTGATGCATAAGATCCCACAGATTATAAGACCCACCCTACTTTTGAAGTGCGTATATTTCCAAAACTAAGCGATTCTGGACTAAACGGACAAGATATTCCAGAAAGCTTACCTTCTTCTGAAGGTTTTGGTGTGTCACACAATAGGCAAAACTTTGTCATATCAAGAGTTACCGCAATATATCACGATCATCTGAAATGGTATCTTTTGACATTTGGTGGATCTTATGGACCAAGATATATGGTAGTGCATTATACAAGTTAGAAATCATACATAATATCTGTCACAACTGATACTCCTTAGCAATGACCACTTTCAGACATACTATGTTGACACTTATCACAATGTTGTGTTATTACTCAGGAGTGCAATTAATACCACAAGCTGAAGTCATACAAAAAGTCAATGTGATGGATCAATGCTCATGTTAACTTTATTTATGTCATACACTTCTAAACAAATAATTAATAATCTAGCTAGGCATCTCCAGATTTTGTCTGGGGGTCAAGAAAGTAGGCATGGTGTGGGCAATGGGTAAGTAATTAACCAAAAAAATGAAATCATATTATTAGAAGCATATCTTTACTCACCTTGCTCTTGTGTACCCGGCTTTCTACTATTGTTTTTGGCAGTGAGAAAGCAGTGATGGCTGTGCCGGACATAGATCCTGCTGATGGTGCAAAAAATATTTAATTAAGAAGTGTGCATTCTACAATTGTTTTATGTGGTGGGATATTGAACTCCATTTTTTCTCACCTTATACTTGGCTCCCCTATTCCTTGTTGTTGGTAGCTTTGCCATATGTGAGCAACAGTGCCATATTCAACCTGGGGGCTGAGATATTCACTGTGGTGCGAACAGAGCATATCAATGCAATTGAAAAATAAGTGGTGAAAAATCATCGGAAAAAATAAACACCACTTTACTCACCTTGCGCTCGGCTCCCCTGCTCATTGTGATTGTTAGCTTTTTGAAGATGCAAGCAGCGGTGTCACATTCAGCCCAGGGGCTGAGACATTCACTGTCGCACAGACAGTGCAGATAAATGTTATTGAATCAAATCCTAGTGAAGATGCATAGTAAAAAACAACCCCATTTTTCTCACCTTTTGCTCTGTGCCCCTATTCCTTGTGGTTGTTAGCTTTGCGGAGATGGGAGCGGCAGTGCATAATTCAGTCTGGGGGCTGAGATATTCCCTGTGGCAAGGAAAGTGTAGATAAATGTATTTGAAAAAATCAGTAGTGAAAATGCATTGTATAAACACCAAACTCCACTTTTTCTCACTTTGCACTTAGCACCCCTGTGCACCTCTGTTCCTTGTGGTTGTTAGCTTTGTGGAGAAAGGAGCAGCAGTGCCACATTCAGCCTGGGGGCTGAGATATTCACTGTGGCATGGACAGTACAGATAAATGTAATTGAAAAAATCAGTAGTGAAGACGCATTGCAAAAAAACGAACTCCGTATTTTATCACCTTGCGCTCTTCACCACTGTTTCTCATGATTGTTAGCTTTGTGGCAATGGTGGTGGTGGTTCTAAATTCAGTCTGGGGGCTGAGATTGAGGGGTTTGACTTGGACAGCAGCTAAAATCCATGGTGGATAAGAATAAAAAAATTTGGAGGCATGGCAAGTGACAGCACGATAGTATTATATACTATACGAGATGGGATTTATGTCAGGATTCTAAGGAATATCTTTCCCAACAGGCTGTGACTAAACTATTTGGAAAATAGCATGACAATGATATCTTTGAGTCAGGGCCTTTCGTGTCTTGAGGACAGTCTCAAAAATGTTACACATGTAACTGTTGCACCAACACAAATACGTACTGAAGTTTATTTACAGGAAGAACATGTAACCAAAGTTAAGGGTTGATCAAACTGTTACATACCAAGTTAGGACTAATGAAGCACACACGATGTTAAAAATTGGGGATTATTACTTTTTGCATATTCAACTCCTCACATAGACCTTCTTTTCCGACATATAACACGTAACTATACTCACAATATCTGTATGCTTTATTTTGTCTAACTTGACATCACTTACAAAATAAGTGTGTTTTACTTACCTTAAATATCTATCTCACACCTAAACTATGGCTAAGGGGCCCTAGACACATTATTGTGTCTTCAGTTCCACCCGTGCACTAATGGCATTCTGCGAGATACCAAAGGCAGTTCTGACTTCATATCCTGGATCATGGAGAGCATCACCTTACTGGTGTTTGCAGAATATGGCAGGCTTTCAAGAGGAGGGAGGCAATAGCATGGGAGACTTTGTAGACTTTGTCGTAACAGTTCGTTGCATCCATGGAAGGCAGGTCATTTCAATGGCCACATGATATAGTACAAGAGGACTTTGGCTAGTCCACCGTCATCTGTCATTCCACTACATTTGCTGAAAAAATCATCAGGCATGAGATGATATTTCCTGGAAATATCCATGCAAGTCAAAGATTCTTGAGTTTGTGCATATTCAAAATGATAGCTGATTGAGCTCACAAGCACTTCAGTGACCAAAATGGAGACTGGAGGGTGATGATGATGTTTCTTCCTTTTTGGTCTTCCTTAGACATTTTGTCAATCAATCCCAGATATATTCTGATTGACTGATTCTTTGGGGACAACCTTCTCCGTATTGCCACTAGCATTGAACAATTTCAAGGGTGCTTGGCGGGGACAGGAATCTATCGAGGACTTGTTGTCCCGCTTCTGCTTTGGCAAGATATCCTAACTCTTCACGTGATTGCTCTTAGCAGAAAAGAGCTTCTTCAGCAAGATGGTAACATTTTTGTTGAATGTTCTTTCAGATGGTATGTTCTACTTCTCATGGTAAGGAGCACTGACCTAAGCCGGAAATAATCGAAAAGTAGTTGTAGATAAGGGAGTAAAAAAAGGATGTTCCAGCTGTTTGGAGTTTTATTTTATGAGCTAAAAAACTGATTGAAAATGAGGACTGCCTTATGGTAGTCCTCTCTAGTTTATCATGCATTTTGCATGTAATTCGAGGATGTTAGATTTTGATGCACCCTGTTGGATTCATGCATGCCAAACTGGGTGTACATGCACCTGGTTTGGGCTGTACATGCATTCTTGCATGCCAACCTGAATCCAGTTGATTCTGGATTAGGCTGTAGATGTAATCCTGCCAATGGGTCCCCCAGGACCCAGTGGTCTTTAGTAATAAGCCCTGCAGGTTCCAATGGTCTTGTAAATGAGTCCTGCTTCTATTTGGTGGGATCCTACCCTTAGTTAGGAGAATTCCTATTTATCTGTGTACCCATGGGGCCCGATATTGTGCCCAGGGTGGGTCAGGAGTACCAGTAGGTATCCTTGGCTCATGTCACTCGCCCCCACGAATGGAGCGATAAGGTGTCAATGCTCACTAAACAGAAAAACCTTCCGAGGAAAAAAGAAAACCCCGAGGAGGAAAAAAAGATGGTGTAGCATATGACGAAGCGTAAGTCTTATGAAGAGAAGGGGGGGTAAGGTACAGTGTATGTTTAGTTTATTCAAAGTATGGTGTAACTCTCCTGATGTTAAGTCGCTTGGACTTAGTTCCGTGGTGAACCCTTATGGTGCCATTCGTATGAACTGACGTGATAGTCCAAGGATCACTGTCATACCGGCTCTCAGTTTTGCGGAGGATACCGTCTTTTCGCAGCAGTACTTTGTCACCGGGTTGGTAGTCCCAGTCAATGCGAGATGCGTTCTCTCGTTTTGTGTTACAGTCTGTTTGCCGTTGTCTATATTCCCCTATTTTAGACCAGTCAGCAATGTAGGGGACGTCAAACAGCATGTCCCTTCCAAAGATAGCTGCGCCTGGTGAAGTTTTTAGTACTGTGTGATAGGTAGAGCGAACGGCCCATGCGGCGTTTGTGAGAAAGTCGCAATGTCACTCTGCTGATGGTGTCGGCCATATCCAATTCAGCTGTGCGGAGCATCGCCATGATTGTTTGATGCACCCGCTTGAGTATTGCGTTCGCTTGAGGGTTTCTGACGCTGGTTGGCTTACGCTTCAGACCATATGAATCACAGAGGGTCTCGAAGTGAAGTTTAAATTCACTTCCGTTGTCGTAGATAATGTATTGACTACGTGGGTAACGGCTAAACCAGGTCCTGTTAATTAAAGTCCCTACTGTTGCTGACGTTTAGTCAAAGTAGGGTTGTTGTTCTTGGACATGTGTGTCTCTGCTCCTTTGCCCCTTTGTACCCGTGGGAATATCAAGCTTCTGGAGCTGTGATACCGGCAACTCTACAATTTCGAACCAGCTTGTTGCGGGATCGATCATTGTGACGCACATGAAGTCAATTTGTGTCTTGTCTTTGCCCTTGAGGGTGTACGGTCCTATGAGGTCCACACATAATGCCTCCCAAGGGTTGGTGATTGCAAGTTTTGGTGGCAGTTTCCCATATTTTAACTGCCTGCGCTTGTTCACCTGGCAACTGTGACACTTTTTGACGTGTGATTGGACTGTCGTTCTGAGACCTTTCCAATACATCGACAGACGAAGAGTTTCTTCGAGACATGTGGTCCCGGGGTGCTGTAGGTAGTGGTGGAACCAAGCTACCGCACGGTGTTGTAGGCTTTTTGGAATAACCATTTTGCATCCTTGCAGAGTACTTTAATATGCTCAACTAACTGAGTTGAGTAGCCTTTGTTGAGAAGGCTTTCATCTTCTTGTTGTGCCTCCGCTATCTCTCTGGTTGTGAGTGGATAGATGGAGTCCTCTTCGTCGCGATTAGCAAACACCTGGTTCATGGATTCCTGGGTGGTTGCTTGGGATGCTTCTGGCTGTGCTGTGTTATGGTAGCACCAACACTGGGCAAAAGTCATCCAAGTTGACCTGTCATCCGTGACGGGTCCATAGTCCAGTCGTGAGATGGCATCCGCAACTGTATTGTGGATGCCTTTGATATACACGATGGTGGGGCCATACTCTTCTAAGAGTAATCTCCAGCAGTACACTCAATCAGAGGTCAGACCTAGAGCATCCTGCATTAGATTTTTGTGGGTAATCTGTTGTCCCCAAAGCATGCCTTTGAACTCTTTTAGTGTTTCTACTATGGCCAGTAGTTCTTGTTCGGTCACGCTATACTTTTGCTGCGTCGGACTCAGTTTTCTACTGAAGAACGCCAGCGCCTGTTGTTTTGAGTAATCACAGCGCCCAATTGAAATTTGGAGCTATCTGTGTAAATCTCAAATCCCTGGGAATAGTCAGGGTAGGCCAAGGTAATATCGCAAGCGATAGTTGCCTTTACAGTGTCGAATGCTTGCTGATGGATGTCATCCCAATGCCATGGCTTTTTCTTGGTTTTGTTAGCCCTTGTGACTTTGGTGTGTCCACATTCACCAACTAAGTTGGTTAATGGTGCAAGTATTTCACTGCGTCTCGCCCAAATGTCTCTGTAGTACTGGACCATGCCTAGAAACCTACGGAGCTGTTTAACATTTTGAGGCGGTGTTAATGTGAGGATTGCCTGTACCTTTTTTGGTTGTGGTTTTATACCATCTCTGGATAGCACATATCCTAGGTATTCTGTCTCCATGGCACAGAAAGACGACTTGCGCGCATTGACGGTCAAGCCTGCGTCTCGCAACCTAATGAAGACCCTTCTGAGTTTATTAAGGTGATCTTCTAGGTTACCCTTGCTGATGCATAGTAAATCATCAAGATAGGTTTGGACGAACTCAAGGGTTGCCATTAGCTCAGACATCTTAGCTTGGAAGATGTTGGGAGAACATGCAACACCCATTGGTAACCGTAGGTAAGAGTACTTACCCCACGGAAAGATAGTGGTGCATATTTTGGATGCATCTGGATCCAATCTAATGGTGTAATAGCCCATGTTTAGGTCAAGGGCTGTGGCATATGTAAAGCCTTCTAGTTCCTGTAGAACAGTGCTGATTTTGGGAATAGGAAACGGTTTTCTTACTATACGTTTATTTACTTCCCTAAAATTGCTGACAACCCGAACGGTGTTGTCCTTCTTGGGTATGATGAATGTGGGTGATGCCCATTCAGAATCATCTTGCCATTTAAGTACCCCTAAGTCACATAGTCTTTGTACCTCTCTTTTTGTGATTTCTATGTGCTTCTTGGGTATGGGAAAAGGCCTGCCATGGTATGGCTGTGCTCCTTCCTTCAACTGGAGGGAGACCGGCTTACAATCCCAGTCACCTAGTTTCCCACTAAATAACTCCTCAAACTCTTGTAGGAGCTCCAGTAACCTTGCTTGTTCTGGGCCACTTAGGTGTGTGCAGTTGTCTCTGACAATTGCCCTGAGATCCGCTTTTTCATACTTAGCGTCTAGTATTTTTATGAGGCGTTTTGTTGCCTCCAGAGTACTCTGTGGTTCCTTGGATGTCTCTTGGTAGATGCTATTGTTCATAGTCCAAGATTTTTCCACAGTGGCTCTTGTCTTTAATTTGTTGATGTCTCTCATTGGCAGTGAGATGTCATCCACGGTAATTTCTTTTGTCTGAAAGTCTAGGACAATTCCTAACTCTTTCAAGGTATTACTACCTAGAATGAGGTCAAACCCTGGTTTAGTCATGTCATCTTCCTTGTATTCCACAATGTCAGGCTGTAGGAGATACTCCTTGGAATTGGAGTACTCAAAGAATTTGACTCTGATCTTACCCCTTCCAGTTGTCTGGAAGCTCCCATTTGACGTATGCCAAGACTTTGGCACCTGCCGAGCCAGGTAGGGAAAAGGCTTGTCTTTTCCTTTTGGAAGGAAAATAAGGTCTCCATCAGACCCAGAGTCCAATAGGACTTTTATTTTGTTACTGGGGCGACTCCGCAGAGGTTGTTTGTATGCTCTGCCGGATTGACTTTCAGTCGCTGGTTCCATTATGGCTACTAGGGCCGTGACACCGAGGCGGTCCTTGGTGTTTGCTGCAATCACTTCCTTGTTGTGATTGATACTATAATTCACACCGGGCATGTCAATACTGGCCTCAGCATGCTCTGTTTTGTTACTGACAACTTCTGTGTCGCAAGATTATTTTAAGTTAGACGATGTGGTTGACTTAATTTTATTTCAAATTTTTAATTCAGGCTTTTTTGTTTTGGAGCAAGATTTTTTTGATATCTTGCCTTCAGTGACAGTTAATTTAATTGACTTTGAATTTTGACTTTTACTAGTCAGGATAGCTTTACTCGGACTGGGGGTAGTGTAACTGGCAATTGCAGTATTTAATTTACGTTTCTTACATCTACGTAATTCCCCAGTGCTATCTGACCCGCACCTTCACGAACTTTCGTCGGAGTCGCTGTCACTTTCCGAGTCATTAGCGCGACGTTTCTTGCGCTTACTAGACTTCTTGCGGAGAGCTTTCTTCAACCTATCTGGGCGAAGTTCGCACCCTCCGGTTTCCTTTCTTTTGAACCGGGCTTACCTGCGCCCCCATTCTTTTTGATAGGAGTACCGTCCTTGTTATAGTGACGGCAGTCATGCTTATTGTGACTTTTGTGCGGCCCCCCATGTTTCTTACATAGCACACAGTGCTTTTCGGTCCAGCCCACCTTCTTGGGCTTCTTGGGGATGCGGGAGTCCATTGACTCCATCTTCCGCTTTGTATCAGCCCCTTTTGCCTTGGTCGTATTGGCGGGCTTGTTATCGAGTTCCGCATTGTTCTCGATATTCTCTAGGACCAATAGTAGGGCCCTAGTACTGACCGGAGTGGTATTCTCTGTGAGGTCATACTGGGTTTGCCACTTGGCTGGACACATGCGCAACAGGTGAGTCGCAAGGTCAGCGTCATCAAGAGGCAATACCTTCTTGGTAGCCTGATTAGCCTTCGGGCTGTAGTACAGGCAGAGCAATGTCTCGAGGTAGCTGTTGAGCTGTTCTACTCTGACAAAAAACTGACGGATCGAAACCCGGTTGGGCTTTTTCAGCGTATTCGTGATATAATACTTGAGGGCCTCACCCGCGTCATGACGGAACACCTGCAGTAGGTGAAACGTGACGCACTCGTGAAACAAGTTTCAAGTCTTTGTGGGAGTCTCCGTGTGCGGTATTCCCTTGATGTCTTCCCAAGGAGCTTTAGTCACTTGGGCCTTGATAATCTTCTCCCAAGGCTGACGAGCCTCATCGGAGAGGAGGTTTCCATAAAGCTCGAAGGGCTTCGCTCCAGCCGTTGCGACGGCGAGCTTCGCATCTTCTAGCGCTTTCAAGACCTTGTCATACGTGGCCATGGCTTCTACTAGGGCAGGTGAAGTAGCCTCGGCGGTCATACCTGGCGCATCTTGTTTATTGCCCTTCTTCTTTTTTTCAGCATTACGTACCGTCACGTACTCCTGCTTGGCTAGTTCAGCCTCGATCTTGGCTGTTACAACAGCCTTCTCGGCTGCCGCAAAGTCCGTGTCAAGCCCCATCTGCTTGCACGCGTGAATCGCGGAGCGTACATGCAGTAGAAACTGCTCGGGAGTCCCGGACGCCCATACTGCCACCTTTAACTCATTTCCCATATTGGGGAGAGTCAGATTGAAATAGGTGGTCTTTTTGTCCTTCGCGAGGGCATCCTGCACGGGATCCTGCTCAGGAATGTAACGTATGGGGGAGTTCTTCCCTCCAACGCCATGTTCGCACTCTACCCACTTAAGCCCTTCGGGAATCGCTTTCACGGAGGACAGGGCTCGTAGTTTTTCACCTAGGCTAGTGCCTAAGAAGAGCTTCTTGTAGGAACTCCTTGGTGGACTAAGAAAAAAATCGTTCGCACGGTGACGTGCAATGAACGTAGTACTCTGCGTGGTAGACCTTGCTTTTGTTCGACCGCCTGTGGGTCGTCGGGATGAGCCTTCGTGTGGTTGAGATGCGAGCAACTTACCGAGTTTGGCTATCGTACGATAGTGACCTAAGCCGGAAGTAATCGAAAAGTAGTTGTAGATAAGGGAGTAAAAAAAGGATGTTCCAGCTGTTTGGAGTTTTATTTTATGAGCTAAAAAACTGATTGAAAATGAGGACTGCCTTATGGTAGTCCTCTCTAGTTTATCATGCATTTTGCATGTAATTCGAGGATGTTAGATTTTGATGCACCCTGTTGGATTCATGCATGCCAAACTGGGTGTACATGCACCTGGTTTGGGCTGTACATGCATTCTTGCATGCCAACCTGAATCCAGTTGATTCTGGATTAGGCTGTAGATGTATTCCTGCCAATGGGTCCCCCAGGACCCAGTGGTCTTTAGTAATAAGCCCTGCAGGACCCAATGGTCTTGTAAATGAGTCCTGCTTCTATTTGGTGGGATCCTACCCTTAGTTAGGAGAATTCCTATTTATCTGTGTACCCATGGGGCCCGATATTGTGCCCAGGGTGGGTCAGGAGTACCAGTAGGTATCCTTGGCTCATGTCAAGCACCCTGAATCATCCAGTCTTGCTGTTCTACCTGTCAGAGCTAACACTTGTGCCCAGTTGTTTTCCAGATCAGTTTTTGCCAGAGTGCCGAGCACTGTTCTTGTTGAGTAATTTGAAGTATTCAGTGCTCTGCCTCCCTGTCTTCAATTTCTCATGTATGATCAAAGCATAGGCACAGATGTCACATCCTGTGGCAACCTTCATATTTCCAGAAGTATTGACACTGTTGTTTGTACTCTTGAAGATGGCAGAAGATAGTGTGAATAGAAAGGTTGAAGGGTTGCGAAATGTTGCAATGGCTAGCTTGCCTCTTGAGGCTTGTTCTGTTTTGTATCTTCCCTGCCCAGTACTGTAGAACTAAGTGGTATACTAATGTGCGCTTTATCCAGTGCACAGCTTCAGGAGAGAGTGGGATGATATCAGCCTCAAGTCTGCAGAAACCTTGTCTCTCTTGTCCAGCTTGACTTTGATCTGCTCAGGTGTGACACTCATATGGTATGTCTCATTGATTTTGTTAACAAGGCCTTGAGATTTCCATCGTAAGACTTGCAGTGTGTGCATCTAGGCAGCAAGGGATCCTCATATGAAGTTTGCATGCCTTTGGCATGCAATTTATTGTGGATCTGCACCTACAAGGGAAGAGACACCAAAGTCTATAGTGAGCACACAATGATCTCCAATATCATAGCCTCTGGCATTGATGATGCATTACAAACCTTGATGTCCCAAGTACACCAGACTGCATCAATTGGACATTGTCTCACAAAAAAGCTAACAGAGACAAGTATGTTTTTTTGTTGGGTCACAAAAATTTCAAAATTGTAGGTAGCCAGTACAAGCCACGGACTCCAGAGTTTGGCACTGACTGTAGCTGACAAGAGCAGTGGTGATGATATCATCCCTGCCTTTTGGTGTAAGGTATGACTATCATGAAAGAGCAGTGTTGTCCATTCCAGAGATGCCTGTCTCCACCCAGCTGGCTAATTTGCTATGGGCTAACATCCTTGTTCCTCGTTGTACATTTTGCAGTAAGACTACTATTCAGATGTTTATCGCAGCCATCAGCACACTTGAAGTCTGTTTTTCTCAGCATCAGCGGACCTTTGTGAGTCAAATTGAAGGCAACCTCTGTGGTTCTATCATATTTTGGGATATTTTTCCCTTGTCTTTCTCATGCATGGTTGTGACCAACACTGTGCAATTAAGATCAAAGAAAGCATTATGTTGTGCATCATAGTGCATACTATTTCCAGTTTTTCCTTTTTCAGTCTTGTACTGCACTGAATGATGTTGTTTCACCAGTCTTAGTCTCCAAAGTCTCCAACCTTACGCTGTTGTTGTTCAGTAAAAATTGTCTGTGTCTTCGAGTCCCAATGACACTATGACACATCCAAGTCCCAATGACACCATGGCACATCATGGAAGAAATCCTCAATGGAGAGTTTGTCTACCTTGTGATCCATTAGTAGCCTAAGAGAGAAAGCTGCAACTTGTTTTTGGAGTTCAGTTGCAAAGATTTCACCCTCGGGATTGTTCAGGTGGAAATGTTGACATGATGGACTTCCTTGATGAAGGGCTTTCCATTCTTAAACTTGAACAGAAATGTGAGAATTTCCAGGCCATTCATGATACAAAGGAATTTCACAGTACAATTGTAAAGCGACATTGCATCGTTTAGGTCAAGGAAGTCATGAATATTGGTGCAAGTAAGACTGGCATTGTAGTTTGTTTACTTTATTGTGTATGCCATTTACATTTGGCTTCTCTGTGGGATGGATCCCAGTCCAGGATTTGGTGATGTGTGCATGTGTACCCCACATAGCCTTGTACACACTTTCTTTCTTAGAATTTTCAACTAAGTGCTTCACCCAATTGACATCATTTCTTCAATTTAGAGATGGACACAACAACGACAGGCTTGAAGATGTGGGGGGAATTTCAAGAGCACCCCAGCAAGAGGAGTAGTCAAGGGAGGTGGTTGTGGTATATTAATTTGACAGTTGAATTTGGGAGGAGAGCTGCTGCCTTATTCTACTTTGGGGAGTTCTGGTCTGAAGTAGTCCTTGCTAAAGAGTATGGATCGAATGCTGCGGAGGATCTTGTATTATTCTGCCATATAAATAGCCTTAACACAAGAGATGTTGACACACTGCTTGATAAAAAGTAACTGTTTCATATGCCTGAAGTTCTCTGATGCCAATGTAGGAGCCAACCCTGCACAATTTAGAGCTCAGTTGGTTGACAAGAGAGTGCAGAGCTTTGTCACAAGAGATCAAGATAACAACATAAACTGTGTTTTTCTGCTTCCAATGATCACCACGCCAGTATGCCCTACATCACCAAACTCAGGGACCCGGCATGAGTGGTTCATCCCAAGTGATCTGGGGTTAGTCCTTTGATCTACTTATAGGGTGCTCTTATGTTGGTAGGAATTTTGCTTCAAAATTATCCACCTAGAACATCATTATCACCCAAGCCTTTGATGGGGCTATTTGAGGCAGTTTTAAGTTGAGTATCAGCTGTTGCCAAGAGCAGACAACCCTTTTGATGTTATATGCATCTTTAGAAGAAGCAAACTGATCTTGATGAGGACTTATTGATGCTTGTATGGGTAATCAGGTTTTTTCTTAGAAGACATGTCCTTTTTGTAGTCGCTTCTCCAGTGCCGTCCTAATGACTGTGTCTTCCTGGGGAGGGGGTGGCAAAGTTGAAGTGTTGGGACATGATTTCTTTTTGACCAGAGAAATGGGGGGAGTGTCTGGATCCAGAGATATACTGTAGTGATCTTGCATCTTGCTATGTAAGTGGACTGAGAGATTTAAGACTGTACAACCTAATTTGTGCGGATCTGATTTTGCAAGGAAGCTGGACGCAACTTGTATCCAGATATTTTGAATTGTAGTAACTTTTCTTGCGATTGGCCGACATTGGTGTGAATACAACCGTTGAAAAGCTGAACTTTCTCGTGTTTTAACGATGTGCACCATGACAGATATGAATGAAATCATGGTTTTCGTCCTCCAGGCCCAAAATTGGATATAATGCAATGAAAATTTTGGCGGGAAAATCAGATCCGCACAAATTAGGTTGTACAGTCTTATTTATTAAGCTGCCTGAGTTGTTTATTTCTTGAATTAATTGTTTCAGTTCATTGTGGTCTGGATGAATGACTGAGAATGATGAGGTAGGAGGGATGCATCAAAGGAGGAGGTTGCATCATATGGAGCAATGCTGACATGGGTCTCTGCCTCATTCGAGCTAGGCGGGGGACCAGAAAAGGTTGGTCACCAGGAGGATAAAAGTTGCCTTGTGCGGTGTGTGTAGGCTTTCCAGTTATATATGAGAGGAAGAAGTTTGGGGGGAGAACTTGCCCACATTGCCAGTGGTCCGCTTTGTGACGGATTCCTTCATGGTGTCTATGTGAATAGCAGCTGTCATCTTGGATCGAGAGGTCAGGTGGTTTCAAGTATCAGAAGAGATTCATAGAGGAGAGAAGAATGCTTGGAAGGATAAAGGTGGCTGATGCTCATGGACAGGGAAGATGGAGATGTAGGTGCCTTATTTGGTACATGACTCTGAACGTTAGAGCCTAAGTAATAGTAATAGATGGGAAGAGGAGCAGTTTGGATTTGGTATGCTGCCTAAGTTTTGTAATGTGAATTGGGATAGATAAGTAGAGCTGCCTTGAGAAAACCATATGATGCTATCTTGTTATTTGGTGCAATTGTAGGGAGGGAGGTGGAGGCGGTTTTGTGGAGGCACCATTTAGTAAAGGTAGGTAGCTTCTTCATTGTGTTGGTCTCCAGTCTTTGAGGCTTGGTGGCCCCAGATGTGCTGGAGAATGTGGGTACCATGTTGACGGGCAGGGGGTGAGGGATGCCACAAAGAATGTCAGAAGCAAACCCAAACACAATGTCCCCCCTCCAAAGTGACAAAGGAAGACAAGTGCAGTTTGCAGATTGCTTGCCAGAAGGCCCCATCAATCAGGGAATATTTACATTGCATCTTTTTAATTCTGCTGTTAAACCGTTATGGACGAATGTATGTATGTAGGAGAGACAATTTTTACATGACTGATCTAATCAAAAGTTACTTCCATACCATGACTGGTTCTGTCACCACAACTGCATCACCTTGTCCACAATAAACACCTTTACAACACCAGGTCTGCCACAGTTGTCCTCATTGCTGCATCTTGCTCCACTATCCTGCAGCTCGGTTTGCGATACTATTGCAATATTTTACACAAAATTGCACCATGTCTACCATACAATTTTTGTTTCACTGTGGTCATTGTGACAGGAAACAGGGGGCATTGGCATTTTTATGCTGATCATGTCCCCTTTCATACCTCTGCATCACTGTGTCATAGATTCCTTCATTGCTGTTCTTTTCTGATTCATTCTGGTTGGGCTGCTCGTTAGGCTTTGATGATGACTATTTATGCTCCATGCTCCAAGATACCCAATTTAACAATCAACAGGGATAGCTAGAATTTGAATGGGTTGAGTCAGGTATAGAAAGTTCTGGCTGCAGCAATCACAATAATTGAGTGGAGACAGACAGATGTTGCATGGAAGGTGGAATTTATCATCCAGCTGAAAACAGAAGCTTACCATCTTGATATGAAAACTATGTCAGTCAGAAAATTTTCACCATGCAAGGTAAAAGTGAACTGTCACTTAGCATTACTTGGTCCCAAATCTGCCTTCGTGCAGTACAGAAAAGGTCATTTGCAGTAGTTGCTAGTGTGCGATTTTGTGAACTTGGATGCACTTGGGTGTGGTTGGGTCTGCTTGCAGGTTTGTCATCAGGTTTGGACAGATTAAGTTCTCCTCTTCAGAGAAATAAAATGCTGGAATGGGGGGATGATTTGTGAATGCAACAGAAATTAAATGTTGGAAATGTACCTCTCTAGAGGGAATCATGAAAATCCTACACATTCCCGGGAATATAACTAGGCGTACTACAAACCTTGTATAACCTCCCTCCCTCCGAGAAAAGAGAAGTCCTAGTAAAAGTAGGTGTTTTATTATGCTAAACGGTTCTCCATGAAAAGAGGGAGGAGAATCCTACAAACCCCGTAGGATAATCCTCCCTGCCATATTTGCCGTATCTTTGGTGTCAAATACCCTTGGTTTGGGCAGTTGTGTCTGCCCGCAGCTTGCATCCTTCTCTCCACGCTCCCTGGTGCTCCCATAATTTTTTGCACATCAATAAAAATCATCGCCATCGCCACCTCCACCGCCAACACCTCTTCCCCAATAAACATTCATGCCCGTTGCCTCTGCTCATCATGCCTGGCCGCCAACTTTCTTCCCAACAAGGGAGCGGCGGTCGCATCAATCCGCATGGCCAACAAACAGATGACATCACCCCCACATTCACAGGACCCAGGATCTCCGAAGAACACGCTGCTGCCATCTTCACAACAGTAAATCAAGGCCTGAGTAAGAAGGTAAGGATAGAGCACAGATCGCAAATCCGGCACTTCGTCAACTTTCTCTTTGAGCAGTATCCCTTGATCTACGAGCAATGCACCATTCTTGTGTCACAAGAAGAACCGGCTGACCCGACGAAGTATTATACACAAAACAACATCCGAGATCTTATTTACTCTGGACTGGACCTGCAGTATTTCCTCCCTTTTTGTCCCAGATGTGCATTAAGGATAATGGAAAACACTACTCGGTGTCCAATATCTCCAAGTTCCATGATGCTGTAAAGTTTGATTCCAAGATAAGTAAATGATTGATGTCTGTGAATTTTTATGCTGAAGTCAACCAATTCATGTCATGCTACAAGAGAGAGCATGCATCTGCAAAGAAGAATGGGCAGACTGATGAAATGGAGGCTGATGCAATCAACAGTACTCTCTTCAAACTCCTACTGAGATGGGCTGTTGAAGAAGGTAATGTGTTTGTTTGGTGCTTTGCATTGTTAATGTGGCATTTCATGGCGCACAGCATCAATATTGATGACATAGGCAAAGAATCTGGAGATTCCAGGTGGAACTCCATGAGTCTCCTTCGCATTGTTTAACACAGAGGAAGGACTCAAAAGTCATAAGATATGAGTTTCTCAGAAATCATATCCAAACAGGATTGCTCTTCTCAAGACACCACCATCACATTGTAGGTGTTTTCTTCAGTTGAATCTACAATAGAGGTTTTCCTTCTCAGGAACCTTCACATGGGACAGTTCCTTTGGGCAGTTGAATATGGGCCAGTCATGGAACTGCCACAAATCACTGCCAATCTCTCTCATGATCATTTGTGCTTTTTATGCATGAGATAACTAGTATCTCATTCATCACTTGTACAGTAGTGTTAAGCTCATAAAAACAAAGTCAGCAAAGTCTACATCAAGATTTTTTAAATACTTTCTGGCTTAGGTCACTATCAATTGATAACCTACTTGGGCGAATTTTTTTTGGACCGTCTGTCCATTGCCGCACTGTCTTTTGACCGTCCTTCACCGTCGAGCTGACCACCGTCCGTTCAACACCGTCGCGTCTGTCCTCCGCCAGTCCAGCGTTCAGCATCCACGTGTTCACCCGCCGAGCCACCATCTTTTGTGCGCCGGTAAGTAGTAGCACCACGTCTGCGCTACGTGATCCCGCCGCCAACAAGATTCGTGCCAATCATGTCTCCTTCAAGTGCAAACTGCCACAAAGCTCCTACAAGACCCTTTTCCTTGGAACAAGTCTCGGAGCAGCCCTCTCAAGAATGTCTGCTGAGAAGATGGCCCCTATTGGGCTTAAGAACCAAGAGTGCTAGTGCGGAAGAGGTGGCGAGAAAGCCCCTATCCGTTATGTGCCGGATCGGGACCCAGTCCAAGAAGCTTTGGACCTCAAGCCTGAGACCCTCAAGTGCACCCTCGCAAACGGGTCAGAAACCTGAGTCACGGTTTGGTCCGGACACGGTACCAACGAGCAGTTTGTACTGCACGTGAACAAGGCGTATAGCACCACCAAGAAAATGGGGCTAATTCCCACCTGCAATGATGCCAAAAGGGCATATGAGTCAAGAAAAGGTGATTGGAAGGCTGTTCTACATGAACTTGCCAATGACCCCCCCAGCAAGACTGAGAAAGAGAAAAAGACCGCAGAGTCACTCTCCCTAAAGGCCGACATGCTCGCCTTAAGGACAAAAATGACCGACTTGGCCCTAGAAGTTTTTCAACTCTACGCCAACCTTCTCACTGAGGAGGCACGTCAGCCCTGGGACTTAATTGTCAAGGAGCAGACAGAGTCAAGTCCCTTTAACGACATCTTCGGAGTCGAAAGGAAGAAGTCACCGGGCAAGACGTCCGACATTCAGGAGGTGCCAGTTACTCCACCTCCAATCGTGTTTCGCACATGACGCAGGCAAAAATTTGAAGTTCTATATTTCAAATTGCCTCAAGAAGCCCAACAAGGTTCGGGTGCGTCAGTTTGTGCAGCGCGTGATGCAGCTGAACAACTACGTGGAAGACCTCCCGTGTTTGTATTACAGCCCGAGTGCAAGTACAATGACCCAACAGGTCTACTCCTTCACTGACGCGGAACTTGCATGCCATATATTGCACATGTGTCCGTTGAAGTGGCAGGACCAGTACCACTTGCTTGAGAAGTGCTATCCCAAAGGGGTTAAGCCTCTATTGCTCATTCTTGAGCAAATTGAGGTGGCACACCCAGTGGATGAGAGGCAGTCGTCTTCTAAGCCTGCAAAGGCCCAAGGAGCTGAACAGCCCTCCAAGAAGTTCGCGCTAGGCGCACGAATTCCCAAGAAGCCCAAGCAAGCATGCACAGAGTATACGCGCGTAGACAAGAACTGCGAGCTATGCAAAAAGCATGGGGGCGCACACACTATGCATAACACCGCGGAGTGTTGCCGGTACAACAAAGACGGAAGTCCTACGCGAGGTACTTTCAGGCAAGCTGCACAAAAGTCCCGCGAGGACAGTTGCCCCAAGAAGTCCTACGCCCAGGTCTTGGCTCGCATGGAGAAACTTGAGAAGTCTCTCAAGAAAGCCAACAAGAAAGGCAAGAAACGTCGCCGTCGCGAAGAAAGTGACAGCAATTCCGACTCATCCTGAAGTGTTGGGTCGGGTAGTACCGGGGAAACTGAAAATAGATGTAGGAAAATTAAATCTAACCACGAGTTAGCCAATTACACTACCCCTGGTCCGATAAAAACTACCAGTAACCAAAAATTAGAATTAAATGACAAAATTTTAATTCCGGATTATTCAAGTCCCTTAGTGGACGTAACTTTGAAAAATCTCAAAGACACCTCGAACTTATCCACTAACTTTGATGTAGATCCCAACTCAGTGAGGGACACCCTACATAAATCAAAGCCAATTGAGCCATCTAACCCACAAAAATCAATGGACTCAGTAACAGCAGTACTAGCTGGAAGTCAGTCCTTGACAAAACTCAAACACTTGTCCAGGAGTCGCAAAAGCAACTTCTTGAGAGTACTATTGGACACTGGTTCCGATGGTGACCTCATGTTCCATGAAAAAGGAACCACCAAGCGTTTCCCCTACTTGACTAGGCAGGTGTCAAAGTCTTGGCACACGTCGAATGGGTGCTTCGAAACCAAAGGAAGAGGCGAAGTTACTCTAAAATTCCTAGAGTACTCCAACAGCAAGGAATACACAGTTAAACCTGATGTTGTGGAGTATGATGGTAAAAAGATGGCTAAGCCAGCGTTTGACCTCATCTTAGGTGTAAAAACACTGAGAGAGCTTGGAATTGTTCTAGATTTTTGAACAAAGGATATTACCATTGATGAGATCATCTTGCCGATGAGAGACATCAACAGTCTGTCAACTAGCTCTAAGATTGAAAAAGCTTGGTCAGTTAACCACAGCATGATTCATGAACCACGTAGTACTGAGGAAGCCACTCAGCGTGCAGTTCACATCTTAGATGCAAAATATGAAAAAGCAGACCTCCAATCAGTTGTTGACAACAATTGTCCTCACCTTAGTCTACAAGATCAAAACAAGTTGTTGGAGCTCCTCCGTAAATACGAGGACCTCTTTGATGGTACACTAGGTGATTGGAATACTGAGCCTGTCTCCTTCGAACTGAAGGAAGGTGCAAAACCGTACCATGGCAGAGCCTACCCAGTGCCACATTCAGTCAAAGAGACTCTCATGAAAGAGCTCAAAAGACTATGTGACCTAGGGGTACTACAGTGGCAGCCCGCATCTGAATGGGCTTCACCATCGTTCATAGTACCAAAAAAAGATCAGACTGTACGTTTTCTAAGTGATTTTAGAGAAGTAAACAAAAGGATAGTTAGAAAACCATTCCCGTTACCTAAAATTAGTACAGTCATGCAAGAGTTAGAAGGTTTCACTTTTGCGACAGCCCTTGATTTAAATATGGACTATTACACCATTAGGTTGGATCCAGATGCATCCAAGATCTGCACCATTATATTTCCATGGGGTAAGTACTCTTACCTCAGGTTACCAATGGGAATTGCTGGTTCTCCGGACATATTTCAATCAAAAATGACGGAACTAATGGCCACCCTTGAGTTCGTAAGAGCTTACATTGATGATCTACTATGTATCACCAAGGGAACCCTGGAAGACCACCTGGCTAAATTGGAATTGGTCCTCTCCAGACTGCAAGATGCGAACCTAAAAGTAAATGCTCGCAAATCAAACTTCTGTGCCATTGAAACAGAATATCTTGGGTACATCCTCTCACGAGAGGGAATAAAACCACAACCCAAGAAGGTACAGTCGATACTTGCACTGACACCGCCCAAAAATGTCAAAGACCTCCGTAGATTTCTTGGCATGGTCCAATACTATCGAGATCTTTGGGCACGGCGCAGCGAAATGCTTGCCTCACTCACAAGCCTAGTAGGCAAGTGTGGTCATACCAAACAATCCAAACTTCTCAAGGTTAAAAAGAAACCTTGGAAATGGAGTGAGGAACATCAACAAGCATTCGATGACGTAAAGGCCACTATTGCCAAAGATGTGTCCTTGGCTTACTCAAAAGGGTTTGAGATCTATACTGATGGATCCAAGAGACAACTTGGAGCCATCATTACTCAGAACAACCGGCCAATTGCATTTTTCAGCAGAAAACTTTCTGTCTGTCAGCAAAAATACAGCGTAACCAAAATTGAACTTCTAGCCATTGTTGAAACACTCAAAGAATTCAAAGGAATGCTGTGGGGCCTGCCAATTGTAGTCTACACAGACCACAAAAACCTCATGCAAGATGCACTCGGTTTAACCTGTGACAGGGTTTACCGTTGGCGTTTATTACTAGAGGAATATGGTCCTGAAATTGTGTACATCAAGGGAATCCACAACACTGTTGCGGATGCGATTTCACGCCTTGACTTTGGTCCAACAAAGGACGTTAAGGAAAACTGGATGATCTTCACAAAATGCTGGTGTTATTACACTATGCAAGCAGAAGAGGACCCATCCCCGGTCAAACACCCAGACCTCACGAACTATGTGTTTGCTAACCGCAGCGAAGATAATGCGATCTATCCCCTAACAGTTCGGGAGATTGCTGCAGCTCAACAAACGGATAAAACGCTGGATAAACTCAGCCTGCTGGAGGCATACAAACCTCAGCTGGTGGAAAATGTTCAAGTACTGTGCAAGGATGGCAAACTTGTCATCCCACAGGAACTCCAGCAGCGAGCAGTACAGTGGCACCATCACTATCTGCAGCATCCTGGGACAACTCGTCTCGAAGAGACTCTTCGCGCTGCGATGTATTGGAAAGGTTTGAGACACTCTGTCCGCACCTTTGTCAAAAATTGTCATAAATGCCAAGTCAACAAACAACGTCAACATAAGTACGGTAAATTGCCCACAAAATTGGTTCTATCAAATCCCTGGGAGGTAGTATGTGTGGACCTAATCGGACCATACACTCTCAAGGGCAAAGACGGCACTGAAATTGACTTTATTTGTGTCACAATGATAGACCCAGCTACCAGTTGGTTCGAAATTGTGGAACTACTGGTAACTGAATTCAATTCTGTTACTCCCAAGGGTAAAAAGGGCCTCAAGGGTACTAACACACATAATAAACCTAAAGAAGCATACTTTGATGAATCATCAGCACAAGTTGGCTCTTTAGTAAACAAGATCTGGTTTAGCAGTTACCCACATTGTCAAGTAATCATTTACGACAATGGAAGCGAGTTCAAGCTCAATTTCGAAACCCTATGTGATTCATACGGTATCAAGCGTAAGCCAACCAGCATCAAGAACCCCCAAGCAAACGCAATACTAGAACGGATGCATCAAGTAATCATGACAATGCTCCATACCGCTGAATTAGACATGGCAAATACAGTGGCTCCTAGTGACATAGCAGACTTCCTCACAGATGCTGCATGGGCCGTTCACTCCACATACCACATGGCACTCAAAGCCTCTCCAGGTGCAGCAATATTTGACAGGGACATGCGGTTTGATATTCCCTTCCTAGCTGACTGGAACAAAATAGGAGATCATAGGCAACGCCAAACCGATCGCAACACCGAACGTGAAAACAAGTCTCGCGTTGATTGGGATTATAAAATTGGTGATAGAGTACTTCTTTGCAAAGAAGGTATCCTATGCAAATCAGAAAGCAAATACCATAAAGATCCTTGGACTATATCGACAGTCCATACGAATGGTACCATCAGGGTTCACCGCCGAACAAAATCAGAAAGATTGAACATTAGGAGAGTAACACCATACTTTGACACTACAGACACTTAAAATAAAGAACATGTCAGTGAATCACTCTTACTCCTCTCTCCACTAACACTTACGCTTGAAATAATGCTTCGTAGTCACTACTCAGCCAGGAAAGTCTTGTATCATCAGTTTAACTCGGTACACACAACAAGTGTCTTCCACTCACACAAAATGGCCTCCCCATTTTTCCTTTCCACAGGAAAGGTTTTTTTTCACACACCTCACCTGACCCTCCTTTTGTGGGGGCGAGTGACAGAGGCCAAGAATCTGGAGATTCCAGGTGGAACTCCATGAGTCTCCTTCGCATTGTTTAACACAGAGGAAGGACTCAAGAGTCATAAGATATGAGTTTCTCAGAAATCATATCCAAACAGGATTGCTCTTCTCAAGACACCACCATACACATTGTAGGTGTTTTCTTCAGTTGAATCTACAATAGAGGTTTTCCTTCTCAGGAACCTTCACATGGGACAGTTCCTTTGGGCAGTTGAATATGGGCCAGTCATGGAACTGCCACAAATCACTGCCAATCTCTCCCATGATCATTTGTGTTTTTTTATGCATGAGATAACTAGTATCTCATTCATCACTTGTACAGTAGTGTTAAGCTCATAAAAACAAAGTCAGCAAAGTCTACATCAAGATTTTTTAAATACTTTCTGGCTTAGGTCAATTGATTGCTTGTCTTTGCATAACTTGAAGTGTGGGATATCTGACTCTATTGATTTTAAATGTGATGAGAAAAAAATGGACAAGACCGGCGAATTCATTCAGGAGACGACGTGTATTCCAACCCTCTCAAGGGGCAGGAACATTTGTGTGTCTTCACTGCTTTGGGTTGCTACTTGTCTCTTTATTCAAAGCAGCTTAAGGGTACAGAGAAGATCTTTATCCATCCAGGTTCACAGTACCGCACAGCAGTTCAGACTTTTGCATTACAAATTGGAGAGATTGCAAAAAGGTATTTTGAAATTGTCCGAAACTATGTCCACCTTTCTCACTTCAACATCCATGGAATCCAAAAGGGCAGTGGCACACATGCAGCCTCCGCTACTACCTGTCCCCCTCTTTCTACTTCAATTGCGTGCAGAGGTGAGTGGAGCATGGGGAAGATTTTTGACATTTACTTCCAATTTGCTGCAGGGGGTGATTATTATTTGGTCCAACTCCTGAGTTTGAAAGATCCAAACAGTGTTGAGTTTGCTTCTCCATGCCCCCACTGAAAGGACCGGAATGCTCCTATTCTATTGGAGGCCATCCAGTTGACAGTTGGTAAAGTATTGCTTTCTCAAGGGGAGTCACTACATGACCCATTTGGTGTTCTTTCTGTTCTACTGGCATCGATGTGCCATCACTCATCATGGATGTTGGGTGTCTGCCAAAAGCACCCAGGTCACCCTTTTAGCAAGACCCCCCTTCTGAGCAGTCCCCATCTTCAAGATTTGGTGAATGGGCACCTTACCTTGGAGTTGAATGATCATGTTCCTGTTGTGACAGGTATTCCTCCACATGTTGAGCAATTGTGTCAGCTTGAGGAACTGAAGATGCACTGCATTGAAATCAAGACAGCAGTGAATCCATTTAAAAAGACGACTGAAAAGTCCATTTCCAAGGCTATTGATGAGAAGGTGAAAGAGAGTGGAGGGATCAATTTAGAAATTTTAGATGCTTGGATTCAAGAGTTAGAGGGGACCTTGTTGGCCCGCTTGGATCAGATCTCATGCAGTCCCCATGTTTGAGCTGAACCACGTGTTGATGTGGAGGAGGTAGAGGCTTCTCAGGTCCCGATTGTGCCAAAGGTAAATGAATTTGATTATAAAGGAAAGTATTGATGCATACCCGAGAAATTTGCATTGCCGAAGGATACAAAGAGATTGAATGGGTGGCACATGATGTTGTGTGGACAGGTTGCCATAAGTAATAATGTGTCTTACAAGCTGATTTATAAGCCCCTGTATTGAATGACTGTAACATTTGGTACTGACCGTAAGGTATCGTACATAACATTACATTGCCTCTTTAAGTACATGGCCACTGTCATATGAAAAATTGCTAAGATGGAAAAGTAATGTCTTGTAAGTCTTAAAACACTGCCTAACAAAATATTGCTACAGGCTCACTTCTACCTTACAAAAAGTGCACAAAATTTATGTCGCTTAGTCTACTGAATCTAGTCACTTAAGGTAACAAACAGACCCACAACAGCATGTTCTTCATGATAAAGCGCCTTTGTAATGTTTATGGTAACATGGAGACTTTATCCTGCTCTCTTTGTTTATGTATGCATACATGGAGCTAAATCATCCCAAACACCATCCCACATCATGTTACAGTCACTCCATTCCAAGCATGTGTTCACTTTTGAGGCCGCAATACCCCTCCCATAACAGCGATGCACTTTACTACTTTCACAACCATCACATTAATGAACAAGTCTAACCTTGGACAAATACACTTCCTCTCAACTGATGACAATTAATTTTGTGGACATTGTACTCCATTTGAAGAGGAGATTGCTCAAAACCACAGTAATCATAATAATGGAATTTATCGTAATTACTTCTCCATACAGAAAAAACAAATCAAACGCCATTTATCAACTAATGATTGAAAGCTTCACAATATCAGAAGAAAGAGTTCAAGTGACTGCAAAATGAGGAGGCCAAGCTTTCATACACACCAATACACATGATTTTTAGTAAGGGCACGAGTCAAGCATTAAATTATAACTGATTGACAGAGATCAAAGCAGTGTGTAGCAAATGACTTCACCTGAGTATGATGCACAGTATGATATGACTGAGAAGGACAAAAGACAATATGTGCACCATTTAGGAGACATATATGCAATATCTCAATGTGAAATAAATAGTGGGCTGTGTATGCACATGCTTGGATAGGGGATACAGAATTTTGGGATTCATGGGCCATACAGTTGCTATTTTGCACGTAATGGAAGTGGCAATTTTGAATGTTCCTCATTTTAGTGCTGTTTTTCAGGCTGCAGCTGGATTAGATCTGCTTGTGATTGTATGTATTAGTTGGAATATTTGGTGTTAGATTGCTATTGATGATTTTGAGGTAGCTGTGTTGGCATTGTGTTGGAGGTTGTGTCATTGTGATGTCATGATTTTGTGTATAGTTGCCATGATAATCAACAATTTTTGCTGTTTGCTGTCCAATAATACAACCAGGAGTACCATGGCCTGAAATGCTACCATCTCTTCCCTTGCCAAAGGCAGCATTGAAGCCATCTTTCACAGCTTGACAATTTGGGAGTAAGGTGGTATGCGTAGGCGGCATTCACATGGGACAACAAGGTTCTAGACCACTTAACCCTTCACATTAGCTTCATCAGGGCATTTTCCATTGAGGCATTGATGTCATGGTAAATTATTATAATTTAGGTATGTTTTGATGTTCCAAAGTTTCAAAGATGATGGTATTGATGATGTTGCTTCTGTTTTGTCTGCCTTGCTTGACAGTGATCTATGTGTTGGCACCAATTTGTGAAAAATGTCATTATGCAAAATGACATGCTGACGCTAACAGTTGACAGGAAAGTTACTTTGATGCCCTGTTTCATCAAATTTGTGGCCAATTAATATATATTTGGTCCCACACCCACCTGTTGTAAGAATGGCAACTGACAAGTTTATGAATTAGAAGCACATTCATAAAATGGCATATTCACATTAGGCACACACTGAGGCCATACCAGCTGAACAAGTGTCATTTTCCCTTTTATAAAATGACGCTGCCAAAATAAAACTCCATTAAGTAAATGTCATGTTATGACAAGCAATATTCCAATTTGACACCATCCTTATACAAAGGGATTGGACATGAATTGTTTCTAGATCAGCAGTGTCATCATATATAATTACAATGACAGGTATTGGCAATGCCATTTATGAATAATCATTGCCAGTGATATGCCACATCATATACTGGTAATATATACTAGTAGCAGATCAAGCAGGATAACATTAAGTGGCACTTCGCATTTGAGATGCAATTCCTGTTGCATAAGAAGTAGTATTCCTAATAAAATTGGTACCATGACATAAGATACCTCCTACCTACGTACCTACCTGCCATCTTATGTTCGAATCTAGAGAGACGTGTCAGGTTTTTTTATTCTGGGCGCCCCACACTAGCTTTGGCTTGATCCTACTTCAACAAGAATTAATGTGTGGCGTCAAAAATGAGCAAGGGTCATTGAACTTGTAATTCTTGTGTGGGACCTCTGGTATTTGTTATGCAAAAAAATCACGTCAGGCACTCATTCGTGATTTTATTCTCAAGGCAATGAGAACTTGGACCATACTTTGTCTCACCTACCTTGTCATATGCATTGCACGTATGTGTTAGGCCAAAAGCTTGTCAAAATTGCGTTGCTTAGCATTTGCAAAATCGACTTTGCAATTCCTCGTCGATAAAAACTTTGCGTAGGATTTGCATTTTGCCATTTTGCAATTCCTCATCAACAGTGGTTTAGCTCGGGATTTCTGCGAAGACAGCCAGTTTGGCATCAATCAAGAAGCCCATCACAAAAGATCGGCATCAAACGTGCATTTCCATTACAGAATGATGCCAACTTGAAGTGACACCTCCATTCATTTTTTACACTTTTCCAGTAAATGCAATTGCTAAGCAATTGCATTAAGGAAATGTTAGCATTGTCATTGCAATTCCTAAGGAATTACAATTGCTTTCCGAAAGTTTCGTGATTGCAATTCCTAACACATCACACATGCTACACGGGTGCTACATTTTTTAAAACTGACAGTTGGAATTTTTTACCAATTGCTACCAAACTCGAGTTCTCCACACTATTCAAATTTTAGTAGGCTGTGGACAAAGAATGTTCTATGCATTCCTTGGGGGTTTGCAAATCCTGCGCAAAGTTTTTATGGATGAGGAATTGAGAAGTCGATTTTGCAAATGCTAAGCAACACAATTTTGGCCACGAGACATTGCGAAGTCGATTTTGCAAATGCTAAGCAACACAATTTTGGCCACGAGACAAAAATTTCGCGGGTATCCCTGACGTAATTGAAGTACAACTAGCCCGAAATGGGCATGAATCCTGCGCAACTTTGGGATTTGTATGATGATAATGAGTGTATTGAGAGAGATAGAGAGCAGTATTTCATCTTTCATCACCATACCAGGTTGTTGTTCAAAGAACTGGGGCAACCACAGTTAACATACCATGGGGCTGTATTGAAATTTTGTCTAAATAATCACACAAAATGACCTAATTGAACGGTAGGAATCTGTTACAAAAATGCATATCTTGGAACGATTCGCTTCTATTACGTTCTTCGAAATCACTTTTTGACCCGTCCGTCATTTTGGGGAACTCGACAAGGGCTGGTCTGAAACGCTCCCCCCCCCGTATTAAAATGATCTGTCGAGTGATTCGTTTCAGGTACTACGTCTACTTCGAACCTTTTTCTCCATTAAGATTATACGTTAACTGCATGACCACTCGCGTTGTACAAGTACCCCATCGGGACTGAACTTTACGACTAAAAACAACATTTCGCCTCTTTCAATCTCTTTCAATGACTTCACTCGGTCGACGAAATCTGGTGTGGGCCCAGACGTTCCAGTGATACACTCTCCAGTTGTTAATACAGTAGCTTGGCGTCTTGTTTGCCTCGACAACTGGCCTATCTTCGATGTTATCACGTACACGCATTGATCCATGAAATAACGAAGATGAAAAGATATCATCTCTTTTCTCCGACGCTGCCGCTACTAGCCACATCAGTCTTCCATTCATTGCCTCGAGTGGAAGGCCATGGATATATGAAAACACCGCGATCGCGCAATTTGTTAGCGTATCAAGAACGGGACTGGGAAAATGGCGGTGGGGACTCTCCTCTACCCGAAGATTGTAAGTCACACGGTTTGTACATGATGACGTTCCATCGTTCGTGCATCATATGGTCGGCAATTGTCACTGCAATCGTACAGCAGAAGGTCTCACACGGATCCTCTCTTGTCGACCTCTCGTACATTCTCTAAACGAAACAGGCCCTCACTGCCTCAACAGAGGCGGAACCCGAGCCCAATGCGGCCTCCTCGAAGGCATCGACCAAATGACTGAATTGCCATGGGTACGAAATTACGATACGCCTCTAAATCACCGCGGAGAGCCCATGCCGCCCAACATCCAAGCCACCTTTTCGGAAGGAGACATCATCACGATAGAAGTGATGGTGACAACCCACCACAAGGGACACTTCGTCATCAGCGCCTGTCCCATTGTGCCCCTACTCGACGACGAATCCACAATAGACGACTGGCTACCCATGAACGTGCCCACTCAAGAATGCTTCGATGCGTTCAAATTGAGATTCGTCGAGGATGAATTGTACGGCGCTCCGCCTGATCCGAATTACCCCGAAAGAGCCTACATTGCCCCTGCGTTGATTGCCGAGTGGACGTCGGGAGTGGGACCCGTGGAGCAACCGGTGGTGGGTGCCGATTATAAGATGAAGTTTCAGTTGCCTGACGGGTTGAATGGAGAGGTGGTTCTGATTCAATGGTAAGCAGCTGTTGTGTGTTAGTGTTTAGGCGATTTCAGAAGCGTTCGGATAGGCTCCAATGCATGTTGTGTCTCGTTTTCAATTATAAACAACAGGTATTACTTGACTGCAAATAGGTGAGTTACAATGCCGATAGATCTCGCAGACTCCTCTTTGTTTCTCACCTCTCGGCGCACCGTACAACACAAAAACTACAGCTGCAAACACGAAGGCTATGCAGACTACGAATTCCCATCCTGGTGGGGAAGCGACGTCAACAACTACAAGCAGATGGAAGATTGTGTGAGTGTCCCTCCCGATGGCAATGGAGTGCCCGAACAATTCTGGAATTGCGGAGAAGTCAAGATCGAACGCAAAGCTGGATCGGATTCCTCAACCGACTTAGTTGATGCTTATTTCTCTTCAAGCAATGCGATGACTGCAGAAAATGAGTTGCCCAATGTAGACTTGCTCAATGTTACTGATGTTGATGTTGCAGATTCGCTTTATGGTACGGATGTCGATGATACGGATTCGCCTAATGTTGCGGATGACGATGATACGGATTTGCCTAATGTTACGGATGACGATGATACGGATTCGCCTAATGTTACTGATGTCGATGATACGGATTCGCCTAATGTTACTGATGCCGATGATACGGATTCGCTTAATGTTACGGATGTCGATGTTGCTGAAGTCGAGGAGGACGTCCTGGACTCACAAAAGCTGTGTGCAGATGAAAGCGGCAGCTACTACGAAGCAAACTCCGATTGTACAGGCTACATCTGGTGTATATCAGGTGTGCCTGGTGAAGAATATGTGTGCGGCGATGGCATGCTCTATGATAAAAAGAACCAAATCTGCAATTGGGCCGATGAAGTACACTGTGCTACGGCAAAAGTACAAGCCGCTGCACCAGGCGAATCTCTCCCGCCTGTTCCTCCAACACCTCATCCGACGACAAAGCCCAACCCTTTACTTGATTGGGATCGCGCTTCAATGGAGAGACCGCACAACAAGACTATCATTGGGTACTACGCCTCGTGGCAGTGGTACGACAGAGACGGATTGGCAGCGCCAATAAATTTCGATTTCAGCAAGATTACGCGTGCTAACTTTGGTAAGCTACAAAGGAATTCTATGAAGTTGTATCTACCCTAACATGATTTTCACTCTTCCGCCGTCTCTTTTGCTCATATATGTTTTAGCATTCTTCCAGATTACCGAGGACGGGAGTGTAGTTAAATTAAAAGCAATTTTACCCAGATAAGTTTGTAGGGTGTTTGTTATCATTCTAATCGATAAGTCAATATATAAATGTTCATCTAAATTAGACTCTCTCTAAAAAGTTTGAGCATACAGTTACGATGAATGGGGCAAAATCCAGGATGATCAGGACATCTAACCCGCTGAAAATCTTCTACGGCAAGAATTGACTTCAGTTCATCCATACATTGTTTGTGTAATAGCGTAACACTTCTTGAATCTCTTTCATCACATCTAGGCGCTCCTATATACTTCATCTGAACTGAAGGATGAGAATTGCAAAAAGAATGATCTTTCCAAAGCACTGCATCTCTGACAGGTGTCAAAGTGATGTTTTCAATGAAATCTTCAACTTCATCCACTTGGATAAATCCAATATGAAGCGCCAGGACAAGAAGAATACTTGGTCGCACTAGACTTTTTTGATAATTGCTGCGAAATGATGTAAATCTTCCGTTGAGTGGTATCATATCCCGCGTCTTTCCCTCTATAAGAATTCTGAGCTCTAATTCAGATCGTTTAATGTCGTCCGTAACAAATTCATGAATGTAATTACCATCAACTTTCATGAATGGATCAAAAGTCATCTTGATCCAATCTTCGAGAACACCGGCATCTGTCATTTTCACATACTTGAAACACATAACTTCAAAACCCGTTACATATTTGAATTTACTAAATCTCTCCAGATGATTTCCTGTCACACCAATTTTGATAACAGTCAGTAACTTTGCGAACTCGGGTAGAATTGCGCGGACTCTGACGATTTCAGCAGCTGGGAATGGATATTGGAAGGTATATAAATATGAGCATCCACGCTCTGCCGGTCCAGCCGCATTGCTTCTCCCTGTACGGAAGTCACAGAGACCCTTGTACAAGATGAAGTTGGCAGAATAAAAGTTGTTCAACACCATGCGCAACTTTTTCATGCGCATTTTTACCTGTTGCCATTCCATTACTCTCCATTCACCAGACTTGTAATTTTTCGCTGTGGCCCCCAAAAGAAATTGTTCACAAAAATATGAAAGTCCATCTGGAACCGGCAGAATTATGAATTTGATCGCAGCAAACATAATCATTGTACTGTAACTTTGTATTTTCCGGAGAGCGCCGTTAACCCCCAGAGTCGAATGACCAAATTTCACAGTCCGAGGAATATCCATGATCGTGGGTAGGTTATTAAAACGAGCAAAGATGTTGGGATCAATTGGCTGTAATTGTTGATTTGATTGGGGAAGTAGACACGGAAATAGTTGTGCCGCGTATACAACATTCTTGGAGGTCCATTCAGGTGAGTTCTCTGGGGGTGTTGGATAAATCTTATACCTAGACATGGCGTTGATTTATGGTTCTATGTGAATAGTGGCATTGGATCACGGTGACTATTGGAAGTCGTCAAGCTACTGTACACAGAGAGACATCCTATCTGTCAATCTGCTTGTTTGATATTTAAAATATTACCTTTTAGCCAACACAGGTATATTCAATTTACTTACATGATATTACCTATTATTTTCTGTTGGGAAACTGCGACCAATGACACTGCCTCCCATGGATCCACTATAAGATCTTGCCATAGTTATTTCCACTCATAACTATCAATGTACAATCGATCCTCCAACATCATCATTTCCTGGCCAAACTTTGACAACCATGCATCCGCGATCCAATAATCCTGAAATCACTAATGATTTGATCTTCCACGCCAACGAGGAAATCAACAGTGCGCCGAATGGTCATACAATCGCAACATTGAGAGACGGAGCGAACAATGACACTCCGTGTGAAGATAATCGTAATGATTACGGCATTGTTATCCCCAGTGAAGTTGCCGTTTCCGGCGACACGTTCAAGGATGACTATTCTGCAATGCCACCTCCAATCTTGCCGGCATTCGAATTCCAGGGGAATCTCGAAAACACTATGGCTAATCTCAATCAAGCAGTGCCGCCGCTACCCATGTTGCCGTCGTCACCTGATGGAACTAATGCTTCGAAGAAGGCCAAAGAAAACCAAGAAGTTGCGGTTTTCGGTGACATGTTCGACGACAATTATTCTGCAATGTCTCCTCAGATCTTGCCCAACTTTGAATTCCAGGGTTGGTTTTGAATGGACACACCAGAAAAAACCTGCAAAAATTGACAGCATGACAAGTGTGTAATTATAGACTTGCATTATTTGATCCAAATAGTTTCAATAAAAGCATAACCATTGATGAAAATGTTCTCGTACAAGTAAATTTAACATATGAGAATAGGTCTAATTTAACAGGGAGTAAAGGTTGATTGTTGGGCCAACTCGCGGTGATCATAACTTCCTCGAGAGTGGGCCTAGTTTTTACTCACGGCCTTCCTCGAGAGTATAGTAAATGAAAAGGTTGATGAAGTGGGGGGATACGATTTCTATCCTACGGTGTTTTGATTATATGGACCAGCATATCTATAACATGATGTATTACAGTCTCCTGTTGTGAAAAGGGCATGCTTGAGCTCATGGTTGAGAGCTCTGTCTTCATAAAACCTCTAACGCCCATGAGAGCTGACGTTAGCCCACAGATGGTAGACTTAGCAATGAAAGGGGATCTTTTTGATGCATCATGTTCTACTTCATTCAAGAGATTAAGAATTGACTTTCTCCCCAGGATGGAGCGGCGTCGTTATCTCAGTAAAGGATGTTGTTAGATGAGATGATAATGTAAGTGCATGTTCGTAAATGAGGATGGTGGTTGGAATGGTACTCTGGCACTGCCGGCGACCATGGAAGAAACGGAACTAGTCGCGGTCATGGCATATCTAAATGAAGAGAACCACACGAGCGTAGGGGATAACTAGCCAGGAGTTGTTGTTGACATAGCTATATTCGTTCAGACGTTGGAATGCTTTTGAAGAATAATCGCGGTCGTGGCTGACGTCCGGGAAGAGAATCACGTGAGCGGCGTGGAAACAGAAGCCGCGGGTTTATTGTCAAAGTCTCTCTGTCTGTTCACACGTTGGAATGCCACATGTCGCATCTGAGGAGGCTGGTGCGGCGTCGCCGAGGGCGATGCTTCAATGCAACGGGGCGCGACGAGGGGAGACGGCAATCCTTTCGGACTCCCAACTGAACCTACGACGTCGCGCTCCCGTTCATTTCACAAAACACCTCGGCGACAACGCATATTGCCCGGTCCTGATCGCGGAGAACAAATTCCCCATGGTGATTTGGTTGGAATGGTTGTGTGAGTTTTAGTCTGTGGCATAAACTTACGGCCCTCACGAGGCCCTCACGCACTTTATCAGGGATTACATATATATAAATTTAAGTATTATAGGTAATTTATATTCATCACTATAGAATTCCAATGTAAAACAGACATGATATTCAAAATATATTATCTTTTAGATTATTGTATCAAGACACTAACTAACTGACACCACGCATCTATTTTGTCCAGTCCTTCAACGCCCACTCCGCAATGTTTGCCACATTGGTTGATGCCAGCTCCATTGACTCCACTGAACATTTCGCCTTCAGTTATACTGGCGATGAATGCGATGCATCAGCCACAATTGACTGTTTGTCTTCTAGGTGCAACAGTGATGTGGACATTTTTTGTGTTTCCAGTTACCTAAAAACGGCTGTGGTTGGGGGCAATGACAACAGTAAACTCTTAAATGAGGAGGAGTCCCAGTGTGTAGCTCTTTATGACGAGAAGAAATCAAAGAAGATGAAAATATGATGATAAATTTAATTTATGTTTAACTAACTTAATTTATTTATGAGGTATTTGCTTTTCTTCTCTTTAGGCTCTCAATGTTTAAAGCCAGTTCTGAATTTGTGAACTTAGTTGGCAAAGTTCTCAGGATTGATACTGTATGCAATGCGATTCCCAGCAAGGAAACGAAGGCAGAATTACAATCCAGATTTGGCACCGATAGCTGGGCCGACCCTATTACGTTACTTGGTCCTCATGACTGGATGGCAACTAGCGAAGATCCAGAGTATTGTAGCTGGGATGGCCCCGGAGAACAACCGACATGTTCCGGTCATCACTACGAGGAAGGCCTTATTTACCTCGCTCACCAAGCTGGCGCTGAAGGTATATCTACTCATATTGATCAAGGGTCTCTTTGTTGTCGTAAGATTCGTCGTCAAGACTTAAGTTATCTTCTTCACTATTTGCTCGTTTCAATAGTATATCCTTCAATTGGAGGCTGGAGTCTCAGTGATCCGTTCCCCGCAATGGCTGCAAATCCTACAGCCAGGAAGAATTTCGCTCAGCAGTGCGTTGCTTTGATTAAAAACTACAACTTCGACGGGATAGGTATGGCTACCCTCTTGAACATATTGCATCCTGTCTCAGTCGGACTGCTTTTCTTACCTTCATTCTCTCAATACTATTATAGATATTGACTGGGAATATCCCGGTAAGACGTTTTGAGGCAGTTGTAGTAATGAGTTCCTCGGTAAAGTTTTGCCAAATTTTTCGTTATCTCTTTGACCAGGCTACGAGGAACACAGCGGTACCCCTGACGATACCGAAAACTTCAATCTTCTTCTGGATGACCTACGTTCTGCTCTTGATGAGTTAGAAAGTCAAACTGGAATATATTATGGCTTAACTGCGTACGTTTATTCGTTTTCAATATCGCGAAACATTTCAGCCATGCCACACCAAACCTTCTCACGAACGTTTACTTTATATACGCTTGTTTCTAGTGCATTGCCTTGTGGCCCGTCTATCATTGATAATCAAGACATTGCCCATGTCTCATCAGTGTTAACAGAGTTAAATCTAATGACCTATGATTTTCATGGTACATGGAACAACAAGACTGGCGTAAACGCCCCTCTCTACGATCAAGAGGGTAGCCCCGAAATGTCTGTTGATGGATGTGTGGCGAATTGGCTTGAAGGAGGAGCACAAAAAGATAAAATTGTGAGAACATTTTTTCTTAAGACTCTTTGCACTGTTGTTCCTGCATATCTCATGTTCATCATTTTCACGTCCTCCCATGCGATGCAGAATATTGGTTCGTGACATGATTTATCATCATAGAAGTCTGACATTGCGACTAGGAGACAGTTCTAATTTTTTCCGTCTTCTTCATTTTTCACCTTCCTCACATAACGTAGGGTTTCCCTTTTATGGTCGTAGGTACGTGCGCGCATTTATTGTCGTAGCCTTGGGATTTCAAGGAGGTGTCGTTGCTGAGAAATTTAATCCTCCTTGATTCTTTTACCATACACAACACAACACGTAGTTTTGCTGGTGCGAAGGGGTTGTACGAGGATTTCGATGGTACTGATGATAAAGCCAATTTTTTCGAAGACGACGGTGTTCCTCAGTAAGCATAAAACGTCCAATTCTCTCACTTCAGGAAACCTTAAAACTCATGTGTTGAGATCTTTTCACAGGTACTACAATATAATTGCAAAGCTTGGTGACATGACGAGTGTTCGAGATGAGCAGACGTGAGTTTTTCAATCACTCTTTTCGTGTTCTATGAGAAATCGGAGACTCATGTAGGCGTGTATTTGTGTTCCTCCTCTTTAGCGCGACTCAGTATGCATACTCAAAAACAGGGGTCGTCTCCTACGACGACCCGCGTGCTATCTGCGATAAAACCGAATACGGTGAGAAGATTACGTGTTCCGCAATGACGATCTGCGAGATTGCATGTATTAATGAAACAATGTGATATGAATATATGTTTTATTCATTTCTTTTATCCACCGTGAAGCCATTTCAAATGGTTTGAACGGATATATCATCTGGGAGATAAGCGGAGATCTTATGGAAGATCTCAGCACTCCACTTCTTGATGCTGCAAATGAAAAATTATCCAATCCAAGTCTCGATTGCTCCAATATGACTGATGTTTCGTTATCAAGCAACAATGAGGAGGATCAAAATGCCTCTTATTTGTATTATCCGCTATTCGACGGAAGCAGCTCATGTGTTAACGACGGAAACCAGCCGTCATATTATTCCTTGAGCGATATGTTCGACAACAAAGAGGTTAGTGCTTTCAGTAACAGCCATATTTCTGCAGCATGTGTGAGCTTTCATGTCTCATGCTGCTTAATTTTGCCATTATTCGACCAGGATTGTTGCGAAAAGCATTTCAGTTGGACTTCGGAGTGCCTAGATTCTAGTGATATGGTCGATGGCAACGACGAGCAAAACGGGCCCGTTTCTTCCTTGTACTACCCACTTTTTGATGGAGTGGGATCCTGTGTGAATGACGGTAATCAACCACCACATTATTCTTCAAGTGATATGTTTGACAACAAAGAGGTACAGTTTACAGTTTTTGAGCATATCATATACAAAACGCACAATAAGGAGTTTACTCATTTTTGGCGACTTCTTGGTTTCAAAGGACTGCTGTGAAAAACATTTCAGTTGGAACTCTAATTGTGTATCCTTGAGTAGTGCCTCGATTGATTCGTCAAGCACTACCACCACAGCAGCCACCAGCATATCGAGTAGCAGCAGTAAGGGGGCCTTGCCAATGTACTATCCAAAGGAAGGATTTTGCGTGAACGACGGAAATCAACCATCCTATTTGACCCCAAGCGAACTGTTTGAAACCGAAGAGGTTGGTTTTGTCCCATTCGTCATTACTTCTGAAATGTACACGTGTAACATCTTACATACATCATTTTCAATGACTCGCCATTTGTTCAGGATTGCTGTTTGTATCATTACAGTTGGAACTCTAACTGCTTGAATTTGGAAAATGCGATGATCGAATCCAGTTCACCGCCCATTACAACCATCACCACCAGCGGTACCACTAGTAGCAGCATGTATACCACCACCGGCAGCATCGACACAACGAGCACAAGTGTAAGAATAACAACCACGACGACTCAGTATGAAAGCACAGCGGAAACGTCATCCTCCACAGAACCCATTCACTCCCAAAACATCCTTGCCCAGCGGACGACAACAACCTCAACTACATCCACTCCACCTGCTGCAAATCTTGATTCAACATTAGCCTCATCCACAACCACTGCTTTTGCAACTACAACAACAAATATCGCAATTACTACCGAACTTGTTCATTTTGACTCGACAACCACTACAACTACGTCTGCCATACACACTACGACTTCGGAGTCAACAACACCAGCAGCATCTACGACGGATGCGAAAGTTCCATTCAATCAATTCATTAGTTCTACCAGCGAGTATACACCAGAGAAGGACGTTCCGTCCCAAGCTGATGCTTTCTCGTCCACTTCACAGCAATCAATGGCAGCTCCTATTCATTTGAAAGATCCCGACCAATCTCTGGCCACATCATACTTGAATGACTTATCGTCTGCTATCAGCAATGCCCTCAGTCAAGAGTCAATTGGCAAAAAAGAAAAACCAGAGCCCAACAGAAACGGGGATGCGTACACAATCCCCGTTCAACCTTTTTACGTAGATATTCTTCCATATAATTCGGGTTACAAGTTGGAGGTTCGCAATCCAAATCAAATGTCAAAGGCAGTTTCAGGATTTCTCATGTCATACTTCGACGCTATGGACAAGTGGCCATATGGAAACGAGCTGATTGATTTCCAGTTAGATTGCCAGAAGGGAAAGGAAAAATTTGGATCCGAGGTAAAGCTTGTCTTGAGTTGCAAAGGTGATGGAATATTTGATGGATCTTCAATTCCAAGCAGACGTGAGATGAATGACTTAATTAATTCAGCTTTTACAGGAAGTAAGCGTGAGGAGTTTTTAGAACATATCTATTCAGACTATGTCTCAGAACTTCAACCCAATACGGAGGATTGGAAGCAATCAAAAGAGGAGCCAGAGCAGCGTAGTCATGATCCGTCGAAAGACAAAGATGAGGAAGAAGACAAAAAAACAAACGAGGTAAAGCAGAATAAGAAAGAGGAAATGATGCTAGAAAGGAAGAGGCAACAAATGAAAGAAGCACTGGACAAGCTTTCTGGCCGAAAGAGATTGCTCAGAAGTAGGATAGATAATAAGTAAATAATGCTGTACTCGAGGTGACTGTCTCCTTCCACATCAAATTATCAAATATAATATTAGAAAGAAAGAGCAACACTATTATTTAATTTGTATTTCGAGTAGTAAATGTCAGAGCTTGATTTCAACAGCAGTTCTTCGTATTGATGTCTCTTTTATCCTTCTTACGTTTACTTTCCTCCTAAGTTGTTTCACTTTTCCACCTACTTGACTTGTTGCCTTTTTACGTACTCTTATTGCGCTATCCAAGTCACACAATCTGAATGGTAAAAATGTTCTAGCACAAAATGGGGGAGCCTTGTTGTGATTGTGTTTGTGATGGCTCTGATACAAAGGGTGTGTTAATGTCTCTACATATTTTCATGAGGAATGAAACATGTTTGATTATTCTATCTTTACTGCTTGATTGGCTTAAATGTCTCTTCTTTGAGGGATAAAAAAGATGAAGAGGTCCACAAGCCTGCGTAAAGAATATGGTAGTGCAATAATTGCACTAAGTCATAGCCTTCAAGGAACTGTTGCAAGAGAAAGCTTCCGATTCTTGTTTTTCTAATCTGAGCGCCAACACAGACGACTAAATTTTTATTTTCATCATGGTCAGCTGTAATCTAGCTTGAGCCTGCATCACACTTTTTATTGATACATCGACAGTCATGAACAACTGTGCAAGACAAGAATAACCACATTTGATCCACAGAACTGCCCAATTACTTAGTTGATGAGAGAGAGAGAATACATTGCTTCCCAGACTGCAAGGGTAGGGGAAATCTAGATTTTCTGAACAAGCCCAGTTGTCTTAACAAAGCAGTCAATTGGGACACATTTGATTTTGGACTTCATATGTTCCTGCAGTAAACTTGCCCTCCATCACAGAGGGACTCCTTCCTGAATTGTATGTACAAGATTACCTGATATAGACCAAAGATCTACTCTACAGCAGCACTGGAGCCTTCCCAATATTTTCCCCTTTTTAGAGTTTAGGCTAGAAAGGCATTTCCATTCCAAAAATTAATCTTGACTTTAGAGGACAGTTTTTTCTCATCCCTATTTTGCCATCACCGCCTCCATTCATTTCTCATTTGAATATTTCCCTTGCAACACTTTCCTCATCATGACAGTGGACAATGCTGAAAGCTACAATGATGAGGATGAAGAGGAAGGCTACTCCAAAGATGAGACCTTTTCTGTTCCCCATACTCTTCGTATGGTAATATGTCCTTAATCCATGAGAATGATCATTGCATGGCTCGCACTCCCCATTCCACCAATTGTTGCATAGATGTTGCTTCTTGCTTTTTGCAATATCTCTCAATTGTTCATCCAAAGTCAACATAAAGTCACCAGCAGTCAAATCAACTTGCAATGACTTGATCAAGAATGGTATGTTCATTGTGCAAAAAGTAGAACCAATCACAAACTTGAGCCCAGTTTTGTTGAACACTTGCTCGAGTTTGTTAAACAAATCCCCCCAATCAGCAATGGTACTGTCATGAGAGCGGCCAGGCACATTGTAGTAACATGCTGGAATAGTACCATCTAGTGCAAAACAAAGGAGAGCAGTGACAAAGTGACAGTGCTTCCAGCCATTGTAGAAAAGTGACTGGGTTATGTCATCCGAGGCTTCATCTATCTTAATCTTGAGACCATCCACTTTTCCCCATACACCAGGAAGGGCAGGGTGGCCCCTCTCAATCAATGTGCAATATTCCTTGAGTTTCTTGTGGGAAGGGATGGAAATCTTGGTAATGGGGTCGTTTTTTAGCACCTTTATCACAATCCTGTGGTCAAACTAAATATATTTGGCAACAGCAGTGTAAGTAACAACAAAAAGCAACTTCAACACCATCAAAGATCCTTGCATGCGCATGTATGCCAGATGCAAACCAAGACAGTCTTATGCCTTCATAAAGTGAGGCCTCCCAGCTGCACTGACCTTCCGGATAATGAAACCATTCATATCCACAAATGGTGTATACTCCTTGTACATGGGAGAGAACTTCTGTAGGAGGTAATTGAAGGCTCCCATTGTGAAGCTGGTTGACATGATCATTGCTTTATTGTTTTGTGATCTAAATACTTTCCGCCAAGGACTGTTCTTCACGGATGTCAGCAAAACGTGGGGAATACAATGCTGGTGAAGTATGCAATGATACAAACTCAGGCCCTGCCAATGCGCATGCATGTACCAAGAAGCAACAGGCAGCAATCTACCTCACGAATGAGCCTCAAACAAAAGAATGGCTGCAAAATGCAGTTTCATTGCTGATGGACTGATGCATGCAGGGCAGAATTGTCAAGGGAGAGGTGTTGCAATTGAGTGGTGATGTTTATTTTGTATGGTGATTTTGCATGGTGTTGCATCTCCAGATGAATAGTACTTTAGGACAGAAAAGTTCAGTCCCATGGAACTACCTCAAGAGACAGTTTCAAGGGACTTGATTTAGGACACTATTTAGAAACAGCTAGATCGAGTTTAGGCGCTTGCTAGAGTTTAGGCCCTTGCTACCGTATTTCTTGGATGACAAGGTCTGCGCATCATAAGGTCAAGACTCCGACAGTTACAAAAAATGTCATTTTCATGCACTTAACTCATGCTTAACCCTCCAAGTGAGAAATGCCTTAAAAGTGCTATACTAGTGCCAAAAAACTCCTTGTATAGGCTATACTTGTGTCAATTTTTGCACTAGTATAGCACTTTTAAGCCACTTTTAAGCGGCCCTATCTAATTCTCCATGCATTTTTAATCACGAGTTCGCTCCCACATCCCTTCAATCCCTCATCGATCACAAGGCGTCATCTCGATTTCATAGGCGGTGGTGGGGGTTATCTTGCCGAACTTTTTGCATAGAATTCAATGGTGATGTCAGAAGAAGCTGAAACACGCTTGAACTAGGTTGCAAGTTCCGATTTTGGTTACTGTCACAAAAAGACAGTAACCAGTAACCAATCGTAATTACTGCAGTAATTACTGTAGGTTCCGGTGAGATTACTGTGTCACAGTGCAATTTTTTGAGTCCCATTACAGTAGGAGTACATATACTCCTACCATTTCAATTTTCAGTAATGTTACTGTTGGAATCTTACTAAATCACGTTACTGTCGTTACTCTCTCATTTTTATCCACAAAGTCCAAATTACTGACTTTGCAGTAATATTCCGCCGTAATATTCCTCTCGTTTACAGTAATTTTACTGTCTTGTTCCTGTATCTTTCAAACAGAAGTCTGATATCCATTGCAATATAAGTACTAATACTATGTCTGATATCCATTGTAATAACAGAAACTAACCACTTCAATTACATTAACCACTTGGTACTGTAGTGCTGAAAAAACCCCACCCACAGGAACCAAATTTGTGGTGAAAAAGCAACTATACCGTCCGCTTCTTCTTGTGCTTATCTACTGTCTTCTCTCCATCACTTGACACCAGCATTCTCTTCTGTGCAATCTTGTATGCCTCCAATTCTGTCATTTCATCCATAACGCCGTCATTTCTATATATCTTAAAAGCAATTTCCTCTGCTTCTTCCGGATGCTCTGTGTAATAATCCTCCACCATGCCGTAGAAATCATAACCCTTGAACAGTTCTTGCAGACCCCAGCATTTTTGTGGCTGCCTGTCGTGTGGTTCATTAATATCATATCCTGGAAACCAAAGCAAAATGTAATACTTTTACCCAGATCCCTTGACCGGTTTCTCTGAAGCCTTCTCATCCAATTTCCAGAGAACACAACAGTTGTCTTCCGGAGTAAAACCTTCGACCACCCCTTTAAATCCATTTAGAGGACCATCAATATCAAGAAACTTGAGCCCGCCATACTTGGCAGTTAGAGCCGCTGCAAATCTATCATCACCCGTGCTCTTAAGTTGCAACAACTCCCAGCCTTCGTAGCATGCGCTGAATAGACGAATGGGAATCCTCTTTCTTTCCGCCCAGATGCCTTTACCATGAAACTGGGTGAAATCCTTGTCTTCATACAACTTACCGGCTTTTTGGTTAGCCTTCCGACGAAGACTAGACTTCTCATGACTGTAGGCCACTGCAATTGCGGCCTGCTTCTTTGTCTTATCCGCTCCTAAATTAGATCTATGACCACCCTTATTCCTCTTGATGACCTTCCAGTGCCACTCTGCCTCACCAATACCTAACAAATTGGATGTTGTCTTGCACCCCAGCCTGCCAAGCACCTCAGTGAACGAGCTTGAGTACTTCTTGTGCCACTCGTAGGCAACACAATCTGGATTCTCAGCAGTTATCCAGATGTGCCTTGACTTGAAGTATCCCTGCTTAGTCCAGAAGTCATTATGCGTTGTCAGGCAGAAACATCTTACAGATCAACCGCTCACATGCTAACCTGTCTTCTGGATCCCTGTTCTCTGGTTTTGAAGCAAAAGCCATTATGATGGGATCAGGACTCAGCAAATGAGAAGCACGAACTACATCATTCAACAATCAAGGAATGTAATACTCCCATATCCTAGGCATTCAAAACTTGAACAATCCAAAGGTATCACTGGGAATAGGCTCCTCTTTTGACTTCACCTGATGCCCCAATGAGTCTGTGCTGTCAGCCGCCGCGTCATCATCCTCTTCCTCACTCCATACATTGACGGAGTTGTCAGAGTCCTCTGTAAAATTATGATCTATCAAACAAAAAGAAGAGTGTAAGGTACGACCCTGAAAAATGTCAATAAAACAAACAGGACTATACCTCTCTGCAACCCAGTCGTCTTCAATCCTCCCATAAATTTAGGAATATCAAACTCCAAGTCAGTGTCACAGGCTCGTTTCAACTTGAGTGCTGGACAACTGTCATTTTCAAACCTTTCATAAATCTCATCCACAGATTGCGGCAGAAGACGGTCAATTTGATGCATAAAGTACTTCACCTTGTCAATCCCTCCTATTTGCATGTCAACTAGCCATAACAAACGATACATGGGATACAAAGCTTTACATACATACAAAAGCAAGTCCCAAAACCCCTCGTGCAAAAGGACCTCACCCACGACAGCAAAGTGCTTCAACTCCCGGAATGCTTTACTTGCCACACATTCTGTCAAGGCATCCTTGAGTCAAAGCACCCTTAGCAACTGAATGAGCTCCCCACCCATTCTGCAGTCTGATGGCTTGATGAACTCCAACTTCTTACCATTGTTGTGATTCTTTGATGCCTCTGAGAAGACTGAGTAGGGTGCATGACGGGAATTACCAAATATATTGCGGAGCTTATAACACAGAATTGTGAGCAATTAGCCAGGATTAATAAAAACAAAACACAATGGTACATACATACCTTTTTAGAAAACTGACAGAGATCTTTGATGGGGCAAAGTCCAGTCCATCTGCCAATAATTGTGGCCATGGTGTGCTTGACTCCCTGCATAACAGTAATGGCAGGAAAATGCTCTTTCAGCAAGCCAGCAGCCTTCTGGACATTTGCAGCTCCGTCAAAAGCAACAACATTGATCCTGTCTTTGAGTGGATCAATCTTCTTCATGAGTGGTAAAATGTTTTTGGCAATAAACCAGGCGTCCTTTTTGCCACTGTGCCGCATGTGTTTGCTGCAATCAATGACGTCAAGGACACAACTTGGATTGTTTGGTGAGCTGGCAAGAATGTTAATCAGAGTGTTTTTACAATTGTGGCACCATTGCCAAAGATTGCCAAGCCATAAGTTTCGACATTTGCTAACAATGAATCCATGCCATCCTTCTGGTAAGATGCAAAATGTGCATCAAGCAGTTTCCCAGCAACCTCAGATCTCTTAGGAGGCACATACTTGTGGTTCGTTGACCTAGCCTTTTGCAAGATTCTGTTGAATAAGGGATCTTCAGAATGGGAAAAGGGAAGCGAATGAGCAGCTAGATAGTGAGCGATGGTCAAAGATAATTCTTCTTCCGCCACAGGATTCCTCTTGTGGGACATCACTATATTCTGCTGCACAAGCTTTTTGGGATGAGTACTCCCTCACATGAGTTGGAAGAAAAAAATGAGTTTGATATAGAAATAGACCAATACAAAAGGAAATCGAACAATCATACCATTACTGAAAATGGAGGCGGGCTTAAGGGACAATGGCTTCAAAGAAGTCAATGTAGAAAGATCTCCAGCTGGAGAACCGCATACATCCACAGATTCTGTGGGTATGGCACCCTTGTACCTCCTAGCCCTGATTGCCTCCTTTTCCTTTTGATAGTAATCTTTGGCATCCTGCTCTTTCTCGTCAAGAGAGATTGAGAGTCGCTCGTGATGGCAAGCCTTCTCGGCAGCTGCCAGGCTCTTCCTCTTTACTATAGCCAAGTATAACTTCCTCCATTCAGGAGGCACACTCTTGCATCCCCTGATGTCCTTCCCCCCCAATGACATGACCTAGAGCCTTGGTGTGGTTCCAACCACTCCATTGGTTCTTGCAGTGATGGCACCTCCAGATCCTGGCTTCATTGGAGGGATCAATGCATTTGACAATCTTGCCTCTGTCCCAAACCAAATGAGACTGGGAGGGAGGACATCATCCTCAACAACCCCACCCCATGGCTCTTCCCCGTTGGAGGCATCATCTTCCTCCTCCTCCAAATTCTCGTCTTTTTCATCACGAGAGCTTTTGGCAAGTTTTGACAAGGGGATGTTATCCTCCTTGTCGGAGGACTCTTGGCATTGCTCTCTTGGTGGTTTCTTTAAACGGACTAAAGGCAAGTCACCTTCTGATTTGATTGGGATGAGGAGGAGGAGGAAGAGGAGGAAGATTTACGATGCGTGGCCTAAATGTTTGCAATATTGGTTGAGAAAAAGGAAGAAGTTGACAAAAAGAAACCAGAACACAATGGACAAACTTGCCATTCTTCAATTGATGATACAGGTTGTGGAATAGCCGTGGAAGGGGTGAGGCTGGTTGAGATAGGGGGATGCAAAAATCTGTGCATGAACTTTTAATTACAACCTCCAAAGAAGGGGGGAAATTAGTAAAGCAAAGACAAACAAAAGACTCTCATGGGTAATGTCGAAGCCGTTGATTCCCAGTAACAATAGGCAAAGGATGGTGGCGGGCGCGTGGTGATTGGAAAGTTATTGGTGGAGATATGTGGGATTACCTGTGTGGTGGCGTAAAAAAATGAAAGCAATTTCAGTTTTCGAGAGTGTCCAAAAACTGATTGAAAACCAAAAGAAACTCACAGAAAAAGCGCAGCCGGATCACCTTGGCAACAATACCCAAGAGATGGTGGCAGGCACGTGGGGAATGGAGAATTATTGATGGAGAAATGGGGGGATTAACTGTGTGGTGGAGGAAATAATATTAGCGTGCCATTTCATTTTTCGACATTGTCCAAAAACTGAAACACAAACAAAGGAACTGACAGAAAAAACACGGCCGTCGATCCGTGGCAACATTAGGCACACAATGGTGGTGGGCGCATGGTGGTTGGAGATGTATTGATGGAGAAATGGGGGATTACTGCGTTGGAGGAGAAAAAAGTGAATCTATTTAATTGGACAGATAATGTCCGAAAAAACCAACTGACCAAAGAGAACTCACCAGAAAAATGGCTGCCGTTGATCTGCGGCAACAATAGGCACAGGAAGGTGGCAGGCGCGTGGCAATTTGACAGGTATTGATCAAGATTTTGGTGATTCACTGAGGGTGGATTCCCATGGTGATTGATTTGACTTTGTGCCGGGGACGTGAGCGACAGCTGCCACACACACTTCTTTTGAGAAGGCAATCAACAACCAGCCATGCGTCAGAATATATGTGACAGAAGGACGGACCATGTTCTGGATACCTATTTTGTGGTTACAGTTGGTTACTGCAAGATTCCGTGTCACATCTGGATCTAAATCATGACTAAAACTAGCTAATTACTTGGCAAATTTTACAGTAATCTGCCACACACAGTAATCAGGTAACTGCAAAAAATTGCAAATATTCCGGAGTAATGCGTAATTCTGCCGCAATTCCGCTGGAATTTGCAACCTAGCACTCGAACACGTCGAAATCCAGCACGTCTGGTATACTTGGGTCGTTTCGACCCAAGTTGCTATACTTGGGTCAGATTGGCACTAGTACTGGGAAGAGGGTTAAGAGCCACTCGTCATAACAAAGAGATAGCATTATTTGTCTCAATCATGGCAATTTGTTGCTCTGCGTATCTCCGTCCCGTTCATGAGTTACATCAATTTACATAAAAACTCACCACAAATAAAATGCACTAACACTGACATGAAAAAACATATTCCTCCACAGTACAATTCCGGTTTCAACTGAGTACTTTGGTAAATAAGAGTGGATACCAATAATTTTTTACATGTAACGGGCACTAACTTTCAGTTCCTAGAGATATGTATCTTTTAACATTTATTGGACTTGTCATCCAAGAAATGCGGTAGATAGGATTTTTTTTTGCATTTAGGGTAAAGAGGAATAGTATCTAGGGATTTGGGAAATATTGGTAAGGCTCAACTTTCTAATCTAGCGTAATTTCTCAGGAGATATAAGACAGCCCCATTGTAAGAAAAATCTCCGGAAACGACACACAATATTTCATTACCCAGGAAGAATTATCTGCAACAACATCTTCTAAGCCATTGATCATTAATGACATTAACAATATACCAGGTGTAAGTAAAACCTTCACACATCTTTTGTGAACTGTTTAGCAAGACTTCACCTATACCAATTCTGCAGTGCATCCAAGACAGTGTCATAATGAAGACAATCAAACTTAACCATCATAAAACTAACTCACAATAATGGCATTATCAATCATATCACCTGTCTACATAAGATTTCTTTCTATTTACTTGTTTCATCTCCAAATGGATCAGATCACGACCTTCAATGACACATTTAATTGGTCCACTGTACATGGCACCATTGAGAATCAAAACAGCAAGTAGTGTGTATGCTGGCAGAGTGCCTGCACCTACCACCAAACCCCCACCTATAGATGGCATAAGAAGCCCCTCAGGAAGGCACATGTATTCTATGAAATTGTGGGTAATACAAATTGTTATTAGTAAGAGTCCATGCACAATGAATTAAAAAATTGCTGATAAAGGTAATCTGAGGTAGATATCTTTGAACTGACCTCCTAGACAACAGCTTGCCATTCACTACAGGGTGCATTCATGTATGTACTATAGTAAGTATATTTCATAATATGTGTATGCACATATTTTATTCAACACCAACTTTGCCATCACCCACTTTTGAAAGGCAGATCTCTCAGCTCATTTCTTCCTCAATGTAAAAATCGAATCATCCCTCCCTCCCAGAATTCAACGTTTGCTTCTCAAATCTTGCCCCCCTCAAAATCAAAAAGTTGTTTGCAATTTAGTCAATTAAGTTGCATGGGGGCACCATTACAAAATTTGACTTCATTGCCCTTACTTAAAAGTTGCCACTGCTGCACTGCAAACCAAGATCACACAGCACAAATAATGCGGATGACAATGGCAAGAACTGGGATCATGTACCCATTCTGTGAAGACAACAAGAAAATGGCCTTACATTAACCCATGTGAATGTGCTCTCAAGGAAACTGACTAGCTTGGTTACTGGCTAACTCCATAAGGTTACAAACTCTGGAAGAAAACGATTGATGCCATCCTGCACAAGGACAGAACATCCAATATCACAGTGCGCTTCATGTTCATTGACTGCCTCAACCACTCTGTGACTACAATACGTGCTTCTTCACACAAAAAATGTACCCACCCTTTCTCTTGGAGCAACAGCCGACCAACTGCCAACCAACTGCTGACCAAGCACACCACAAACTACTTTTATTTCTAAAGGTAATTTTTAGTTGCACATTTTTTGGTCCCACACAGGTACTGACTTACAAAGATATAAGTAAAAGTGTTTTCTCAAACATGTCAATACAATAGTGTTTCCCATAGTAGACCTCTATAAAAATAATCTCAGCAATCTTTTGGCTGTTGTCTTGCCTCATAACTACATTTTCTAACAAGCCATGGTCCACCTGCACTGGATCCTTACATTTGCTTAAATAGGGCTCAAACCAAAGAGTTGGTTTGCCTTCAGGAGTTTGTCAGTGCAGTTTTGTAGGAATGTGTCCAATCGAATGTGTCCAGAACTTTTACAGGGTAATTTTCTGCAGAGGAATCCGTTTCAAAAGTTCCGATTTTCCTGGCCGCCATCTGCAAAGTGCCTAAGATTCTCCTAAGATATTTTAAGTTATCGAGCTACCTTTATAAAGGTTTTTCAAGATCCGATATCCGCCAATGCCTCGCGTTTAGTTGCTATGATTTTATAATCTGTATCCATTTACATTGAGGTACTTCTTGTTCTCCGTTCAAGAGAAGATCGCAGCATCATTGACTTGTGAGCGATGGGTGGGAGGCATCAACATCTTCCCTTCCTTCATAAAAAACCCGACCAACCAATATTTCGAACTGAATGCGATTCAGCAGATAGAGGGCACAAGTTGGTTCATCGCAACGATCCCACTCAACCCACAGCCAATTTTAAAGCGGTCGGTCGTGCAGACAAGGCATTACAATTTTCCATTTCAAAGGTAAAGCAAGAACCGAAGAAATTTCATACTCCTTGATGATACGCCACGCTTCGTGGAGGGACGGTCTGTAGTTCCAAAAATCGTTGGTGCATAGGGTTGGTTCTTATGAAAGTGACACGAAGCGGCGGCATAGAGGCTGGCAGCCGTCGACTTTTTGTTCTAACATTGCCGAGGCAAAGGTTTTAGATATATGCGTGTTGATGTAGTGGGATTCCTCTTATTCGCCACGGCGCTGCCTAAGGGGTAGTTTAAAAATTTGTCTGACTGTCGCTGGGTGACCGTTCGCACACTGCACTGTTACAATTGTACCCACTGCGTCTTACGAGTGCGTTGTGTCTCCTCGGTTTCGCCAATGTTCAGCGGAAATCTAATTTGGTGTTGAGTTTGAGTAGATGACGTTCTGTTTTTCGTGTGTTCGATCACAACTTTGTTGCTTGTATTTCCAACGACAACGTGGTCCAAATCGAACCTAACCATCATCTATCGCGTCCGCCATTTCAATAGTAAACAATTAAGCACACCATGTTGAGTCGATTGGCATCGCGTCGCTCGTCTTTGGCAGCGTCGACCCTTCGCCGGGCTGCCAAACGGGCCCCACTTGCACCCATCTCCACTCTCAACCTCCCCACGAAAAACTCTTGTTTCACCACCAAATGGGTAGGGGGCGGATTCAAAGTGGACTCCCGCGCTCTCTTCTCCACCACTCCCATCGCCAACTCTGCCTTCCTCGCCTCCTACGATGCACACGTCGCCGAACGTGCCAGCATGGCCAACGGAGTTATGGGAGGCGTTGCTCCCAAACCACTCGATGCCGCTCAAACCGCGTCTCTGATCGACGAGATCAAGGCTGCGTCTCCTGGCGATGCCAATTCCGATCGTCTCGTGGAATTGCTGAGCCATCGCGTGCCACCCGGCGTAGATGAGGCAGCCTACGTCAAGGCCAGCTACTTATCGTCCGTGGCCTTGGGGGAAGTGTCCGAGACGCTCATCTCCCAAGTCCGTGCGGTGGAATTGTTGGGAACGATGCAAGGAGGGTACAACGTTTCTACGCTCATTAAACTTTTGAGCAGCGAAGATAAGGAATTGAGAGATTGCGCCGCGGAGCAATTGAAGCACACTCTTCTTGTGTTTGATGCATTCCATGACGTTGTCGACATCTACAAATCCCATGAATACAGTCCAGCGAAAGAAGCCGCCAAGAGCGTGTTAGAGTCTTGGGCGAATGCGGAGTGGTTCCTTTCGAAACCCGATGTTCCCGATAAAATCACCGTCACTGTTTTCAAGGTTACTGGCGAAACTAACACGGATGACTTGTCCCCTGCTCAGGATGCGTGGAGTCGTCCCGATATCCCTCTTCATGCACTGGCCATGTTGAAAAACTCTCGAGATGGAATTGAGCCCGATGTGGATGGAGAATGCGGTCCCTTGAGTCAGATTGAAGAGCTGAAGAAGAAGGGATATCCTTTGGCATACGTGGGAGATGTGGTTGGGACGGGATCCAGTCGTAAATCTGCGACGAACAGCGTGCTCTGGTTCATGGGCGACGATATTCCTTACGTTCCCAACATTAAGGCGGGAGGAGTGTGCATTGGTGGCAAGATTGCTCCCATTTTCTTCAACACCATGGAAGATTCTGGAGCATTGCCCATCGAGATGGATGTGAGCAACCTTAACATGGGGGACGTCATTGACATTTATCCTCGCGAGGGCGAGGTTGTCGATAAAGCGTGTGATGAGCTCATTGCGAAATTCAATCTCAAGACGAATGTGTTGCTTGATGAGGTTCGCGCTGGTGGACGTATTCCTCTCATCATCGGTCGCGGCCTTACGTCCAAAGCTCGCGTGGCACTTGGTAGAGATGCCAGCGTTGCCGACATCTTCGCAATGCCAATTGACCCAGAAAACAAACCAAAGGGATATTCCTTGGCTCAAAAGATGGTTGGAAAAGCATGCGGTGTAGAAGGTGTGGTTCCTGGGCAGTATTGCGAGCCTACCATGACCACGGTTGGAAGTCAAGATACCACTGGCCCCATGACGAGGGATGAACTCAAGAGTTTGTCTTGTCTTGGCTTCAGTGCTGACTTGGTCATGCAATCCTTTTGCCACACGGCCGCCTATCCCAAACCAGTAGATGTGGTGACTCATCACACCTTGCCTGATTTCATAATGACACGCGGCGGAGTGAGTTTGCGCCCAGGAGATGGAATCATTCATTCTTGGCTCAACAGAATGCTTGTTCCAGACACCGTGGGAACTGGAGGTGATTCCCACACCCGTTTCCCTATTGGAATTTCTTTCCCAGCCGGAAGTGGTCTTGTAGCCTTTGCTGCTGCCACTGGTATCTTCCCATTGGACATGCCTGAATCAGTATTGGTTAGGTTCACTGGTAAGATGCAGCCAGGAATTACCTTGAGAGATTTGGTCCAAGCCATTCCGTACACTGCCATCCAAAATGGTTTGCTCACTGTCGAGAAGAAAGGAAAGAAGAACATTTTCTCTGGTCGTGTCCTTGAGATTGAAGGTCTTCCTGACTTAAAGTGCGAGCAAGCTTTTGAATTGTCGGACGCCTCTGCGGAACGATCTGCTGCTGGGTGCACGATAAAACTCAACAAGGAGCCTGTTATTGAATACTTGCAAAGCAATGTGGTCATGCTCAAGTGGATGATTTCAGAGGGATACGGAGATCCTCGTACTCTCGAGAGGCGAATTGCTCGCATGGAAGACTGGTTGGCGAATCCTCATTTGATGGAAGCGGATAGCAATGCAGAGTATACTGAAATTATCGAGATCAACATGGACGAGATCAAGGAACCCATTTTGGCTTTGCCGAATGATCCTGACGCCAGTGCCTTGCTCTCCGAAGTTGCAGGGGATAAGATTGATGAGGTATTCATTGGATCTTGCATGACAAACATTGGTCACTTCCGTGCCGCAGGTAAATTATTGAGCGATAAAAAGACAGCAACTCTACCAACTCGATTGTGGATTGCCCCACCCACTAAAATGGATGCAGCTCAACTTACTGCAGAGGGTTACTACAGTACTTTCGGAACTGCTGGAGCTCGCACAGAAATGCCGGGATGTTCTCTTTGCATGGGTAACCAAGCTCGCGTTGAACCAGGATGTACAGTTGTTTCGACATCCACTCGTAATTTCCCTAACCGTCTTGGACAGGGAGCTAATGTCTACCTTGCATCCGCTGAACTTGCTGCCATTGCTTCCATTGAAGGAAAGCTTCCCACTGTTGACGAGTACATGAGTTATATGAACAAAGTTGATGCAACTGCAAGTGATACTTATAGGTATTTGAATTTTGATGAATTGCCTGAGTTTATTGAGGCCAGTGAAAAAGTGGAGATCAGTGATGAGATGAGGGAGGCTGCGAAGAAGTTGAGCATCTTGTAGAACTGATGGTGTCATCACTACTGTCGAGAACTATGTTGTTTCATGTTAATTCTATTGGAATGGATAAAAGCAATAGAGGAATTGCTCACAGCACACAATAATCTAAGGCATTGGCATTACTTAAATCATCTCGTTCAAGTAAAATGCATAGTTAAGGTTGATGGTAAAGTAATCCCTGACGCAATCAAGAGGAAGTATTGTCCCATCAATACTACTTTCAAACAGATGACGAGGCAGTAATTTTGATGTGTCATGACATCCACTTCTGATAACATGAAGGATAGCCCAACCCATGAAATTCAAGCCAAAATTACCGATATTACAGTTGAGTTGCAAGAAGAATACCCCCTCTGACCTAGAAATGCCCCTCTATTGGATGTCAGCCTAACCTTAGGTTTTAATACCTCCTACCTCTAAAGTTTGTCAGGCTGGCTTGCATGGAATATTGTACTTTTTCAACCATAACAACAATTGCAAAGACAACGGATGGTCTCAATGCTTCAAATGATTTCATCATAGATATTTTGGTCATACTTCCTTAGATGCAAGCTAGTCCCATTCCTCCTAATAATTATTGATTGTTGTAATTTATTATCTCAATACAACCATAACAAAATGCCTTTGCATACAAGCTGATGCCCACCACATGTGGCACAAAAAGTAATTCTTTGAAAAAGGAAGGACAAAACAAAATATTTTTTGAAGTCAGAATTTTCCAAAGCGCGAACTTGCTCACACTGAACAAACAGAATGCTTGAGGCCCGATTTTTTGAAGCACAAAATCCTTTGCCCGGCAACAAGCGGACCAAAAATGATTTGTTTTTTAGACATAAAAGCCCATCCCAGGTGTAAACAGAGTGCCTGTTTTTCAAGCGCTGCTTGTTGGAACACCCTTCAGAGCGGCCTGAAGAGGACGAGTGCCTCCAAGAAAAAATCCTAGCACTTCAATGTACCTGTTGTACCAGTAGAATGGGTGCTCTGCTCAAGTTTGCAAGAGTCAGTATGTTACTATGTAGTGCACATGCAAAAAATAAAAACAGTGAGAGTGCATATTTGATGCAAAAATGGCATGAGCGGCACCGAGTACCACAGCTCTATAAAAGCCTTTCATTATGTCACCTGTAGCAGTTCATATGTACTTACTCCCCGAAAGTGTGCGTAGTAAAAGCATTGGTAATCCGTCCCACATATGTAGAGTCAATTTTTGACATCTATTACGGGGAAGGCTTCTTCCTGTAGATAGCTGTAGCCATATGTGATGCATTTTGCAATACCAAAATGGAGCACATTAGTACTACAAATTTGTGAATTTGCCGATGAAGCACAATTGGGTTATTTCTTACCTCTTTTTTGCCCCAAGAAGCACTTGGTAGAATGCCAGTCGCAAATAAATGACTCCACAAAAGATAAATTCCCAGATTAATTGGAACAGCCTAATTATTTGGAGCATATCAAAGCACAGACTGTTATGACAATGACATGAGCCAAGGATACCTACTGGTACTCCTGACCCTTCCTGGGCCCAAGGACAGGTCCCAGGGGTACAAAGACAAATGGGATTTCTACTAACTAAGGGTAGGATCCCACCAAATAGAAGCAGGACTCATTAACAAGACTATTCAGTCCTGCAGGGCTTATTACTACTAATTGGTAGGACTAAATATACAGCCCATTCCAGATTCCGCTGGATTCAGTTTGGCATGCAAGAATGCATGTACAGCCCAAACCAGGTGCATGTACACCTAGTTTGGCATGCATGAATCCAATAGGATGCATCAAAACCTAACATCCTCGAATTACATGCAAAATGCATGATAAACTAGAGAGGACTACCATGAGGCAGTCCTCATTTTCAATCAGTTTTATAGCTCATAAAATTAAACTCCAAACAACTGGAACATCCTTTTTTACTTCCTTACCTACAACTACTTTTCGACACTTCCGGCTTAGGTCACTATCGCACGATAGCCGAACTCGGTAAGTTGCTCGCATCTCAACCACACAAGGCTCATCCCGACGACCCACAGGCGGTCGAACAAAAGCAAGGTCTACCACGCAGAGTACTACGCTCATTGCACGTCACCGTGCGAACGATTTTTCTTAGTCCACCAAGGAGTCCCTACAAGAAGCTCTTCTTAGGCACTAGCTTAGGTGAAAACTACGAGCCATGTCCTCCGTGAAAGCGATTCCCGAAGGGCTTAAGTGGGTAGAGTGCAAGCGTGGCGTTGGAGGGAAGAACTCCCCATACGCTACATTCCTGAGCAGGATCCCGTGCAGGATGCCCTCGCAAAGGACAAAAAGACCACCTATTTCAAGCTGACTCTCCCCAACACGGAAACGAGTTGAAGGTGGCAGTATGGGCGTCCGGGACTCCCGAGCAGTTTCTACTGCATGTAAGATCCGCGATTCACGCATGCAAGCAAATGGGGCTTGACACGGACTTCGCGGCAGCCGAGAAGGCTGTTGAAACAGCCAAGATCGAGGCTGAACTAGCCAAGCAGGATTACGCCACGGCACGTAATGCTGAAAAGAAGAAGAAGGGCAATAAACAAGAGGCGCCCGGTATGACTACCGAGGCTGCATCACCTGCCCTAGTAGAAGCCAAGGCCACGTATGACAAGGTCTTGAAAGCTCTAGAAGATGCGGCTCGCCGTCGCAACGGCTGGAGCGAAGCCCTTCGAAGCTTTATGGAAACCTCCTCTCCGACGAGGCACGCCAGCCCTGGGAGAAGATTATCAAGGCCCAAGTGACTAAAGCTCCTTGGGAAGACATCAAGGGAGTACCGCATACGGAGACTCCCACGAAGACTTGGGACTCGCTTTCACGAAAAGCGCCACGCTTCACCTACTGCAGGTGTTCCGTCATGACGCTGGCGAGGCCCTCAAGTATTACATCACGAATACGCTAAAAAGCCCAACAGGGTTTCGATTCGCCAGTTTTTGTCCGAGTTGAACAGCTCAACAGCTACCTCGAGACATTGCCCTGCCTGTATTACAGCCCGAAGGCTAATCAGGCGACCAAGAAGGTATTGCCTCTTGATGACGCTGACCTTGCGACTCATCTATTGCGCATGTGTCCAGCTAAGTGGCAAACCCAGTATGACCTCACGGAGAATACCACCGGTCAGTACTAGGGCCTTGCTATTGGTCCTAGAGAATATCGAGAACAATGCGGAACTCGATAACAAGCCCGCTAGCACGACCAAGGCAAAGGGGCTGATACGAAGCGGAAGATGGAGTCGATGGACTCCCGCATCCCCAAGAAGCCCAAGAAGGTGGGCTGGACCGAAAGCACTGTGTGCTATGCAAGAAACATGGGGGCCGCACAAAAGTCACAATACGCGTGACTGCCGCCGCTATAACAAGGACGGTAACTCGATCAAGAAAAATGGGGCGCAGGTAAGCCCGGTTTAAAAGAAAGAAAACCGGAGGGCACTAACTTCGCCCAGATTGTCCGGGCGGAGTTGAAGAAAGCTCTCCAAAAAGTCTAGTAAGCGCAAGAAACGCCGCGCTAATGACTCGGAAAGTGACAGCGACTCCGACGACAGTTCGTGAAGGTGCGGGTTGGATAGCACTGGGGAATTACGTAGATGTAAGAAACGTAAATTAAATACTGCAATTGCCAGTTACACTACCCGCAGTCCGAGCAAAGCTATCCTGACTAATAAAAGTCAAGATTCAAAATCAATTAGATCAACTGTCACGAAAACCAAGATATCAAAAAATCTTGTTCCAAGACAAAAAGCCCGAATTAAAAATTGAAATAAAATGAAGTCAACGACATCATCCAACTCAAAAAAATCTTACGACAAAAAGTTGTCAGTAATAAAACTCAACATACTGAGGCTAATGTGCACATGCCCAGTGTAAATTACAATATTAATCACAAACAGAAAGTGATTACAACAAACACCAAGGATCGCCTTGGTGTCATGGCGTTAGTTGCCATAATGGAACCAGCGACTGAAAGTCAATCCGCAGAGCATACAAACAACCTCTGCGGAGTCGCCCCAGTAACAAAATTAAAGTCCTACTGGACTCTGGGTCTGATGGAGACCTTATTTTCCTTCCAAAAGGAAAAGACAAGCCTTTTCCCTACCTGACTAGGCAGGTGCCAAAGTCTTGGCATACGCCAAATGGGAGCTTCCAGACAACTGGAAGAGGTAAGATCAGAGTCAAATTCTTTGAGTACTCCAATTCCAAGGAGTATCTCCTACAACCTGACATTGTAGAATACAGGGAAGATGACATGACCAAACCAGGGTTTGACCTCATTCTTGGTAGTAATACCTTGAAGGAGTTAGGAATTGTCCTAGACTTTCGGACAAAGGAAATCACAGTAGATGACATCTCACTGCCAATGAGAGACATCAACAAATTAAAGACAAGAGCTACTGTGGAAAAAGCTTGGACTATGAACAATAGCATCTACCAAGAGACATCCAAGGAACCACAGAGCACTCTGGAGGCAACAAAACGCCTCATAAAAATACTAGACGCTAAGTATGAAAAAGCGGATCTCAGGGCAATTGTCAGAGACAACTGCACTCACCTAAGTGGCCCAGAACAAGCAAGGTTACTGGAGCTCCTACAAGAGTTTGAGGAGTTATTTAGTGGGAAACTAGGTGACTGGGATTGTAAGCCGGTCTCCCTCCAGCTAAAGGACGGAGCACAGCCATACCATGGCAGGCCTTTTCCCATACCCAAGAAGCACATAGAAATAACAAAAAGAGAGGTACAACGACTATGTGACTTAGGGGTACTCAAATGGCAAGATGATTCTGAATGGGCATCACCCACATTCATCATACCCAAGAAAGACAACACCGTACGGGTTGTTAGCGATTTTAGGGAAGTAAATAAACGGATAGTGAGAAAACCGTTTCCTATTCCCAAAATCAGCACTGTTCTACAAGAACTTGAAGGCTTTACATATGCCACAGCCCTTGACCTAAATATGGGCTATTATACCATTAGATTGGATCCAGATGCGTCCAAAATATGCACCATTATCTTTCCATGGGGTAAGTACTCTTACCTGCGGTTACCAATGGCGTTGCATGTTCTCCGACATCTTCCAGGCTAAGATGTCTGAGCTAATGGCAACCCTTGAGTTCGTGCGAACTTATCTTGATGATTTACTATGCATCAGCAAGGGAAACCTAGAAGATCACCTTACTAAACTTAGAAGGGTCTTCATTAGGTTGCGAGACGCAGGCTTGACCGTCAATGCGCCGCAAGTCGCCTTTCTGTGCCATGGAGACAGAATACCTAGGATATGTGCTATCCAGAGATGGTATAAAACCACAACCAAAAAGGTACAGGCAATCCTCGCATTAACACCGCCTCAAAATGTTAAACAGCTCCGTAGGTTTCTAGGCATGGTCCAGTACTACAGAGACATTTGGGCGAGACGCAGTGAAATACTTGCACCATTAACCAACTTAGTTGGTGAGTGTGGACACACCAAAGTCACAAGGGCTAACAAAACCAAGAAAAAGCCGTGGCATTGGGATGACATCCATCAGCAAGCATTCGACACTGTAAAGGCAACGATCGCCGCGATGTTACCTTGGCCTACCCTGACTATTCCCAGGGATTTGAGATTTACACAGATAGTTCAAAATTTCAATTGGGCGCTGTGATTACTCAAAACAACAGGCCGCTGGCGTTCTTCAGTAGGAAACTGAGTCAGGCGCAGCAAAAATATAGCGTGACCGAACAGGAACTACTGGCCATAGTAGAAACACTAAAAGAGTTCAAAGGCATGCTTTGGGGACAACAGATTACGGTCTACACTGACCACAAAAATCTAATGCAGGATGCTCTAGGTCTGACCTCTGATCGAAGTGTATCGCTGGAGATTACTCTTAGAAGAGTATGGCCCCACCATCGTGTATATCAAAGGCATCCACAACACCGTTGTGGACGCCATCTCACGACTGGACTATGGACCCGTCCCAGATGACAGGTCAACCTGGATGACTTTCGCCCAGTGTTGGTGCTACCACAACACCTCACAGCCAGAAACATCCCTAGCATCCACCCAGGAATCCATGAACCAGGTGTTTGCTAATCGCAACGAAGAGGACTCCATCTATCCCCTCACAACCAGAGAGATAGCGGAGGCACAACAACAAGATGAAAGCCTACTAAACAAAGGCTACTCAACTCAGTTAGTTGAGAATATCAAAGTACTCTGTAAGGAGGGCAAAATGGTTATTCCAACAAGCCTCCAACACCGCGGCGGTAGCTTGGTTTCACCACTACCTACAGCACCCCGGGACTAAACGTCTCGAAGAAACTCTTCGTCTGTCGATGTATTGGAAAGGTCTAAGAACGACAGTCCAATCACACGTCAAAAAGTGTCACAGTTGCCAGGTGAACAAACGCAGGCAGATAAAATACGGAAACTGCCAACAAAACTTGCCATCACCAACCCCTGGGAGGCTCTATGTGTGGACCTTATAGGACCGTACACCCTCAAGGGCAAGGACAAGACACAAATTGACTTCATGTGCGTCACAATGATCGATCCTGCAACAAGCTGGTTCGAAATTGTAGAGTTGCCGGTATCACAGCTCCCGAAGCTTGATATTCCCACGGGTACAAAGGGGCACAAGGGCAAAGACACACGTGTCCAAGAACAACAACCCTACTTTGACAAAACGTCAGCAACAGTAGGTAATTTAGTCAATAGGACCTGGTTTAGCCGTTACCCACGTAGTCAATATATTATCTACGACAATGGAAGTGAATTTAAACTTCACTTCGAGACCCTCTGTGAATCATATGGTCTAAAGCGTAAGCCAACCAGTGTCAAAACCCACAAGCTTAACGCAATACTCGAGCGGGTGCATCAAACAATCATGGCGATGCTCCGCACAGCTGAATTGGATATGGCCGACACCATCAGCGAGAGTGACATTGCTGACTTTCTCACAAATGCCGCATGGGCCGTTCGCTCTACCTATCACACAGTACTAAAACTTCGCCAGGTGCAGCTATCTTTGGAAGGGACATGTTGTTTGACGCCCCTACATTGCTGACTGGTCTAAAATAGGGGAATATAGACAACGACAAACTGACCGTAACACAAGACGGAGAATGCCTCGCATAGACTGGGACTACCAGCCCGGTGACAAAGTACTGCTGCGAAAAGACGGTATCCTCCGCAAAACGGAGAGCTGGTATGAAAATGATCCTTGGACTATCACGTCAGTTCATACGAATGGCACAATAAGGGTTCAACGCGGAACTAAGTCCGAGCGACTTAACATTAGGAGAGTTACACCATATTTTGAATAAACTAAAAATGACTTGTACCTTACCCCTTTCTCCTATCAAGACTTACGCTTCGTCATTGCTACACCATCTTTTTTCCTCCTCGCGGTTTTCTTTGAAGAGGTTTTCTTTTCGTGAGAATTGACACCTTATCGCTCCATTCGTGGGGGCGAGTGACATGAGCCAAGGATACCTACTGGTACTCCTGACCCTTCCTGGGCCCAAGGACAGGTCCCAGGGGTACAAAGACAAATGGGATTTCTACTAACTAAGGGTAGGATCCCACCAAATAGAAGCAGGACTCATTAACAAGACTATTCAGTCCTGCAGGGCTTATTACTACTAATTGGTAGGACTAAATATACAGCCCATTCCAGATTCCGCTGGATTCAGTTTGGCATGCAAGAATGCATGTACAGCCCAAACCAGGTGCATGTACACCTAGTTTGGCATGCATGAATCCAATAGGATGCATCAAAACCTAACATCCTCGAATTACATACAAAATGCATGATAAACTAGAGAGGACTACCATGAGGCAGTCCTCATTTTCAATCAGTTTTATAGCTCATAAAATTAAACTCCAAACAACTGGAACATCCCTTTTTTTACTTCCTTACCTACAACTACTTTTTGATTACTTCCGGCTTAGGTCAGACAAATCAGATGTCAGACCAGCTCAACAAGCTGAGAGATCCTACAATACGGCCCTGTTTAACCATCCAGTCATGAAGCAGCCTTGCTGTATTCTTTGGTAATCAAAGAAGGAATACATGCTCAACAACTCCAGGGAATAGCAAACAGGTCTGGCAATAAGTTTATTGTCCAGAAGCATATTATGTTTGACTGGCCAAAGCCGATTGTCATAATACACAGTTGTAGTAAAAGAAGTGAAGAAGTAATAGATTCCAGTTGATTGGAAGTTATTTTATGAGCTATTGAAATGATTAAAACTGACGACTGCACAGTGTTAGTCTTCATGAATTTCTCATGTAGTTTACATGCGCATCGATTCCAATTGATTTATTGGTACTCTGGTGGATTCTTGTGTGCCAATTAGGATCTGAGCTCACCTGATCAGGCTGTATATTGGATTCTGGCAAGACTATCTGGTCTTGCCCATCAGTCCTGCAGGACTCCCTGGTCTTGCCAAAGAGTCTTGCCAAAGAGTCTTGCCAAAGAGTCTTGCCAAAGAGTCTTGCCAAAGAGTCTTGCCGAATGTTTGATGGGATCCTTTCTGCAGTGGGAAGTATTTTATTTGTGGATATGCCTATGTCCTGTGGGACATATGTAAGTCAGAAGTACCAGTAGGTATCCTTGGCTCATTTCATTGACTTTGAAGAGGAGCTATGAACCAGACCTACATCGGATTCTGGTTAAGTGTCACAGCAAGACAGAGTCATACTTTGTATGACTCAGATATTATAGGGGCACATCTGATTCCGGTTAAGTTTCATATCAAGACAGAGTCATACTTTATATGACTCAGAAATTATAGGGGCACAATGGTGCCTCAGAGAGAACCATGCAAAACAGATTCCCTGCTTGGTGACCTATTGTAAAACATTTTGAGAATAACTGATTTGCTGGTGAATTGTCTCATGGCACTTCCTTTGGTTTGAGGGAAAGTTTGCTTATGAAAACAAATATGTAAGATTTTCAAATGAAATATCATTGGAGAAAGTCAAACACATCATATGACATTAAATTTATGACAGTTTGAAACAACCCTGCTTCTAGAGCAGATTCATGAGAAAATTATAAAGCGGAAGAACAAAAAGTTTATGTGAGGTAACTGATGAACTGTCTTACCCCTAGCTATCATGTGCTCTTCTCAAAAGTGTGCACCCATTCTGGAGTCAAAGAAGGCAGGTCACTGCTGTAGTTGCACCAAGTGCATGCTGGTACAGTACTAACCAAGCATGGTTGCACAGGTGACTGAAAATCAATCTTTGTTGGGTTTTGAACCCCCAACGACAATTCACCACAGTAACACGAAGGAACAAAACCCCAATGATCCAACTGGGAACACCCATTTGTTTAAATTAATTGACTAGGCCAGTGTCAGACTTGTGACACATGTTGGATAGTGACCTGAACCGTTCGGCGCAAAAAATATCACGCAAAAAATATAGGTAGTTTTGACAGGGGTCGAAGAGTTTGTTTTTATAAGCTTAATTTGCTCCAATTGGGAGGATGGAAGGGCAGTGGAACTGCTCTTCCAATCCAAACGATGCAAACAAAAATTGTGTGGATCCTACACACAATTGGTATGCTTCTTGCCTTCTCAATAGAAGGAGCTATGGACTCTGGTGTTCCATAGCCCTCAAGGCAGTGGACTCCTGTGGTGCTGAGTCCTAGCCTTTTGGGTCAGGGTGGTGGACTCCAATGTTGGGGAGTCCTTGCCTTTTGGATCAGGGGCAGTGGATTTCCTGCCTGGGGAGTCCCGAGAATGCTCCTTTTGTATTTTGTGCCAATGGGTACAAAAATGGGCTGGATCTTGGCCTATGACAGATAGTGAGGTTCCTACTTAAAGGAACAGCAAAGTAGCAAAAGCGACTCAAACACATATGAGTCAGTCTTAGGATTCAATCCAAGACACAGCTGGAAGTTGTCAAGATCAAACAACAAAAACACTTTGATCAAATATCCTTGCTAGTGATATTCAAGAACCTACTATGAACTGAAAAAAAGGATGTACTAATATCCAGGACAGACAGGTTTAAGCACCAAGCTGACCACTCAATGCAAAATGCTCATGACATGCAAAACAATGCAAGCACACCAAGTTCACCACTCCAGTGCAATACTCAACCATGAGTGTGTTGACAAAGCAGAAAATCCTATGGGCATCAACATAGTTGATACTCACAAACACAACAGAACACATGACTGATTCTTCTTCAAAAATGAGACATGTTTGATTGAGCTCATATGGTTGAAAACACCAGCCACTTTCCCAAAATGCTTTAGTTCAGGACAGTATCAAACAATGTTTTAACTGAGCACAACCTTGTCAAAATACAAGCAAGAATGAAAGAAAGAACGTTGTAGACAGGAGGTATCTGGCATACAAATGATGTCTTGACAAGGATCACAATGAAACATTCTCCATGTAGCAAGACATGACATACCTTTAGGCATGCAGAGAAAACAGAAATAACAGCTGCTGCTGTATGCACAGATTGTATAGCTAGAATATCTTGGTACGACTCACACACACACAAAAGCAACTAGTATATCTGGTTATGTTTCCCATATGATAATTTGTCAAAACTGTTATAACATAAAATGTCATGCTTGAAAAAGCTAGCAAACACTGCACAAATGCTATTACTTGTCATTGAACCTAACAGAAGTCGCAAAATGGGCTGATTGGCATCCTGACATTATTTAACACACCAAACAGAACTTGATGCAAGTGCATTGCAAAAGATCATCAACAAAACTAATTTTGGATGTTCTACTACCAGTAGTTGACCCACAAGGCTACTATTCACATAGATACATTCGGGCGATGGGCAAACAAACAACACGTAACAAGACAAAGGATACCAGCCAGATAACATAACAGTATATGAAAGATCCTCAACATCTTGTAACTTGACTTTGTGTAATATCCACATTGTACACTCATTGTGACAATTCAAGTGAAGTTCCTGTATTTCCCTTGCTTACCCCAATTGCATCAGCTGGCATCCAGCACCAGCCATCCTGAGTCTTTGAAAAAGAAACCCAAACCGTGAACTTCATAGTAGTGTTCAGCATCAATGTATCATTGTGATGCTTGACCTGCTGAGCAGTCATGGCCCTGCCAGCAGTATCTAGTGGTACTATGTGTCCCAAACACAACACTGATATTCATGTTACCCTTCACCCATCACCTACTAAATATTCTAATGCTGTGACACAACTCAAAAGATGGACATGTAATGGATATTCCTTCTTGTACACATGCACCACCAAATGCAGACAAAGGCAACACCACAGCAACCTTACTATAAAACTCTCACAAAGTTATGTTCACATGGTGGGTGATTGCACTGATGCCATACACATTGGTACAAATACAAATACCCCACATTAATATTTGGTTTTTATGAAAAGATACTTTGTCTATTGCAAATATCATATAATAGGAGACTCAGGGTTTCATGAAGACATCTATATAATGGCTTAGGAGAGCAGTTCAAACAAAACATAAAGGTCTCATGACATGTGTCAAGACCTCAAGTCTCCCTCTCCATCAATAACTTACATTTTGTTATGTTACATACAATGACATATTTCACACTATAGCATCTTTTCCTGCACGCTTGATGCTAATACTGACTAAGCGCGGATTTCCCCCCAAGAGGTTTTTATTTTTCCACTAGCCCCTTTGATCCTCCAATTATGGGGACAGGTGAGATAGACCTAGTATCCACGTACATGTGGAAGTTCCATGAGTTTCCACCTTAAACCTCAAAAATGATCTCTCCACTTTGTGCAATACAAAGGATGTACAAATATCAGAAGACATCAGTTTCTGAGAAATAATATACAAAAGACAATTACTTCGAGAAACCCCAGGACCCAAGAAAGATCTTTCTCACAAAACATATTCAAAAAGATGTTTTCTTTCTCAGAAAACTTCTTAGAGAACAGCTTCTCATGTCAGTTTCAGAAAGGACCAAGTCTTGCAACTGATTCCAGACATATCAACTGTTCAATGCAAGCATGGGGTATCAAGTACACCAATCATTTTTTATTAGTATAACTCATAAAAGTATCATTCCCAATTTCTTCATCTTCAATGGAATGTTTTACTTTACTTCAAACTGTACCAAAATCCACTAATGTAACACGATGAAGGGGTGGACATCACAGAAAAGCATAGGGTGAATGTAAGGACAGTGGGATAAGATGAAGCTATCTTAAATAAAAAGGGAAGATGCAATTGTATTTACATTATTGACTTATTTTGTTGGATGGTAGATTTTGCAAACATACTTTTGACATATTGGGGGAACTCAAAAACCAATTCCTATGGTACTGATGAATGTTGTTTCGTGCTGTCTTATTGTTGAAGCATAATTATCTCAGTTGATCATCCTGCTGGAAATGCTTAATGAGACTGATTATACTATTTAACCAGCTAGTGCCAAACTTCACAGCCAAAAATGTAAACTTCTGCAAAAACAAGGGAACCCGAGTGGGTTCAATGGGTTTTGCTTTTCAAGGGATGAGATTTCTTGTTGAGCAGCAGCTGCCTTGCTGTTCCTCCCAGATACAATACCCTCCTCCTCCCGCCAGTTGTCACTCGCTTGCATCTGAGTATTTCCCCATCTGACAATGCCCCTATAACACACAATATATATGGTACCATAAAAGATACCAGAACATCTTGTCGAAATTATTCTTGTCCACTCTCTCTTGTGATATATTATTATGGGAACCGAGAAGTCATTAGAAAGTACAGGTCATCAGGAATGTGCACAAAAATTGATCTGATTGATAGCAAAAATGATTGATAGATTGAAGTCCGACTTTAACAGCAGAATTCTGTATCTGCTTCAAATCGTGACCAGCTTGGTCCACCACATGGAAAATTCTCGATACGGTCATTTCGAGGTTGGAAGTCATTAAAAAAGTCTAGATCTGGGTGCCATAGAGGCTGACCGCTGATCTAGCTTCGTGTTCATTCGTGAATATGCTTTTTCTCGTTGGAACTGTTGTGATTCAGTATTGTACATTATTATTGCACAACACGTGAATAGAATGGAATGCGAGCAGCAGTGAGAAGGTTGACAAAATGACGACATCACTAACATAGGTATTGTACCATAATTTCATTCCCCAAGGAAGGAGTGAAAGGTTAACCATATTTTTTTTATGCAATACTTACAGCTTGGATATGGCTGGTCCTGCAGAGCGTAGAAATCAGTACTAAATCTACGTCTCACTATTATTCGCATAATTTGGCTTATGTAAAACAGCTTATTTATTTTACTTTGCATGAATAGAAACTATAAAAAACCGCCTCTCCCTGCTCGTCGCGATCGCTCCCCACACAACCGTCCCCCCCTTCACTCCAATCGGAGTGTTCCGTTCTCAAATTTAGAGTGTAGGAGTGTGACCTAGGGTTGTATCGCATCCACACGTGTTGTAGATGCGATGAAGCCCTTTAGGTCACAGTCCTGCACTCTAAATTTGGAGTCCACTGCGTTTACATTTTGGGCGGCAAATCCCATGGTTGCCGTGTAATTTTTTTATGGTCAGAAGCAAATATCTTAAATGTTTTTAAAAAATAAAGGTAGTCACTTAGTATCATAGGAGGCAGGAAAAAGCATCTCCAAGCTGTAGTATCTTGACACAAACGATCTGATGCACTCAGAGCTTTACACCTGCTTTACACCTGGGCGTACAATACCTTACGAATTGTATGTACGATAGTGCTGTAATAATTTACTAGCAACTCACACGATAGAAGTAATCATACGACCACCATGCTTCACTTCATCACGCATCACCCTTAACACACACAAATAATACACACGCCGAAGTGAACATGATACAAGCCATGAACGCCTCCTTCCATCCAATCGGCCCCACCGGCCCAATCAACAGAAATACGGATTACTACGACCCGTCCACAAATCGTATCTGTTATTCAAAACATTCCCGTGCGGACATTGCCAACGGCTTGGTTGCCCATGGTCTCGTTGGCACAGTTATTGGGGGCTCGCATCCATCTCTCGCGTCGGGTAAGATTCTCAGAGGGGAAATAGTTGAAATAACTGACCTTCCTGAAGAAATCAACGAAGTTAAGGTGCGTTCCATTTATACGGTCCACTTGGTCCTCTTTTTTCTGCTACGGTGGGCACAGAGACACTCTTAACATCTGTTCTCTTTGTTACGTTTCGACAGCAACTTCAATCGTGTGAGAATGATAGTCACTCGTCCGCGGCTCTCTCACAAAATGAACTTATCAAGCGGCAACAAATTCTCCAGCAGCGCCACTCAGAGCAATCTCATGCCCTGCTCCGAAGGCACCGAAAAGAAAGTCAACATTTCAACAACATTCCCATGCCATCAGAAATCCAAAAGGAACGAGCCTGGGTGGAATTACGAGAACGACACGAGAAGGAGTCGTTAGAACTCAAAGATGCTCATCAGAAGGAGCAAATTGAATTAATGAATTTAATGCTGAGAAGTGTGATGATCAAAGAGCAAATTGACAAATGTGGTCACCAGCAGCAAGACCAACCGGGACGGCGTCCACCACACGAGCTGCAGGACGATTTTGCACCCTCCCCAAAAATTGTAACCCACATAGAACCCGTAGCGAAACCACGAAAAACTTTGATAAGCGACCCAACCGCATCATCTTCTCAAATCTTAGACCAAAAAGAGGACGTCTTGGACAAAGCAACACTTGAAAAACAAAAGGCCGACGAAATCAAGGCTCTCATGCGTGACAAGTCTTTGGATAGAGAAAGCCGCCACAGCAGGCTTCTCGATATCAAAGAACGATATTCCAAACTGCTGCTGCAAGCTAGTGGAGGTGAGCTATCCATTGATGATCGGCGTCGGAATGAACTGCAAGCCATCATGAAAGATCGTTCGCTGACAAAGGAAGAAAGACTGAAACGATTAGCGGAGGTGAAGGCCAAGTATCCTGGCGGCTCGCAGGGGGGTTATCGACGGGCTAGTTTAGATGCAGCACCTTCTGAAACACATGTAGCTCCTAGTGGATGGAAACGGGCTTCTATTGCTGTAGCAGCGGGGAGCGCCTTTACGAACACAGTGAACACTCGACTTCATCAACCTGATCCACGATCCGCCGAACATGAAATGGAGGAAAATATAGCATCGAATCGGTGGAATAGAGCCGCTGTGACAGCCGTTGCCTCCAATATTATGACTCGAACTCTCCCACCTCCTGAAACAGACGTAGCTCCTAGTGGATGGAAACGGGCTTCCAGTGCTGTAGCAGCGGGGAGAGCCTTTACAAATACAATGAACACTCGACCGGATCGACCGGATCCCCGATCCGCCGAACATGAAATGGAGGAAAATATAGCATCGAATCGGCGGAATAGAGCCGCTGTGACAGCCGTCGCCTCCAATTTTATGACTAAAAATCTCCATGATAAACACCCACACGTTGAAGAAAACAAGGAGTTATCATCATCCATAAATGTCAGGGACCACTGGAATCGGGCTGCGGTGAGAGCGGTAACCGCCAATACGGTCGCCAATATAACGAAGGAGAATGATCTGTCATCGTCTCAGCGAAGAGTCACGATTTCCGAGCCTAACTCCCAAAATAATAGCGCGAAGAGTCTGAAAATAGATCCTTTGGAAGTCGCTGAAGTGAGCAAAACACCAATGAAGCAGCTCATCAAAAAGATGGGAGATAATGATCCTTCTCTGACAGTACTTAAGCTTGATGGCCGAGGAAAAATCAAAGATAGCGACTGGGAAGCTTTCTTTGAATCACTGGAGACTAACACTTCTTTGACGCATTTATCTATTGCAAAATGTGGTCTGACAGATGAATCTGTCGTTTCTCTGATTCTTGCATTGGTTGAAAACACAACTCTGGTCTCATTGCATTTAATGACTAATAGAGAAATCACGGAAGGTAAGTACTGTCCGTGACAAGTGCTTGAATTTGATCGCGAACATTGATACTTATCTGCAAGTCATTTTGGTATCCCAGTCAGTGGAAAGGGTTTCATGAAGGTGCTCACTGAAAGTAAGAACGTGCACATTTTTGTATTACATTAAGTGATGATACCCACACTCAACAATCTTTGATCCGCACATTCAACAGCGAACACCACATTACAACATCTAGACTTGTCTCGAACTCGAGTGACCAAGAAGACACTTAAAACTATTCAAGGTAAGTAATCCTTTGTTTTTCCCGGCACGTGGAGAACGTCTCTAAATCTTACACAATCGTGAATCCCTTTCAAAGATATAATGGATGATAGAGACGAGGATAAGAAGCGAGCGAAAGTTCAAGAGATGCGCGAGAAGAAAATGAAAGAATTATTGACGACCACAGCCTCCGATGCAATCAAGACGATTAGCTTAGATGTTTCGGACTCTGACGAGGACAGCAAAACGAGTAAAGGTTCAAGATCGAAACGAGCAAAACAAATTTTGTTCAACCAATCCAGTAATTCTCTTCGAAAAAGCCACAAGAGCAACAGAAGCAATATCTCAAATGTTTCGAATGCTTCGTCGAAGAATAGCGGGAGAGGATCGGCGGGTGGTTCGAGGGGTAGACTCAGCGGGCGAGGAAGCAGGTGTAGTGGGAGAGGTGCTAATAGTGCAACAGGTTCTCACCGTGCATCCCTGACTACACGTCACATGGCTACTCTTGGCGGTGATATTGTGTCTGGTGTTGGAGCTGATGCCAAAACTCTTCGAGAGCAAAGGAAAATGAGAGGAGAATGTGAAGACTGTGGCCAGAAGTGTTTCGAAAAGCGACTTTTCAAGTCAACTCCTTTGACTATACCGCAATTGGTGTTTGAAGGTCGTTGTCTTAAGTGTAGACCGATGTAAGATAGATATGAATTAAGAGTTATGTCGATGCGAACTACCTTTTCTTGAATGATCCGACCTTCTATCTCTCTCCAAGCTGGCATAAAACTTTTCTTTATCGCCATATTCCTCAGGTAAGTTATCAACGGCAGAAGCCAATTCTTCCGCTATCTCACCAGCGCTCGGTCTATCCTCAGGCAAAGCCCGTAAACATTTGTACATAGCATTCATTATGGGTGATAAAGCCGGATCTGCCGCAGCCTCAGTCTCATTAAAATCGGAAGGCAGTTTTGGCAACTCTCCTCTGGCAACCTTCGGTCGTATTTGTTCTTGCAGCTCCTTGGTCATTTTGCCCCTCGGAGAATGTGTGGTCAATATTGTCATCAGAATGTTGCCTAGCGAGTATATGTCAACTTTTTCTGTGAGAGGAGCAGGGTTTTTGTACCTGGGATCATGAAAGTGCATTTCCTCGGGGGCTCTCCACCAAGGCTCACGGAACCTTCCCTGGAAACCGCAGGTAGAATTCCTTTTTGGGTCCCAACTTAAAAATTCGGCAACATTAAAATCATTGATTTTTGGTTTCCCCCGTTTGACGATTGCAATATTACGAGGATTTAGATCGTAATGAACCAAGGTAGCATTCGGTCGTTGGCTGGGTTGCGTACTCGAGCTCTGATTCCTATACTCACTCGGAATATGGTCAGGATAATCAATGCTATGCATATGTGAAACCCCCTTAGCCACCATGGACGCCAATTGGAGTTTGATCTTATTCACCGGTTCAACATTGATTCCACGGAATTGACGTGCAATCTTTTCGAGGCTCGCTAGGCCTTCAATTCCAAAGTTTGCAAGCTCATTGATTGCACTTTGTCCGCAATAGCCATAGATATTTAAAACGTAGGGTGAGAACGTGAGCCTTTCCATGGCGAGGGCATCTCGTCTGTGTAACTCGTAATATTCTTCGAGAAAGTCTCTCTCGATTCTAGCGTTTGTTCGAAGGTGAAAGGTCAGCATCACCATGCATTGTCGTTCATTGTCCATTCATTCCTTTGGTGCCTTTGAATTTGCAAAGCAAACAAGACTCACCTCAAAGTCTTGAGCACTACCGACTCTTCCGTTACCATTTCCTCTTCCTCCCCATTCCAATACTCCGGTAAGCCACTGACATCCAGTTTCCATGCCGAACGAAACCACCCCTGTCCCAAAAAGGTAAGATCCTCCTCCTTCACTATCCCCTTGGCATTCAATTTTAGATACTTGTGACGATGAAAGTCTTCTTCGGAGAGTTTTTCGATTTTTCGCAGCAGTATTGCGGGGAAGAGAGTGATTTGTCTACGGAGTTTTCGTTGTTGTATGGAGTGAGCGGGGAAGGCGCGTGAGCCTAAGGAGGAAGACCGGACTAGGTCAATTTCGTGTACTGCATTGTCGTTATTGTAGGTTTTCATGTGCAAAAACAAGTGAGTTACATGCAAAGATAAAGATAGCGTTTGATGCCTACAAAGAAGCTCACCAACATTGCAATTTGGATAACTCGTAGTCTGCCAACTAGCCATAGGTACACATTGCTTCTCCTCTTCCTCCTCTTTACGAGTAGGCACCTCCCGCTTCCAAAAACTAGGAACAGTCCAAGTGCTGCTAGTTTCTTGTAATTCACTATGAATATCATGGTTTTCCTTCCAGCCATCGTGATGTAGCATTGGATCCATAACCAACCTCTGTTTACGAAACAGATATCGATACAGCCTCGACAACGCCGAAGTCGAATGAGTCCTCCTTGATGTCATCGTGAAGGAATCCATCTCCAAATATTCTGTCAGGTGAGTCACTCGCGGCGGTCGACCCCCGACGACCACCCCCCGCCGCGCTGCTCCGCCCCGCCGCGGTTTTCGCAGGGCACTCTCCTCCGTCGGATCCCATCCGCGATGATGCGAAAACGAAGACGCAGTACTGGCGGCAAGGCGACGGTGTAACTTCCCCACTCCGGAAAACATCACGAGGAAGGACAGAGTGCCCATGCCCGCCATTATTGTCCGTGTGGATGTTATTTTCGCCTGTCTCCTTTTCGTCGTTGGTTTCGAGGCGGTGAAAGTGGCGCCGCCGCCGCTGTTGCTGGAGTGGGACGGCGAGGAAGGTGGAGAAGAGCGTGGGGAGGAGCCATTGCTGTTGTCGAGGAGTGTTTCGTGCTGTGGCTGTTGGGCGGACCGGAGGCGAAGTTTCGTCATTGTGTTCCTCGTGATGATTGATGATGATATTATAATGATGAGGCGATTGGCTTCAGTTTGCCTTAACGCATTCGAGCAGGCTCGGTGATAAAACAACCGCACTCAACGGTGAAGATGACTGTGTTATCAGATGATATTCAATTCACCTATCCAATAAATTCCAATAGATGTCCGATGCAAGAGAGAAGAGTCCAGAAGCGTCAGGTTGCACGCCATCCAGGTTCATGTTCAGACCCGATGTTGTTGACATCGCAAATAAGACCAAAACAATGCCGAGTCGAGAGGTATCGTATCGTATGTTGTATGCTACGTATGTTCTTCGTAACGAATTATTTGAAATGTGTGATTTTTGGAGTCCTTCGAGCCGCGCCAAAAAAATCGAATGATTGAATATTATTTTTTAGAGGTAAATAATGTATCAATACACATTATTTTTTGGCAAGGTAACCCATGTAATAATATTTTTTCCTCTGCATCAGTTCACTTGCATGGCCAACTCATTGCAACTTGGCAATAAAATAACGCAAAGAAGAGTTGAAAAATAACAAACAAACGTCAAGACCTGCAAGTCTCTTTGCTGATGACAATTCATCAGGAATAAAGGGTACACAACTTGATGTAAGTACCTAAATGGTTAAACACAAAGAGTCTGGAGTCCAAAATCACTACCCATCAACTGCATCATGAATTGTACTTTTGTTATTGACAATGCATAAGGTTTTTCTTCAATAAAGTAACAAATGCAATAAAATAAATCTCAATTGCTTCTGGCATACTGTTCTGTCAAGGGATTTGTTGATTGGTGAATATAATATTGTGCTACTTTGACAAAGCCGCCCCCAAATATTTCTTGTGCCTATCAAATCATAGCTTTCTTTGATCCACCACTTAGTAGCACACAATTGCTAGGACTGGGGGTTATTCAATGAAAAAGAGATGCTTCCTTAACATTGCTAACACATAAGCAGCAGTTGTGGAATGTTGGGTGAAGAGTAATCTTCCCAAAAATGCACCATTATATGTACATTAACACATGGATAATAATTGTAGTTCAATATCACTTGAAGCATGAGGGTACACATTGATGTCTTCCCTACAACTACAAGACATTTGTTGCATATGCTTCCAACAAAGCAAACTTGGGGTGGCTAGAGGAGATGTTGGCCTGAGTGATGGAGTGTGATGCTATTATCAGATGGAATCAAATGTCAGAATTCTACAGGTGCATAAGTATAACATTTTGTGTGCAATGACTATTCAATATCTGAGAGGACTGTTTGCACCAGAATTGATATAGAATAAGATTTGTTTGGTTGCAATTTTGACTCGTGCAGAGGATGATAGAGCATCAGGGTTTTAGTTTTACCTATTCAAGTAGTTTTGTTTACTGTGGGTGGAATTTCATGGAGGATTGGTGTGGCCAACATAGGAACTTAGATCGAAGACAGAGAAAAAAATCACTAGCAAATGCCATACACAACACATATTGATTTATGTCAGAGAAACCTTGTTCATGTGTTAGAATATTCTTCAATTTCAATGACATATGATGGTGGTTCATTTGAAATTATTGAGATACTCCTGTGGAAATAGCATTTAAATGTAACAGGGCCGAAGAACTTGGGGCGCTAATGCCCTAACAGAGAGAGAGAGAGAGAGAGAGAGAGAGAGAGAGAGAGAGAGAGAGAGAGAGAGAGAGAGAGAGAGAGAGAGAGAGAGAGAGAGAGAGAGAGAGAGAGAGAGAGAGAGAGAGAGAGAGAGAGAGAGAGAGAGAGAGAGAGAGAGAGAGAGAGAGAGAGAGATTTCATTTTTCATTTGCCTCGATACATATTGAAGTTGATTGAAGTTGAACTTAGGGGACAACTTGGTATATCCATCCACAAACCCCAATATCAGAGGAACACAAACAATTAACTTCCAAAAACTATTTCAGTAGTTTTATCTTCCTTGTCCTTGGACTTGATATAGTGAATTCATCCTTCTTAACTCTTCAATAAATTATTGACCATTGAAATCTTAATGTCAATATTGCCACCAGTAGTTTGCAGCTTTGTTGAGGAGGTAGTGAGTAATGCCTATGACTGAGGGTGCTTCAATAAATCAGCCAAAAGTGGACCTGTAAAGAAAAACCAAAGAATACATGTAACAGGTTCATAATCAGAGGAATCCTATGTGTTTTTCTTGCTCTCTATGGAAGAAATGTTTTGTAAGAATAATACACTAAACAACAATAAAGCAGTGTACATTGCCTTCATCACCTGGTTCAACACAATTGCTAATACAGGTTTTGAGTGACCATAATCTGTGTCAAAATGTAGCAGAAGTAAGAAGTATTCAAGGTAGAAAGCTTCAATTGAATATGTTGCCACAAGATGCCATCCTCTTCAAGATAAAAATCCTCATCAAGTTTTCTCCTTCCACTTAAGGTATCCATGTTTTGTTGATTTCCAATTAGCTGTTGTCAAGTGCAATGCACTGGACCTAGGTTCTTCCCGACTCGCGGCCATGCCTGGTCGGATACAACTAACTACTAAAACTATGTATGTATGCCATACATGTTGCAGGGTGGTGCCAAAATCTGTCGCAAGGTTAGTACCTTTTGGTGCAAACCCCAACTCCCCTTTCTGACGTCATTGTTGACAGTTGGATCAAGGGTGGGGAGAGGGTCCGCTTAAATCTGCTTTCTAATTGCAAAACAGGCAACAACCGTGCATTGACCAGGCGTGGTTTGCCACCACTCGGCAAAGAATTGCCGTTCATGGATCGGGAGGCATGCAACGCATTTGCGCTCATCTGTCCATCACCCCAATCAAGTGCAATACACTGGACCTAGGTTCTTCCCGACTTGCGGCCATTCCTGGTCGGATACAACTAACTACTAAAACAATGTATGTACACAGTACATGTTGCAGGGTGGTGCCAAAATCTGTCGCAGGGTTAGTACCTTTTGGTGCGAACCACGACTCCCCTTTCTGAAGTCATTGTTGACCAGTGGACTCACAAATGTGTGTCATGCAGGAGGAAAGGAGGTGTGAGAAGGCCCACCCAGGGAGAGGCTGCGGTGAGACGCTGTATCAGGCGGGCCGCCGCAAAGCGTCTTCCACAACACCAACTGCATACTGAGCGGGGAGCACCCGGGTATCATGAAGAGAATGAATGGCAAAGTATCGGGTGGCAGGGACGAAAATATCATCAGCGTGGCGGAACCCAGCTTGACCTCAGGTAGTGAGCTGTCAAGGACAGTGTCAGGCACGCACAATACCAGGTATGGGTGCGGTGCCGTCATACATACGCCACCCAGTGGTGCCGGGACCTGGGGCTAGACGCGCAATTATGCCGCTCAGTGACATCATGATAGGCACCGCCCGACACATTGACAAAGTGGAATTTGTGTTTCATATTCTTGAACATCCCCTCCGATAAGTATGTAGTTCCTTGTGTATGTATTCCTTAAAGGTGGCGCCCTTCCACCGGCCCATCTTCTGAATCTGAGTGTCTGAGTATGCAGCAAGAGCGAGTGCATTTGCCCCCCCCACTCCGGAGGGAGGGAGTGTCTAGGCGGTCAATTGGGAAACCACGCGCAGGGTAGCCTAAAGCCCCAGCAGCTAACTTTAGTGCGAGTCGGATGTGTTTGTCGGTGACTTCATGGGGTGTCCCTTTTGTGTAATACGACGACAGAGGTTCCTTAGGGTCGTCTGAGTGCGCGGGAATCTTGAGATAATGTCAGCCGAGTGCGTGCATGGGGCAAGCTGTCTGTTCCCAATTGGCCTCCTGGTGGATGCAGACCCCCCGCCACCCATTTTTTTGTTGTCGAGTTTTAGGGTGGCAGATTGAGCTGTCATCACGAGTTCCAACGGGGCATTACGCCCCACTTGCCTGAGGTTCCCTGTCATGTCTCATCGGAAGAAAGTGACATCCTTGACTTTGAACTGAATTGTTTGTTTATAATAATTCCGGGAGCCTTTTGTGGTGTACTCCTCAACCCAAAGGAGGTAGTAGATCGCCACCAACGCCAGGACCCCAACGGCAGACTCAAGAGGAGACACTGTTTTCGATTGCCCCACGTGGCACTGGTATTCTGGCACATCTGCCTCCACTGGGTGTTTTTTCGTTGGCTGTGGGTCCGTCTTCCACCACCCATCCAGCATTTGGCCCAGCCGGGGAATGAGTTTACTATCTGCTCAAGGGAGTTTGGTTAGGTTTATTCTGACGACCAGGGCAATGGTCTGGCCAACGGCAGTGATCGCCGCACTGACTGTTGCAGCTGTGACTGTGCGGCTGCGACCATAGTAGCCTGATCGCACTGCTGCAGCGTATCCTGTGAGGAGGCGAAATTGATGTTCGTAGGGGAGTCCCTGTAAGTATGGGTCCAACAAAGGTGTGAGGAACTTGGTCCAATTGCACCAATGCACTTCCTGAGCCTTGGTAGATGCCTGACATAGGCCAAGAACCTACCTTAATTTGTACCCTCATTGGTACCCTTATTAGTACCAATATGGACTAATTCGAAAACTCCCAAGTAAGGGATCATCCTGACCTCCCAAGTGGTGAGAGGTCCTAACAGGTTGAAGGTCCATATCTTCGGATCTATGCGACGAGGGAACATGCTGTCAGAACATCCATGTTCCCTGGGTGTAAACATACCAGAACTGTGTAGAAACCTACACAGAATCATATTATTTCGTTGGGATTGTATTGACATCCCATCCTCATTTGTTCTTTGTAAACACTAAATGATGAGCTCACAAATTACCATCATCAACAAATCTATAACACCTTTATCTACGAAATTGGTATTTAGTATTTTTTACCTCCAAACGGCTTAGGTCACTATCTATAGATAGCCGTTTCCGCGACCTTCTCACGTGAAAGCCACCGAAAAACTTTATTCCCTCCACTCTGTCACTTGTGCTCCATTGCGCAAGCAGACCCGTTGTCAGCTCCGTGATACAAGAGTGTGCAAAACTCAACTACATTGCGTCAGCCACGAGAATTTGCGCACGTCAGCGGTACCCCTAGGAGCTTTTTTAACGGCCTATTTATACGTACACGCCTAGGTGACGCACTTACAAGAATGAGCACCTCTAAGGCAGTCCCTGATGGACTTAAAAGCCAAGAGTGTGAGAGGAACCCGGGACGGAACAAGCCGCCCATGCCATACATACCTGAAAGGGATGTGGTTCAAGACGCGTTGGCAGTAGATACTACCACCAGCACAATGAAGCTCACCCTGCCTGGCAAAGTAGAGTTGAGGGTATCCGTGTGGTCACATGGTACTCCCGAGCAATTCCTGATGCATGTCCAAGCAGCCCTGGATGCCGTAAGGCAGAAGGGCCTTGATGCGGCCTATGATAAGGTCTGCAAGGACCAGAAGGATTGCATCAAGAAGGCAACAAAGGCCGAAGATGCTTTCAAGAGTTACTCGGGATTGGATGCAAATCCTCCCAAAGAAAAAGCTTGCAAAAAGGCCCTAGAAGCTGCCACAAAAGCTGACGAGGCTGTTACGTCCGTCATCAACCAAGTGTTCAGCCTCTACTCCAACGTACTCACGGAAGAAGCAAGGCGCCCCTGAAAGAAGATCGTGAGTGAACAAATTGACTGTTCTCCATGGACTGATATTTATGGGGAAGAACATCCCGAGAAGCGTGAGCAGTCTTGGGGGTCATTCATGGAATGCGTCAGCTTCCATCTGTTGACCGTGTTCCATAATGACGCTGCTGAGATCCAGCGCTTCTACATCAGTAACGGGTTGAAGAAGCCAAACAGGGTTCCAATTTGCCAGTTCATCAGCCGCATCCAGGAGCTGAATGGCTACTTGGACCTATTGCCCTGTCTGTACTACTCCAACCGTGCCACCAAGCTCACCACTGCGGTGAAGCCGTTTGATGACCCGGACCTAGCAAGTCACATACTACGCATGGTCCCAAGAAATTGGCAAGACCAATACAAACTTTGTGGGGCATCGGTACCCCAAAGTGTTTGGAAGCTTCTAGAATCACTCGAATGTATAGAGAAGGCCTATCCAACCGACAAGGATCGTGATGGGCCTAAAGGTTCCGCGAAGTCCGGTGACTCCTCCAAGAAAAGGATGGTTACATTTAAGGATCGAATCCCACGTAAGCGTACCACAATTGCAAAACACTGCATTTTGTGCAACCCATAATACGCAGGAGTGCCGCAAGTATGAGAAGGATGGTTCCTTCAAAAAGGACTTTGCAGGAAGAAAGCCCCGTGGACCTTCGCGTGGTCCGGAGACTTCTCATCGCACCAATAGTGCCTATGCGCAGCTGTCTGCAAAGATTGAGAAACTTGAGAAGTCTAACAAGAAACTCAAGCGTTCGCAGAAGAAACGCAAGCGCCGTCAAGAAAGTGACAGCGATGACTCCGACTCGTCCTGAAGGGATGGGTACGGTAGTACTGGGGGATCAAGTACATGTTGTAAGAAACTAAAAAGTAATAAACAAACAAGTTACACTTACCCCAGTCCGAGTAAAACTACCATTAACTCGTATTCAAACATTAATTTGAATAATAATCTAACAAAGATTATAAAAGATTCAAAACATCTTAATAAGATACCAAAACATTCAGTTTTAAATAATCGAATTGTTTACGATACCACGATGAAGCAAGATCAAAAAAATCTTGCAACAAAAATAAAAAAGAACACACAGAGTGAGATAATTGCCGAATCGTCAGACCCCGAACTGTCGGGTGCCTTTCTCAATAGTGTGAACACTTCCTTCAAAAGTCAAACAGACGGAAGAGTCACAACTGTAGTAGCCAAAGCATGGCATACCTTAGCAACTGAAAATCAACTTCCACAGAAGCACGAACACTCTGGGAAGAGTTGCACTAGTAACAAAGTCCTCAAGGTCCTACTTCATAGTGGATCTGATGGTGACTTGATGTTCCATGAAAAGGGAACATCCATGCATTTCCCCTACTTGCCTAGGCAGGTGCCAAATTTTTGGCATACGTCGAATAGGGACTTCCTAACAAAAGGAAGGAGCGAGGTTAACCTTCGTTTTTTATTATTCCAACAGCAAGGAGTATCTGGTAACACCAGACGTTGTGGAATATGATAAGAAGAAGATGACCAAGCCAATGTTGACCTCAATCTTGGTTGTAATACCATGAAAGAGTTAGGAATTGTTCTAGATTTTCAAACAAAAGAGATAACAATTGATGACGTCATTTTGCCAATGAGGGACATCAGTAGTCTGACTAAGTCAACAATGGAAAAAGCCTGGGCTGTGAACAACAGCTTGGCACATGAACCCAGTAGTATGCAAGAAGCGACTCAGAGAGTGGTCCATATCCTAGATGCTAAATATGAAAAAGCAGACCTCCAATCAGTTGTTAGTACCAACTGTACTCACCTTAGTCTCCAAGACCAAAACAAGTTACTAGAGTTACTCACAGTATGAGGAACTTTTTGATGGAACACTAGGTGATTGGAACACAGACCCCGTCTCCCTAGAACTGAAGGAAGGCGCTAAGCCATATCATGGCCGACCATTCCCAGTGCCAAAGATACACAAAGAAACCATAATCAAAGAATTGAATAGGCTCTGTGAACTGGGGGTATTAGAGTTTCAGCCTGCATCAGAATGGGCGTCACCCACATTTATAATACCAAAAAAGATAACACTGTACGCTTTATCTCTGATTTTAGGGAAGTAAATAAACGGCTAGTTAGGAAACCGTTTCCATTACCCAAAATCAGTACAGTGTTGCAAGAGTTAGAAGGATTCACTTTTGCCACAGCCCTTGATTTAAACATGGGTTACTACACCATACGATTGGATACTGATGCATCCAAAATCTGCACCATCATTTTCCCTTGGGGAAAGTACTCATATCTTAGATTACCGATGGGTATTGCAGGTTCTCCCGACATCTTTCAGGCAAAAATGTCAGTGCTAATGGTTGCCTTAGAGTTCGTACAAACTTATCTGGATGGTTTGCTTTGCATCACCAGGGCAAGTCTGGATGACCACCTAGATCATTTAAGGTTGGTACTTACCAGACTGCGAGACGTGGGCTTGAGAGTCAACACCCCAAAATCAAAGTTTTGTGCTGTAGAGACAGAATATCTGGGATATATATTAACCAGGACTGGCATAAAGCCACAGCCAAACAAAGTACAAGCGATACTCGCAATCACACCGCCAAAACAAGTCAAAGACCTCCGTAGGTTCCTGGGCATGGTCCAGTACTATAGATATCTTTGGGCAAGACGTAGTGAAATGCTTGCCCCACTCGCCTCATTGGTAGGAGAGTGTGGTCATACTAAAGTCACCAAAGCCAAGAAAACCAAAAAGCGACCTTGGTATTGGGATGAGGTACACCAAATAGCATTTGATAACGTAAAAGCTGCTATCGCTAAAGATGTAGTCTTAGCCTATCCCGATTATTCAATGGAATTTGAAATATACACTGATGCCGCGTCTAAACAACTTGGTTCAGTGATTACTCAGGGTAATAGCCCCTCGCGATCTTCAGTGGAAAACTGTCTGTGACGCAACAAAAGTACAGTGTGACCGAAATTTAATTACTGGCCCTAGTGGAGACACTTAAGGAGTTCAAAGGCATACTGTGGGGACAACAAATAAAGGTCTATACAGACCATAAGAACTTAATCCAAGATGCCCTTTTAACCTCTGACCGAGTCTATTGCTGGAGATTATTACTTGAAGAGTATGGTCCCGAAATTGTGCACATAAAAGGCATCCATAACACGGTTGCTGATGCCATCTCTCGATTGGACTCCGGTCCAACCCAAGATGACAACGCCAATTGGATGACGTTCACAAAATGCTGGTGTCACTACACTGAGCACGCATCAAGTGCTGACAGCACTTCTGACCACCAAGAAAGTATTAATCTGGCGTTTGCTAATTGCAGCGACGAAGATGTAATTTACCCATTAACAGTGAAGGGAATTGCACAAGCCCAGACGACAGATGCAACTTTGCAGAAGCTTCGTAGACATGACAAGTATTCCACTCAATTAGTGGAGGATACACATTTGTTATGTAAGGATGGTAGGATGGTCATCCCCAAAGCACTTCAAAATTGAGCAGTTAGCTGGTATCACCACTACTTGCAGCATCCTAGACACAGACGTCTTAAAGAGACGTTGCACGCCGCAATGTATTGGAAAGGTATGTGAGGTACTATCCAATCACATGTCAAAAACTGTTGTATATGTCAAGTCAACAAATGACACAAGCACAAGTACGGGAAACTCCCTGCTAAGCTTGTCATCACAAACCCTTGGGAGGCCTCATGTGTGGACCTTATTGGACCATACACCCTCAAAGGTAAAGATGGGACAGAAATTAACTTTATGTGTCTTACTATGATCAATCCAGCTTCTAGTTGGTTTGAAGTAGTAGAACTGCCGGTAACCACAGATGCGGTTACTCCCACGGATACTAAAGGGCAAAAGGGCACTAAGACTCATACCAATCCAAAATTACCATACTTTGACAAATCATCTGCAATGATAAGTAATTTAGTGAATAAGACTTGGTTTAGCCGTTATCCACGTTGTCAATACATTATTTATGACAATGGAAGCGAATTCAAACTTCACTTTGAAGCCCTTTCTGAATCATATGGGATCAAGCGTAAGCCAACCAGTGTCAAGAACCCACAAGTGAATGCTATACTGGAGCGGGTGCATCAAGTAATTACTGCAATGCTCCGCACTACTGAACTAGACATGGCCAATACAGTATTAGCCGGTGACATAGATGCGTTCCTAATCAATGCAGCATGGGACCATTCGCTCAACTTACCATACAGTACTAAAAGCCTCCCCAGGTGCAGCAATTTTTGGCAGGGACATGTTGTTCTACGTTCCCTTCCTTGCTGACTGGAATAAAATAGGAGAACATAGGCAACACCAAACTGACCTCAACACGATGCAGGAAAATCGCTCACGCCATGATTGGGATTATAAAGTTGGTGATCAAGTACTTCTTAGAAAAGATGGTATCCACTGCAAGTCAGAGAGTCGGTATGAAAGTGATCCTTGGACTATCACAGCTATTCATATGAATGGGACTATCAGGGTTCAACGCGGTACAAAATCTGAACGATTAAATATCAGAAGAGTCACACCTTTTTTAACCAGCAGACTTAACCAATATTAAGCATGTTATTTTTTATGTGTCATCTCCCTCTTGTACACAAACACTTACGCTTTAGCACACAGTCACAGACTTTTTAGTTTGTACATAAAGAGACATGGATAATTTTTTTCCTTTACAGGTTTTTTCCCCTCTTTTTTTTCACCCTGATCCTCCATTCGTGGGGGCGAGTGACATTGGCCAAGAACCTACCTTAATTTGTACCCTCATTGATACCCTTATTAGTACCAATATGGACTAATTCGAAAACTCCCAAGTAAGGGATCATCCTGACCTCCCAAGTGGTGAGAGGTCCTAACAGGTTGAAGGTCCATATCTTCGGATCTATGCGACGAGGGAACATGCTGTCAGAACATCCATGTTCCCTGGGTGTAAACATACCAGAACTGTGTAGAAACCTACACAGAATCATATTATTTCGTTGGGATTGTATTGACATCCCATCCTCATTTGTTCTTTGTAAACACTAAATGATAAGCTCACAAATTACCATCATCAACAAATCTATAACACCTTTATCTACGAAATTGGTATTTAGTATTTTTTACCTCCAAACGGCTTAGGTCAATGCCTCCACTTGTCCATTGTGGAAGGCTGCCTCAGCAGTACTGAAATAACCCTCGTAACGATTGTGTTGGAGAAACGGAAGACGTTCCAGGAGTTCTGGTTGGGCAATGGAAAAGGAGAGTTGTACAATGTGGCAAACGAGGTGTCAGTGTGGCATGCCCAGCATGGCTTGCTGCCAAATGAGAGTGAGGGAATATCCGTCATCTGATTGTGTTCCCCGGTGACGTGGAGAGTGGTGAGTGGTGAGGCCTTCCAAAGTTGTAGGCTCAACGCCAAGGCTCAAATGAGTTGCATTGCCACAGTAGACCGTCGCGCTGCAAGGCACTGGATCCAACTAACAGAAGGGCTGTTGTCACTATACAAAGCAACCCGTGCCGCTGTTAAGTCGCCTACCGTCGCTTTGGCAAGGAGCCATACCAGAACCAGTCCAGCACATTCGAGGTCCAAGATAGTAAGCGTGCCTGCTGGGTTTGTTTCGGATACTAAGGAGGATTGTACCTCTGGAGGCCACTCGAGCCGAAACACTGTCGGTGGGACTGCTCTCAGCTCTCCGATGACAATGTCACCCACTCCATACTTGGAAGCATCACAGACCCCAACGATATATGGCCACCCAGTAACCAAACTTTGACACTGCATCAGGGTAGTTATACTGTCACGAAAGTGCTGGTCTACTGAAGTGCCTGTTGCAACGGTGTATTTCGTTGACGGAACAATACCATTGTTTGTCTGCCCAGTAGTGTGTAGAACAGCGACAGGAGGCCTTTTCCTGCTGGTATGGAGAGGAAGGTGTGGTGGGTGTTGTAGATTACTTACCGGAACTCAGAAAATGGGATGCCAAATTGCCGGTACTTCCGTGAGGAACGAAGCCATGTTGTAATGGTGGCCAAGATGGCCGCACGTTTTCTTTCCGCCAGCCACATGGTGTGGTCTATCCCATTGAAGACAAAGCCAAGGAGGTCCTTTACTGTGTCCCATGCCCCTTCATGTTGTAGCAGCTTCCTTAAGGAGATTGGGTCCTCTTCCTCGAAGCTTCATCGTGGATTCCGCACATTACTCCATTAGCCACATGATCCAACACTCGCTGACTTGTTGGGATTGCCATTCCCATAAAGTCATCCCCATAGACCTCAATAAGGTATCGAAAAGGGTCGGAGTCCATTGGTGAGGTGAGCCGGAGGTCCATGTAGGCCGGGCTAGTGCGTGAATGACGGATTAGGGTGTTCTGTGGGCCTTGGCCCAGTGGGGCTTCAACATACTGTTCCGCCACATCTCTGGCCGTTTCAGATGTAGTACAAAAGTACAGAGGCAACTCTATCCAGCCCATTTGCAGTGATTGGGGCACCACAAGCTTCGTGCTAGAATGTCAGTGTTCCGGCAACACAGAGGCAAAGTTCCATTCCTCACCCACAGCTCAGTCCATCCGCCAGAAGCCATCCTTAATATCCCACTTTGCCATGAAGACTTTGGCATCTTCTGGGACTGACGCCATGGCATGTATAATGCAGGATAGTGAATGTCCTATTTGATCTATAGAGCCCTTTGGTGCGCTTTTGAGGGAGGCTTCATGTACGGATGGGATTCTTCCCCCATCTTGGAGCCGCAGGGAGAAGGACAGGTCAAAGATTGTCCTGTATTTGCACGATTTATGTGGAATCATCGAAATGGGGGATATCTTAAGTTGGGGTGGCGGGTTGTCTTGAATGTCGAGCCAATCGACAATATGGGCCTGCCCGGCTGCCACTTTCGCGGCAACCTCTGCCGTTAGTTGGTCGATCGCATGGGGGGTTAGAGCTGATATGTGCGGCCCTCGCTTGATGGCTTCCTGTGTCATTTGTCTTGTCCAAGGTTTTCCCGTAAGCATTGGACATCCCGGTGTTGCGTATCATAGTAAGGTAGGACCAGCGGGGCAGCATAACACCAGTCCGGAAGGACACATCTTATTCCTGTGAGCAACAGGGTCATTCCTCTTGAAGTATGGTGACAGGTGAGTCTTTCCCGAATGCTCGCACCAGTATTGTACCCGGTTGGACTGTTGCAGCTGTCGCTCAATACGCCGTGCCATGTTTTCCTTATGCCAGTCGTCAGTCGTAGCGCCCGTGACTGGGTGGTTGTGGGTCAGCCATGGGGTGATTAAACCAGGGTTAGGATGAGCTGACTGCTGCTGATGCATCGAAAGTGGTACGGACATGGACTGGAATGTGTGGTCAGTCAGGATAGTTTGCAGCAACATTAATTTGGTGTGAGGCATGGGTATTCACCTCTTGTACACCACCACTGAACTTTGTCCTGCGTTCTCCATTGGGTGTGGACAGACCGGTTCCCAGTGGGCTTTGGTGTTCGTCAGCATGGTGTGGAGTGTCGTCGACTTGACAGCTGCTACCAGCGCATAGCACTGTCATGTCACAGTGCCGTTGTGTGTTCTTGTCGGCCCAAAGTTCCTCACACTCAAATTGCACATAAAGAAGGCACGGGCGCACACAATTTGGCTCACCTTCACCCCTATCAAGGAGTGGCAGCTGCATGCAAGGGATAGCAGTAGGGTTGGGCTCGAGGTCCAAGCTGAGTGGCGCTACGCCAGGAGGGTTCCGCTTGGTTGGCCTGTGCATGCGATGCCCGTAACTGAGGCGGTCCCAGCGTCTAGGTATTCCTCGGGACATTCGGCGGCACTTGCTGTGCGGGTAGTAGTCACTGGCCTGGACTGCTGGTTCGTTTACCTTCCGCGATTCCACTCCTGGCCGAAGGAGATTGCACAACTTGTCCACAAATGTTTTGGACAATTCTCCCACCAGTACGTGTCCCTCCGGGGCTCGGCCACAATACTTGCCATTGCATTTACCTAAGACGTACGAGTAGCACAGCAGATTTCGTCCATTTTGTACATATTTCGCCTCCGTCAGGAGGTTCCCTTCTGCCACCCCTGCCGCTTTGCAGAGTAGTCTTAGCTGCACACTTCTAAAATGCCGGATGTACTCCTCCATCAAACTTCTGATTGTTAGGTGTACATCCTCCTTCCGGATGACCACTGGTCATTCGGTCCCAGGGATTGCACCAGTAGTGGAGGGAACGTGAGGGGGGGGGGGGTATTCCCCACGGTTTCTGCGTACTGGTTGTGTGTAGTGTGTGAAGTTTTGCTGGCGTGCCCATTGGTCCACTGCTCGTGCACGCTGGTGTATGCTGGCTAGCTGGCATGTCTTGCTTCCATTTGTGGGGAAGTTTCCCAGGCGGATCTCCACTGCCTTAGACACATCCGTTCCAATGATATTCATGAGATGCAAGATGGGACATCATGGTGTACCCTTAGCTAGCTCTTCCTCTGTCATGGTCCAAAAGAAAAACTGCCTGCTGTCTTGGATAATTGCCCATGTTATCTGGCGCACCATCTGGGGGACAAACTGGTCGAATTTAGCGTAGACCTGCTCCGAATTGAGCATGGTCCATAGATGGAATAAATTTTGAAAGTAATCCCATCTGTGCCCAAACAACGTCCTTATGAAGGCACAGCATGTGCCGACGTCTTGTACCAGTTCTAGGTAGTTACTCGCCGGTGGGTGAGGGTACTTTTGCAATAAGCCAAGAGCGTCAGTCAGCGTGTAATTTCTCTCCATTAATTGCACAGCCTGTTCCTTTGACCAAAGGTCCGCTGTCTCATTCCCACCGCAGGGCCACACAATTAAAATGGAGATTCCCTTCTCCTCGGTTGCAAAGTAAGCCGTCGCTGCTCCCGGGTTAAACTCCAGCTTCTCAATCTCATCCATGGTTGCCTTGTTTAAGTATAGTCCCCTTGTGAGTGTGATCTCATTATCCCTGGTCCATGTCCCCATGCTTTCCAGGAGTTTTGTCCGGCGTGCATCCACGTCCTTTGTACTACAGAAATAGTCCCAGATCGGAGGTATATTGCAATTATCAAGGACCCCACAGAAGCCTTTTAACTTGGCTAGCTGGAAAGAGCTGTATGGGCATGACTCGTCCGTCTTTCAAACTGCAGTCTCCTCGCCTGCTACCCCAAAGTTGCCCCCAGTGGCCCAAAGTGCCGCCATGACCACTGCCGTTACCTGTGCGATGAGGGCAACATCCGGCTGTGTGGATGGTGTTGGTGTGATGGGGTCTGTTGGACGTGCCCCCTGTATGGCGTCCTGGGCAGCTGTCCCCTCCCTTGGGGCACCATTGACGGGGCCAAGTGTAAAGGACAGCCTTGCTGTGGCCCATTTGTAGAGGGCAGCCAAACCGATGATGGGCGTGATTAGGAACGCCAGCATGCTGGACCTCTGTGCCTCCCCGGCGGTTTGTTCCGATTGTGCTGCCATGCAACACCAGTTGAGCAGCAGTGAATACTTTTTGTCATCCAGGTGTCCCTGCCCGATGAGTCCCTGCACGTGTGTTGCCAACGCATGTGGCGTGCGTTGCTCCTGTGCACAGAATGCCGCGCAATCCGGCACTTAGCAGTGGCACCCGGGTCCATAGCTTCGCAGCATTTCCCGGCACCGTGTAAAAATGGTCTAATTCTGTCAGATCATTGCACACCATACGACTCTCCCATGCCCATGGCACCTTCTCCTTTAATTCCACCATCTGTTGTGCGGGCGAATATGATGTCCGGCCCCCCCAAAAAAAAATCATCTTACCCTTCCAAGCAGGGTCGCTGCCCGGTGCGTTTGGTAGACTTGGAGGGAGTGAAGGAGGTGAATAAACGGTGTTTTGTGTCGCATCACTGCAGACACCAACAAACCGGGGTAGTTGAAGGCGTTGTCCTTGAATTTCGACTGCTCCTGTGGGCTGTCCTTTCGTGCGGCCTGTCATATAAGTCCTCCGTTGTTTGAATTGGAGAGCTTGTCACACTGGCGTAGGTGAGGGCAGAGTCTGTTTTCTTGTGTGGACATGCCGGTTGCTGGGGTGGTCTTGTTTGCGTCGATGGCGAGTCGAAGTTTACACTGTGGGGGGAGGAGTGCATGTTGCCGCCTGTGTTGATGGGGGTAGTTGGGGGTGCCACCATTGTATCCCGGCCTGGGGTGGTTACCGGGGCTGTCGGTTGATCCACCAAGCGATGCTGGCCTCCTCATGTTCGCGCGAGTACAGGGGGCACCGGACGGGCAAGATCCTGTTCTAAATTCGGAAACACGAACTCCCGTGAGTCGGCATCGTCGGCAAACTGCTCCTCGTCGTCATCCCCGGGGAGGGCGGCGGCGGCGCCACACTCCTTGCTAACGCCCATTGTTGCATCCCTGTCTTCCTGCGAGACGTCGGCCGCCTCCGTGTCCGCGCCAGCAAGGTTTCTTTGTTGTCGTTGTCCGGAGTGGTCCGCTTAAATCTACTTTCTATAGGCAACAACCGTGCATCGTCCAGGCATGGTTCGTCGCCACTCGGCAAAGAATGGTCGTTGGTGGATTGGGAGGCGTGCAGAGCACTAGCGCTCGTCTGTCCATCACCCCAAACTAGTCATCCCAAGATGGTCATTTTTGCTCTAATCTACGAAAATGCATGTTGTGAGCGAATAGGTAATGGGTCAGAAATCCTTTTGGAGGGGGACGGTGATCTACTGGGATTATTGTACTGTACACAGTACCATAGGTTGTATTGTATCGTAATACCATACTGTACCATCATGTCATGCTCACAATATTACGATTATATCTGAATCGGGCGCTACCCTCAGAACTACCACGATTTACCTACTAAGTGTAGAAAACGTCTTAAATATAAACAAGTAAACACTATAAAACATAAAGGTCTAAGTAAAAATTAAAATGTCTAGAGAGTTGAAATTTTTTCGCTAAGACATTTTTATCTCACGATGGCAGCTAGCAACGAATTTAACTAGTAGAATGCTAGCAACACAATAAACTAAGACTTTTATCTAGAAATGAAGCTAGTAATTAACCCTCCAAGTGACATTTGTCTTTAAATGTCAAAATGGTGTATAAGAAACTGTATAGTACCTCAACACATTTTTATTACTATTACTTATTACTCACATAGATCACATATTCACACATTCATCACTATCATCAATTCATTACATCACTATACATCTATACCCAGGGCCATCCTCATTTATATGTCTCATCCTTGGAAGACAGATGTGCCATCCTTTGGGGTTATGAGTACAAACTGTTTTGCTCACAATTTAGCTAGGCTGCACTTGTGAGCCTCAAGACGTTTTATTATTAAGCTTTGTCTTTGTGTACTTCAAGACGTTTGTATTATTAGGCTATACTTGTGTACCTCAAGCCATTTTCAATACTACTACTACACATAGGTCACATAATCACACATTCATCACTAGCATCTATTCATTTTATCACTCAACCTCTACCCAGTGCCACCCTCACTTATTTGTCTTATCCTTGGACAACAAATCTACCAATTTTGGGGTTATGAGTGCAAACGGTTTTGCTCACAATTTAGACCTGTTGATGTTGCTTGTGAAAGAACATATTCGCTGTTGGGGTATGATACATCAAGCAGAGACGTTCACGATCATGCCTTCTCTGAACCATTACCAGAACTTTGTATCTCACCAGTGTACCCTCTATGAACTAGGTCACATATTTATTTTCCACAAGAATAAATGATACCACAAAGACTTATTATGCATCAATCTCAAACAAAACATTAAAGCATAAAAGAAACAATTTAGCCACAGTCCTCAACGTAGGACACTCTCCTTCTTAACCCTCACCCGTATCTAGAGCAAAATTCAACCCTAGTTAATTAACTAGAGCAAAAACCGACCCTAGTGAACAAAATTGCCCAATTTCTTTTGCACTCACTTCTGAGTCAATCTGATTGCACCATTCAATTCCTTGCCAAAAATTACGTCCTGTGATACTCACAAAATGTTTGTTACAACATATCATGTCACGAAAACAGTGAGATCCATCACCATGCTTTCATTGTACAAATTGAGCAATGTCCCTTTTCTGGTGTAGTCTCTATCTTGTAAAGCATAAATTTGGTTATCTAGACGTAAATGTTACATAATTTACGTTATCAAGATCAAAAAAGGGGCAAATATATAGTTATGGTAATTCTTGCATCATTAACAAGATACAGAAAGTGCTCTAATTAAGTTAACTAGGTACACTTTTTGCTCTAGTTAGCGCACTTTGGTCCAACTTTATGTAAGTGGGTGAATTATTTTCATACCAGATAAATGAGCACCATTGCCCCTATATATCAAATCAATAGTCTCTTGCAATGTGCCCAGCCCAACTCATTGCTGAAACTTTAACACAAAAATATTCCTTGCAAGTGTGTTATAGCTATTGCTGTGAATGGGGGAACTTTTTGATAAAAATTGAGCAAAGATGCAAAAATGGGAATGAAACTTTATCTCACATTCCCCTTGCAGACATTGCTTTCTATTGCTGTTTATGTGGGGAGGATGTGGTGTCTCAATATTCAGTCTGGGGTTTGAGATATGAATCTGCCAAGGTTGGTACATAAGAAGTTGATTGGGATATATCAAGTCATAAAATTAAAGTAAAAATGGGAAATATTTTGTCTCAATAGTAACTCACTATTCATGTTCCTTATTGCTTCTAGCATCAGAGTGACAACCATAGCGTCTTTGTATTCAGTTGTGGAGCTGAGATATGAACCATGGCATGAGCGCTGTGTAAGTAATGAATTAAAAGATATCATCAAATTTAAACATGAGAAATCCATATGTTCTCAAAGAGCAAGGCGACAACAGTGGCATCTCCAGGTTCACTCTGGGGTAAGAAACCAACCCCTTTTAGTCAACGTAGTAAAAGGGGAAATTCATTTTCTCATGTTGTGCCAACTGTCCCTGTTCATGTATGTTGTTAGCAGCAGGACAGTGTCAGCAATGTAGCTAGATTCAGCATGGGTGCCAGGATTGAAAAGGTTTCCAGCAATGGGGCAAACATGTCATGATGGTGATGCATGGACATACAAGATATCAAGTCAGTGTAGAAGTATGGTGCAAAGAGATCTGCAGTAGGTACAAGGTATAATACTGTACCAAAATCCATCACGATCTTGTGTGATTCACTTTTTTACGGGACAAGGTAGATTTTACGGTGTGGCAGACAGACGCGTCTTCTTATTTTGTTAGTCAAATTTTGGTAGAAATTATTACCCTCACCGCTACTTTAGTAGCAGCACGCTTACATATTTACGATCAAAAACACATGACGTATTGAAAAAATCGACGTAGCGCTACATCACGAACTAGTACTGGGAAATAAAAATATTACCTTGGTAGCATTTTGAAATTAATACGTGTGTTGTCACGAAAAATACCATTTGAACCGACATGAGCGACGAGACAATTACTGGATGAACCATGATATCGTTATTGTTCATCTTACATGCCACCGTCATCCTACCACGCAGAGCAGTCGCATCCGAAACACACGGTGCACAGCTCTCCGTCGAGATCGACCACAAATACATTTACCAATCACATGTCTTTCATTCCAAACCCCAGTCAGTGATTGATTTAGTTCTTTCGGATGTGCGTGAAGTGAACGAAGGGTCGGGAGGTCGCACTGTGCTGGATATTGATGCATCCTCTTCTCAATTGGACGATGGTGCTATAATATCCTTGGTTGAACGATTGGTGCCGACGGTGCAAGAAACGATTCGGGGCGACGTCAAAAGAAAGGTTCTCATCAAACTGGCTTTGGGGATGAATCGACTCACTCCGTCGGGTGCCTCAAAATTGTTTGATAGTTTGTCAAATTCTGGCGTCAACGCGGAAAATAATGGTAATGAAACTTCCACCAATGATAACGTGCATTTAAGTGACAACACAATAGACGATCAGAGTGTGGAATGTGCAGGAGCGCTTCCTGACGTGTCCGTAGCATTGAATAATCAGACAACATTATCTTCGCCCAGCAATACTACGCATAACGCAAGCATCCAATTACCACATGATGGTGAGGACCTCGACACGAACCAGGTTCAAACATCAGAACCAATCATCGAATTAGAGGAACTCGATCTATCCTTCAGTGATATAGGTGGACACGGGACACAGTTTATAGGTCTCGACCTGGTGAACTCGGCACGACGTTTGTTTGAACGCGGGTTGAATTGTCACAGTACAAATGACCCTTTGCTAGTGCCGAGGGTTCTAGCTATGGAGAATTGCGGAATTGGTCCAGCATTTTGTAGAAGTATTGGAAGGGTGAGTTTTTCGGTGAACGGTCCTTGTCGGGCCATACTGTAGTACGTTGTTAATGCTGTGTCTTACTATGGTGAAATTCTTCAGGGAATCCTTAACGCGTTCGAGAATCGAAGACATTCCAAACATTCCTATAGACCTTCAGTTTTACGTATTGGCGGAAATCATGCCGTTGGGGATCAAGGTGCGGTGGCGATAGCTGCAGCTCTTCGTTTAGCCGTTCAGAATTTGGACAGCGAAGTCGACCTCGAAAATGATCACCTCACACAACACCGTGGTTTGGAGGAATTGGATTTGTCCTCGTGTAACGTGGGAGATACTGGTGCCGAATCACTTGCCCTCGCCTTGGCTTTCAACCCTTGCTGCTTGTCCAAGTTGGACTTGAGTAACAACCAAATTACTGATGTCGGAGCAAAAACCATTGGGCGTGCGCTTGTTGAAGCCCATCGGGTGAAAGTTTTACGCAGAGGAATACCGGGCTATGTTTTGGAGGAGATCGTGTTGGATAACAATGTACAGATTGGAGATGGTGGGGCAGTAGCATTGGCCGAGGCCATCGCGTGTGGTGCCATTAGATCAATCAGTTTAAGATCGTGTTCTGTGAAGGCAGAAGGAGCTGCCGCATTTGGCAAAGCCATTTCATCGCTGACAAAAGAGAAATGTGGTTTGCACGATGATTCGATTAACCTCCACGTCGACTTGAGTGGCAACGCGTTCGGTATAAAACCAGCAAAAAAGAAGAAGGGGGCTGCGTATTCGGCTGGTCTCTTGCGAGACAAGGCAAGCTCGCACATAAGCTATATTGGTAAGACACTGCAGAAGGGCTGGAAAGAAGGATTGAAAGGTGCCGGCGTTAGTATGGGGCTCACTGTCGACAGTGACGATGACGAAGAGAATTTGAGTATAATGGGTGGGTTGATAAACACTGAAGATGACAGAGAAGATGAACAGTTATTTGAAGCATCTGCAAGATGTGGGGCTCGTTCGTTTTCTGCCGAGATTCTGAAAGGCAAAAATGACGGCCAGGGCGTTAGCAAAGAGTATACAGGGCAGCTAAGTGTATATGTTGCAATGCGTCGATGCAGTCTTGACGATGGGGCCACGGATGCTTTATCAGCTGCGGTAACTGAAATGATGAAAAACCCTGGTACAAATCTTGTCATTGACGTGTCAATGAACAGTGTTGGGCCTCAAACAGTGACTGCCTTGCTGAGAGACAAAAACGAAGAAAAGCTGTTAATTTCAATGGCCAAAAGGCATATGAATGCATTGGCAGTGATGAACGAAGCACGTGAAAGAGCAGCGTTGGCAGCAGAATCTGCTGTGGCAAGAGCTGACATGGAAAAGAAGTTTGGAGGATTCCTCCACGAGGATGGCCCAGATTTCGAATTTGATGAGTATGATGATGACTAGAAATAGTGTTTGAATAATTAAGTCTTTCAACAGTCATCATTGTGTAGCTTCCTGCGCAGTGTGTCAACGTAGCGTCTGGCTGCAAGCACATCAAGGTCATCGTCGCTCAAGATATCTTGTCTGGTCTTCAGACATTCCTTGAAACATTGAAACGCCTTGGATGTGTCACCAAATGAGTCGTAAATTTGACCTATCTGGAAGAGGTCGTTCGCAACATGCAAGCTCTTATCACCCTCCTTAGTCCGATGGATCCGAAGAGCTTTGCCAAAGCTCATAAGAGCGGCCTCGGATTTCCCCATTCTCTTGTTAGCGAGTGCAATGCCGTGATAGCAAGTTGCAACTTCTATTGAGTCTGTCCTTGAGTTCTTTTCGTACAGCCTCAATGATTCTTCATAGAACTGTAATGCCTGGTCTGACTTGTCCCATTCGCTCAGAATATTGCCAATGTCCACACAAGTAGCAGCAATACTTTCGAAGTTCTCTTTAGATGAATACTGCCTTTGGATTCTGAGAGACTCAGTGCACAGTTCTATTGCTTTGTTGTGTACCTTCTTGCGTGCATATATTTTACCCAGTCGGTTCATAGCGTCGCTCATTAGGAGTTCATTATGGACATTCCTTTCAGAAGGATTTGATCTAAAAAATTTTATGCATTCCAATAGGCAGCCTGTGGCCTTTTCTAAATTGTCAAGATGGTTGTAAACGTGTCCCAGTTGAAGGAGGGTCTCTGCAACTTTGATTGAGTCACTCCCGTAATGTCCGCTGTATAGTTTTAAAGAACACTTCAGAGTGTTGAGAGACAATTCATACTTGTTTTGGCAAGTCAAAATTTCAGCAATCCGTGAATATACGTCGGCCATTATGATTTGATTACTCTCAGGGAGCATTTTTAGAATTGAGATCGCTTCGTCGTACACAGCCAGGGCCTATGCACGTAAAACAAAATTTGTTAGCTTGCGATGGACATGTAGATGGAAGGCATACCACGACGTACCTCGTTTGCATCGGCCCGTTCCTGAAGCACATCACCAAGATCAAGCATTGTCTCTGCGACTTTTAAGTCATTCTTCCCCCGGATGTTGGTTCTAATGTCAATAGCTTTGTTTAGCGATGCAATAGCCTCATCGTGTTTGCCAAGCTTATTCTGTGCTATACCTAGCTGGTTATAAATTATTGCAACCTCATCGGATTGGAAATCTCTGCCTTCTTTGGAGTACACTTGAACACATTCATTCAAGTGATCTATGGCATCCTTGTACTTTTCTTCGGACAACAGAGCCTCGGAAATCTGAATATGAGTCGCAAGGCCTTGGGAGGAAGATTGGCCGTGATGAGTTTCGTAAATCTTTAAAGATTTCCTGTAAAAGTGCATTGCCTCGTCATGTCTGCCACTCTTCTGGTAAACAAGACCAATGCAATTGCATGTATCCCCCATTTCGATGTAATCGTCACCAAGCTCTTTCTGTATCTTCAGGCACGCGACAAAACTCTCTAGTGCTGAATCTAGGTCTTCTTCATATAGGTAACAGTCCCCGAGGCCTTTGTAAAATGATGAGAGCAAGTGTTCATGATCGACCTCTTCATCGACTTGCTCACAAACATAAAGACCTTCACTAAAAGAGTCAAGGGCATGTTCAATGTCATTCATTTTCAGATATACTGCGCCCAGTTTTTGTTGGCACAATGCGATAGTTATATCTTCGTCGCCCAGGAGGCTTCTGTAGAGTTTGAGCGATCCCTCTAAGTATGGAATGGCATCTTCATAATTGCCCCATTCATTTAAAAGGTTGCCGATATTGAATAGACTATCAGCAACATCTTGATCGTTATCTGTGTGCAATTTTCTGATTCTCAGTGCCTCTTTGCATTTTTCTACAGCTTCAGAGTATTCTTGCTTTCTCGCGTGAGCTACTCCAATGTTAGACAGAGCAAGTGAGACATTCATGTCGTTTTCCCCCAATGATGTTCGGAAAATATGAAGAGAATCTGAGAAATTCGACATAGATTCGTTGTAATCGCCGGCGAGATCATTAAGTCTACCACATAATAATAACGCCATACCAAGCTCAACTGCATCATCCCCAAGTTGTTCTTTGTATAACCTCATAGCCTTTTTCACAGCTTCCATACCTTCGTCAAGTCTGGAGCTATCCGCGTGGATCGTTCCGAGTTGGACCAGAGCGTCGGCAACTTTTATATTGTTCTGTTCTCCATGCATTGTATATATTCGAATTACTTCTGTAAAGCACTGAGCGGCCTTTTCAGCTTCATTGTCATCCAGTGTCAAACGACCTACATCTAACATGACTGACGCAACATGAAGATTGTCGGGCCCAAAGGCTTCACTGTATAGTTTGATTGACTTCCGGTACGATGAAAATGCGTTGTCATAATCTTTCGAGCTTGCATGGCACTTTCCAAGTTTATGCCACAATGAAGCGAGGCGGTCGTTACATTTATCTGTGATTTGGGATTCAATAACATGAATGCACTGTTGAGTCCTCGATGCTGCTTTGCAGAAATCTTTCATGATAAAGTGGCAAGTTGCTGCCATTTCCAAAGCATCCACAAGAGCACTCTCTTCGTCTGGGGTCATCTCGAAGACTCTTATCGACTCCTCTAAGCAAATTAACGACTGGGAATGCTTGTTAGTGGCAACATGAATTTCAGCAAGATTGAATACAGATTCGGCATACTCCAAACTGTCGTTTCCTAGTTCGACCTTTTGAATGCGGAGCGCTTGTAAAGGTTAAATGTTGGGAGAGTTCACAAATTTGATGCTGCAATTTTCCAAGTACTGTATCACTATGAACAGCGTGGGGCTTACCTTCGACAAGCGATTCAATCGCATTGTCGTACTCATGCACCTTTCCGTATGCCTTTCCTAAATTGGTGTAAACATCTGCACACTCAAGGCTGTCTTCGCTGGACTCCATTTTCATTATCTTCAATGCTGACAGTGAAGTTGAAATCGCTTTCGCATAGTCGCCTCTTTCTAAGTATGTGATTCCGAGCAAGTGGTTTAACAAAACCATATCAATTTCACATGACTCCAGCGAACTTTGTATAAACAAAGCTTGTTCCAAACACACAAGCGAAGAATCATATTTATTGTTGTGGACGTGACATTCGGCTGTTCGCAGCAAAATATTCGCGACCCTTTCATCTTTCAGTCCCTGTTTCGACTTTTGTATTCGCAGCGCTTCTTCTAGGAGTGGCATTGCATTGATGTAACTGTTGTCGAGACATAGCAAAGTTGCATACTCATATAGGATTGACGCAAGCTCAAGGTCAGCCAACGCAGGATCTTGACGTCGAGTGCTGATGGCTGCCTCGTAACACTCTATGGCAGCTTTACGGTCGGAATCAGAACCTGATTTTTCTGCGGCGGACGCTTTCAACTTGGCCAACGTGTGATAAGTCGCAGATGCGTCGGATGTGTTTTGTTTCATTTTGAATGTTCGTAGCGCTTCACTTAGGCAGTCAACTGCCTTGTCGTATTCTTCTATTTTTTCGTAAACTAGAGCTAATTTGTGCAATACTGTGGCAACTTGTTCATTGTCGGAGCCCAGAAGATTTCTGCGGATATCGAGGCATTCGCTTAGTTTTTCTATCGCCGATTCGTAGTCAGATGCATTATCCATTTCGGCTAATATGCTCCCCATCTCAAACAATGAGTTTCCAATAACTTCGTCGTTGACAGGTTCCATTGATTCAGCAAGTTTTATGTGTTCTTCATAAAATGAAAGAGCATTTTCGAATTCCTTTGCTAGCGTGTAGGCTTGGCCAATCTGGAATATCATACCAAGAACACTTATTTGATTCTCGTCCGAAAGGTTAGCGCTGCCTTCCGCCTGCAATAGCTCTAACGCGTCAAGAAATAATTTTATTGCTTCTGCGTAATTATCTAACTTGCTCATGTGAATTTCCCCCATACGCTGCAAGACGAATGCAATGTTTTCGTTGTCATTCAATTCTTCAGTTGCTTGCAAACAATCGTTGTAGCACTCTATTGCGAGCAAAAAGTCTCCCATTGATTCGCAACATTTTGCCTATCGTAAGCATGAGGGCCAAAAAAGAATAGATTGAAACTTAGGTTGCGAGGCTTAAAATACGACACGTGCATAAGTCCAATGTTACCCACCGTGTCCAGGGAAACTGTGTAGAGAGAATTTTTCTCGCCGAGTTTCTTTAAGATGCGGACAGACTCTTTGTAAAATATTAACGCCTTCTCCAAGTGTTTCATTTCAGCATACGAGTTCGCAAGTTGATGATAAGTGTCTGCAACAGTAGGACAGTCACCGAGGAGTTTTCTCCGCGTATTCAATGCCTTGCGAAGACACAACAACGGGGAGTTCGGGGACGGGGGTCAAATTGGTATTGTTTCTATAGTTTGCGAGGGAACGTTAACAAGTACGTACCTCGTCGAAGGAGTTCGCAGCATCAATGAAGGAGCCTTTGCTAAAGTGTAACCTTCCTATACAAAACAACAACGTCCCTACTCGTTCGTCGTCATCACTGACATTTAATCGACGAACTCTGAGTGATTCTTCATAAAAGTCTAGTGCTAGGTTTGAGCCAACATGCTCAAGACATTCAGCCAGTCTAAAAGCACAATCTGAAGTTGTTAAGTGCTCCCGCCCAAAAGTCTTCTCGTACAGACTATAACTTTCAGATAAGTATTTCTTCGCAGCGTCGTATTCTTGCCGCGACGCATACAACATGCCGAGAGTATCTGTTATCATAGCCTCGGTTGAGTCACGATTGTCCTCGTTGTATTTTTTCGTAAGATTTAAACCCTGTTCAAGATGTTCGATCGATTCTGCCACATCTTCTTTCTGCTGAAATATCATTCCAACTTTATAATGAGCTAATGCTAACAGTCTAGTAACACGTTCGTCTTCTGTGTCGAGCTTTGTCTCAATCAAGTGAATTTCTTCTAAGTAACCTAGAGGGAAACAAAATGCGAAGCAGAATGTCAAAGCTAAGTCGAACGATATATTGAAAGCACCATATTTTGTGAAGATTACAATTACTTACACTTCAGAGCCATTTCAGATACGTTGATTTGCTCGTCTTCGTAGGTCTTGCCAATGGCATTGAGGAGCATGACAACAATTCTGTAGTCAACCGCATTACGATTCTTCTTACATAATTGCAAAGCTGATAAGTATTTTTCTAATGCCTTTGTGGCCTCATTTAGATGACGGTGGTTTCTTCCTAACCAACAAAGAGATTGGGCAATGACTAGATCGTCTTTTCCTAGCAGCTTTGTCTGAATGCGCATGCATTCTTGAAACAGCAATCTGGAGTGTTGGTAGTCTTTCAAGTTGTAATAAGCTGTGCCTAGACAGTATAAGGAGGATGCGAATGGAATTGATTCTCGACCCAGCGCTTTCTCTCGAATTTGCAAAGCGGCGTCAAATGTAGACTTGGCTCTACTGAACTCTGATTTGTATAAGTGTGCTATAAATTGTATTCAAGGCAGAAAGAGAACGAGTTTGGTTAAGTATTTCGGGTGGTTCGATTTCATATGCTACTTTTCTTACCTTCGCCTTTTCTTTGTAATATGGCAGCAATCTCAACATTATCTTCCTCCGTGACCTCGTTCGCCCGTTTCACTCTGAGCGCCCTGAAGAAAGAAGTTTTGCGCGTCGCGCAAAAAATACCATTAGGTGAACAAATCCTAGAAAGGGTATTGAAGGTATTACATCATTTCACACGCACCCTTGAAAGCTCCCAATAGCATTGTCCCAATCGTGAAGCTTTCTATAAACATCACCCATCCGAATCAGCAACTTGCACACATCTTCGTGATTGGTTCCAAAGATCAATTTTGTCAATGGTAACACCTCTTCGAAGCATTGAATCAACTTTTGGTATTGCATCAACAATCCTGGATTCATCGAGTAAGGGTGGGAAACAAATAGCAAACAGTCTTCCTTCTCTTCACAGTACATGTCATCGCCCTTAATCAATGCCTCTAATATTGAGATCGACTCATTGAAATATTCCAGCGCCTCTTCGTGTTTTTCCATGGCCGTGGCGACATTCCCCAAGCAAAACAAAGTATCTGCGACATCTCTGCTTTTTTCTCCTAGCACGAGTTTTCTTATCCTGCATGCTTCTTTATATGCGATCAAACTCAACTCATACTTTTCAACATCATCAAGAAGCACAGCTGTATTGAATAAAGTGTTTGCAACATCAATATGATCCGCTCCCAATCTTGTCTGTTTGATCCGTAATGAAAATTTGAAGTAGTCCAAAGCATCTGATGGATCCCCATACTTCCGCAATAGGTTTCCCATCCACTGCATTGTATCAGCACAACTCTCGTGTTCCTCGCCGTAATGAAGCTCTCTAATTCGAAGGGCCTCTTCTAAGCATTCCATTGCTTCATCTGATCTTTCTGCCTCGCAAAGAAGGGCACCCTAAGATACATAGTAACAGTTGAATCATAATATGAGCATATGACTCAATTTTCCTCTGCAAGGATGAAAATGAATGAACAATAAATTACCTTGTTATGAAGAGTGTCTGCTACACGCAGGTCATCGTCACCCAAATATTGTAGCCTTATATCCAGCGCACGATCGTAATATTCTAATGCTTCCTCGCTCTTCCCAGCATTATCCAACGAAAATCCCATACAATGGAGTGTATCAGAAACGGCCACAAATTGCTCCGCTTTCCCTTTGGCACATAGTTCTTTTAGTCGAAGGGCTTCTTTGTAATATTCCATTTCTTCGTCAAAAAAGCCGTATCCGCCCAAGGATGCACCAAGAAGATGCAATGCATTCCCGGCGTCACTGATTTTGAGTAGAGCTGCTTTACCCAATCCAGCGACAGAAGAAATACTTTCTGTCTTGTTCTCGCCGTCGTTGGAGGTGGTGGCGTTGCGCTTCGTCAATTCATTGGCGACATGCAAACAATACTTCTTCATTTGTTCGTACGCACTCAAAACCCCATCTTGTTCATCTACCGCTTCAATTGTCGAATCATTAGCCTTCACTCTATGGTCAATCAATCGCAACAATTCGTCAACATCCCGTATATGCGCCGCGGCAGCATCCGATACTCCGAGAAAACGCACTCTATGTCGAACGAAGGACTTATCCTTCAACAAATCAAAGGTATCCTGCATGTGATACGCGCGCATAGTGTTGAGTGGAAGCATGCGAATGGTAAATTCGTTGGAGTCGAGTTGAAGAGACTCCTTCATCACGGCATTGTTCCATTGACGTTGGTGTTGTTCAATGATGGATCGGAAGGATCCATCGTGATCGCCCCATGCCAGGTATTCTCCGTATTGTTGATTTATATCGTGATGAACTCGAAGACATTCGATGGACGAAGCTGATTTGTTTTGATAACGACTTCTCCCTGCGACAGGAGCGACTGGAGCATCCTCCCTATCGATACTCGATAGCTCTAATAAACCGAGCAGAACAAGAGTGCTACGAATATATGAAAGAGTCGTCGAATCGTCTTTTCCCCTTCTATGTGGCAAACGAAGGACTTGTCTCCAAAGAGCAAATGCCACGGACAACGGAACGCTCGGTCGAGAATTTTTTCTGGATTGTTCATGTTGGTTTCCTTGCGCAGTGCCTGTCACTCCATGCCCCTCATCACCATCATTACCATCCCTCAAATCATGATCCGTCGCACCCACTCCATCCACACTACCAGAAGCAACAACCACCGCATCCGACGGCAAGGCAAACACCACCACAAACGCCACAAAGCACAATTTGACATCCCTATACCCAATCTCTCTCTCCTCCTCCACTCCCCCACGACAATCTCCCAACTCTTGTAAATTTCGTTCCAATATATCAAAAATGGAGAAATGTTCCCGCGAAATGGTTGGCGCCATGACAATCACACCATCGTCTCTACGAATCGTCGAGGAATGGAGTACCCTTCGTGAGGCAGTGGAGAGGACCGTCCCCGTGGTACGATGTGTGTGGACTGTACGGGCATCGTTGTTCCCTGTATTGTCTTCTTCGTCGTTGTCGTTGTTGTTATTGAAACCGCATACGATTTCGGTGGCTTGTTCTGGTGGGATTGGGAGTGTTCCATTTTCGTTGTTTTCGTTTTCGTCGTCGGGTTCGGTATGAAATAGGAGATCGGCTAGGAAATCTTTGGCCTTGGGGAAGGAATCATCGTATTCTTCTTGGTTCACATCGTTGGGATTGGTTGGTGGGACATTCTGGTTTGATAAGGGAGGGTTCGGTTCATTTGTGATGGATGGAGTGGGAATCGTTTGGGGTAGTACGAGATCGTCGTTGATTTGAACAAAGTTGTGCGCATCGGATGGATCATTGTTTGGATGGATGGTGCTATCGATATTCTCTGTTGGATGAATGTTTGTTGGCAAGTCTTGGTCGTTTGCCGCGGCAGCAGATACTTCTCGTTCCGAATCGTTGATTCCAACGGCTGCGTCGTTTTCAATTCCACCTGCAGCACCCTCCGAATCTGTTGTATCGTCATCAATGTCATCGCATCCCTCCTCCGTCTCATTCTTGTCGTGTTCGGCCTCCTCTTCCTCCTCGGGGGCGACGTCCTCTTCGCTCTCGTTCGTGACGTCGTCGGCGTCGGAGGTTCCGCTCCAGTATTGGAATAATCGATTCATTTCTATCGGTGGGAAGGTTGTGTGGCGGTGAATGGGGGTGGGAGTGAGAGGAATTGAACGAGAATTGGACACGGAGACTTTTGTGACGGAGGGCAGGTCGGTTCGTATAGCTTGATTGCAAATAGGAAGGTGGCAACAACAGTGCGGTAAATGTCGGGTATGTGAAACGGAAATTAGCGCGAACCAAAGAAAAAAACAGTAGTTCCCGCTAATAAAAATCTTACTTTGCCTACGAAGATTTCCTTTTGCCTGCGTCTTTGCCGACCTTTTTGTCGCTCGGAGTGGAATGAATCATTACCTTTATAGTACACAAATTGTTCACTCAATCGCCATACAAGTTTTTGATCAAGCTGTATTTCACTTTGAGATGAGATAGGTCTTTAGAGTAAGTCAGAGTGGCGTCGTCGTCATGGGGCGTCATAGGGCGTCATTCCAGTGTGCCTTTTGTGACACCTTCTCTACAACCATGGTGAGCTAATACAACCCTTTCTCCGCCGGCAATTCAATCGGGGCGTTTCATGCGTTCTCTCTCTCGATAGTGTCGATTTGAAAGTCCTACATAGGCAGCAAAAACGGCAGAAAGAGACCCCAACAGCGAAAAACACGTACAGCAACAATGAACCATCGATGTCTCCTCCTCCTCCTGTGTCACCACTTCCTATCCATCGCATCGGCATTTCAACTCCGTCTTCCCACCCCACGACCACCACCCCAGTCATCCGCCATCACACCCTCCTCCCTACACTACTCCATAGACATTTCCCACAATGCCCCCCGAGACATCCCCTCCTTCCGCGATTGGGCGTCAAATTACGGAATTCAAACCACCGACGGCTTCGAACTCATCGGGGACAATACCGACATTTTCGCCGTGACCAATCAGGATGTTCCGGCCGACAGTGCCCTACTGTACGTACCGAGGGAACTTTTCCTCACGGCAAGTGGGGCAATGCAAGAGCTCGGTGCGGCAATGAACGGGGCGGAACACTATTCCCTCGATCCTTCCGATTGTGCGGCATTTTACCTCTTTGTCAAAGTGTTGACCGAATATGAATTGGGAGAAGAAGAAGGAAGTCCATGGTATGGGTGGTTGAATTCCCTCCCACGGTATTATTCCAATGGTGCGAGCATGACGGATTTTTGTTTTGGGTGTTTGCCGCCGTATGCTGCCGGACTGGCCTTGGCCGAAAAGACGCGCTTGAGGCAATTCGTTCAGGCGTTGGCCGATGTACCGTTTCTGGGGTACGAGACAAAAGGGAACGAAGACTTGACTCGATGGGCATACAATGTCGTCTTTACGAGGTATATGGAGTTGCCGAATGGGGACTTGTGTCTGGTGCCCATGGCGGATTACTTGAATCATGGAGGAGCACAGGCCAATGCGTACATTACGTACGATGAGGAGGGGAATTGTTATGCCTACGCGGCTTGTGACATACCTGCGGGGCAACCGTTGCATATATGTTATGGAGATCCCACCAATCCATCGAGCTTGCTGGCGCGCTATGGATTTTTGGACGAGAGTTCGTCGGCGACATTTTGCAAGTACATCATTAATCATCCATCGTTGGAGGTATATAATTTGGGATATCCGAGTCGGATGCTCTTTTACAATGATGGTAGTGTTTCGCAAGAAGTTTGGGATGTCCTGCTGTACGAGGAACTTGCGAAGGTGAGTCCAAAGGAACAGGAGATTTTTTACCAGGCTCACATCAACGGTGATGAGGCGACGAAACAAGCCTATCATGAGCAATACTTTGGCCAAACGTTTGCTTCATTGCAAAGCCACGTGAATTATTTGATAAATGAGTTGGACGAATTAGAAATTGGATTGCTGACTCAAATTGATCAGGGAAGGGATGCAAATCGCCACCCGAGGCTTCCTCTCCTGATGAGGCACAATGAATTTGTCAAGCGCACTCTTGAGAATGTTGAACAGAATCTTGGTAACATGATGCTTTATTGATCTTTACAAACCATTTGTCAGAACTCGAACGAACAACAGCAAGCATTCTATCGAGCGTGCATTTCCGGTGATGAAGCAACAAAGCAAAGCTATCACAATCAATACTACCCGCAGACATTGGCAGCATTGCAAGAACACGTTGATGGCATGACGAAAAAGTTGAATGAATTATCTGTATTTAGCTGGCAGACCGATTTTAAACGTCACCCGAGACTGCCTCTTCTTTCGAAACACAATGAATTCATTTGGGAAACGTTTGAACTTGTTCGGCAACGTCTTGATTCCCTATCTGCTTGAAGAACATAGTACTGCGAAATAAACGTGCTCGTTTGTGTTCGTTGGTTAACAATGATGCACCCACGTTGTCGACGCCGATGTCTATTTTAAATAGGTTGGAAGAATAATTGACGCCTTCACTCATTCTTCTCTGTCCATATCGCTTTTTAGAATCCGCAGGAACGGCAGGCCTTTTATCAAGCGCACATTACAGGTGATGAAACATTGAAGCAAAGCTATCATAATCAATACTATCCTCAAACTCTGGCAGCATTGCGGAAACACGTAGATTATCTCAATACTGAGTTGGAAGAGTTGTCGGAGTTCAGCTGGAAGAAAGATATCAATCGTCACCCGAGACTCCCACTTCTCTTGAGGCACAATGACTTTGTCAGGAGCACATTTGAGCTCGTTCAACAAAACCTTGATGCTGTGTCTGATTAGTAGAAATCGAAATGAGAAATGTTGGCTAGTCAGCTGGAGACTCAATCCTCGACAGAGTTGCAAATCAAATACTAGTATTAGTGATATATCATCTTTTAATGATAGAATCTAAGCAAAATAGTCCAAACTACCCTTCTTCTTCGCTGCAACCACACTGATCGCCTCAATAAAATCTTCATGGCAAATCTCACTCCTCTCCCCCCTCAACGCCAACATCCCTGCCTCGACACAAACAGCCTTCAGCTGTGCCCCATTGAAGTCCTCGCAACTGCGTGCCAATTCCTCAAACACTACCTCAGGACTGACATTCATCTTCCTCGAGTGAATCTTCATGATTTTTGCCCTAGCCTCTTCAGTAGGATGGGGCAATTCGATTTTTCTATCCAATCGCCCTGATCGCAACAACGCTGGATCGAGAACATCAGGTCTGTTCGTCGCGGCAATCACCTTGATCATATCATTGCTGCCAAACCCATCCAACTGACTCAATAACTCCAACATGGTACGCTGCACCTCTCTATCCCCGCTCTGATCACCACCAAACCTCTTGGTCCCAATGGCATCCAACTCATCAATAAAAATAATGGCCCCGTTACTAGTCCCATCGGCAATCTTCTCCTTGGCCAATTCAAACGCATCCCTGATCAACTTGGCCCCATCCCCGATAAACATCTGAACCAACTGAGGACCAGCCAACTTCAAGAACACCGCGTTCGTCTGGTTGGCACAAGCCCTCGCCAAGAGCGTCTTCCCCGTCCCCGGCGGTCCGTGCAACAACACCCCCTTGGGCGGCTTAATCCCAATCGTGTCAAACATATCTTTATGAGTCATGGGTAAGACCACCGCCTCGATGAGTTCTTGGATCTGCTTGTCCGCCCCTCCAATGTCCGAATATTCCTCGGTGGGGCGTTCGTCTACCTCCATGGCTTTGACGCGTGAGTCGAATTCGGCGGGGAGTTTTTCGAGGATTAGGTAAGAATCTTTGTTGGTCCCGACGAGGTCGGAGGGTTTGAGTTCTTTGGAGTCTACGAGGCCTGGTATGGGGAGATAGACTGTCTGTGGGGGTAGGCAGTGTTCACAATGAACGCATGTCAGCGGATAATCGGTAAGAAATTACGGCCTTTGCCGAGGGTTGTAACAAAAGTAGCTTCATTCGAGTGATACACCTACCTGACGGGTTGACGTGCGAACGACAGCACTGCGAGTCTTACGAGAGGCGTCAGCATCGGCAGCTCCACCCTCTTCCTCGCCCTCCTCGGCATCGAGACCATCCTCCGCCTCAGGCTCCAAAATCTCCACCACATTCCCCACAAGGTACGGCAACTGCTTGTTCAATTTCACCTTTTCGATATTCTCGCGAATCCTCTCTCGCTGCGCGCGGCTTTCGTGCTGAATGCGCTGAATATCCGAACGCATTACCCGAATATCGTTGTCAATGAGGTGAATTCGTTGACGGAGTTCGGTAATGGACATGGAGGACGTCTCGTCCATCATCGCTTGATCATCTTCATCGAGGGCTTCTTCGTCGGCCGCTTTCGATTCTTCGGCGGGTGCCGCGGAGGAGCTGGAAGCGGGAACATTGGGTTTGCTTGGTTCGCCTGAGTCGCCTCCGTTGCTGTTGTCGTTGGCTTCGCCCCAGATGTCGGCTCCTTCGAGGTCGTCGTTGTTGCTCATGGTCGCGATGTTGAGAGTGAAGGGTGTGATAACGGGAATTGGTGACTTTGTGTGTGCCTGAAAGCGGGATGTCGATCAAAAATCAAGGGTGAAAATAGGGTGAATTGAGATTTTATCAAGATGTACCCGTAAAATACCGTTTAAGGGTACTAAAAGAGACAATCATTATCGGGAACTTTTATGAAAGAGAAACCGTAACGAGAATCTGAGGTTCGATGAGTTTCGTAGAGACGGAAGTGTTAAGAAATCGGACACTGAGGCTGTGGGAATGCTCTAATATAAGTAATAGCTAAATTATTAAGACATTTTGTCTCTATTATTTCATTACCATACTTTTCTATAACATACAGTATAATGTAAAATACCATCTAGATACAAATAACTCCAACCAAACAAATAAGATCTAATACTCCTGCTCATTCATATTTTCATTTTCTTCTTCTTCCTCAGAAGAGGAAGAGTCCGAAGAGTCACCATCGACATACCCAAACACAAACTTCATCGGCTTCTCTAGCTTCACCGCCTTCTTCTTGACAGCAGTCAATTGGAAGGTCATGGTACTCTGGTACTGTTTGGCCTTCTCAACCCGCTGAGTTCCTTTGGTGCGGGCATTGCCAAAGTGGTAAGGAACAGGGCCCTCAACACACTCCTCTTCAAGGTTGACGATTTGAGGAGTTCCTTCAACGGAATTAGAAGTTCCGGGGAAGAGCCTGCGGATCGGCTGGATGACGGCGCGGTCGAAAGCCTGAAAAAGAGCTGATCCGGTGCTGTAGTTTGCACCCATGCGAGCCTGCATGTAGCTCTCCTCATAGAAGTAGCGAGGCACACCCACCAAGAGGCTGAATTGCATGCCACCGGGCAAAACCTTGGCATGCACAATGTACTCAGGAGGGAGCTGGACTCCCTTCATCAATTCAATATAAACCATGTTGTAGTCACCTTCCATGACGCTGTACATGGACATGGGAAACCTCCAATCCAAGCTGACGTACTTCACCTTGGAGATGTTCAACTTTCCCACTTGTCCGGAAAGTGCACTGATGGTATCATCAGTCTTGGAACCGGCCTTCTTGGGCGTCACGCTCTTCTTGCGGGCAGTAGGCATGTTGATGTCAGCCTCCAAATCGTTGACTTCCTCTTCTTCAATGTCAGTATCTACGTCACCTAGGGACTCTTCGTCTTCTTCGTCGGCAGAAAAGTCTTCGTCTGCTGCGGAATCGTATTCTTCTTCCTCCTTGTCCTTAGAGGCTGCAAAAAGGTGAGTTAATGTCTTTCAAAGCAGTCGTAATAGTGAATGAAATCTCACCTTTTCCCTTGTTGTATTCGTTGACGTAATGGCCTATTCTCCACTCCGCGACCGATGAGTTAAAGTTCTTCACGAATGTGGCGTCAGGACGGCCCTTGAAGTACTTGTCACGAATCGAAAGGATGTAGGCCTTGTCGGTCCTCTTCGGGTTGATCTTACGATTCTCAATAAGACGACGGAACTCTGTCTTCAGTGGCTTCCCCCACTTTGGGCAGCGGGAGGACATGGTGGATTATGAGAGTGTCTGGTGGTACGAGTGATGATGGATGTGCGACTTGTGTGCCTTGTTCAGTTTTTTTGTGAATGACCGTTGGCGTCACTTCTCATTTTGAATCCCGCGGATACCTTATTTGAATACTGCGTGGATAAGCTTATTTTGCGCGGATAGCTTATTTTGCGCAGATAAGCTTATAAATAGAGCTATATGCGCAAAATAAGCTATCCGCGCAAATGTATAATTCCTACGTGGAAAATCGCCTTATCCCGGAAAATGACCTTATCCGCGCAATCCGGGATAAGGTCATTTTGCACAGATAAGCCGATTTACACAAATAGAGCTATTTATTTATGCTTATTTGAAGTAAGCCGAATGCCAACGAATGCACTCATGCAACGGTGCGACTCACGCACCTTGTGATTCACTCTCGCTCATGACGTGTGTCGCCACACCACACACCACCACCAGCATCTCACTGCCCCTGCGTCGAGCTCCGATCAATTTGTTCTGCTCAACCCGCAGCTTGATAGCTGCTGAACAAAAGCCGCCAGAGCACCGTTGCTCTGACAACACCCTCTCCCCATCCGTGCCGCCCTTCCGACCTCTTCTCCATCCCTGCTGCACTCTCGCCATCATGAACGATGAGCCACGAGCCAAACGACGTCGTGACCTCACGACGGTTGAGGACTTCTACCGCCTTGGCAAGGAAGTTCAAAACAGGAGTGGGCAAAAGCTGTGCGTCGACACAACAGAAGAACGACGCTTCTGCGAATTTTTTGGGACAAGTGTCCCCACGGCCATCAATGCTTGGAATCTGCTCAATGAGCATAACAAGCTTGATGAGGGCAGTGAGGTCTCCCACATGTTGTGGAGCATGTACTTCATGAAGTGCTACCCTCGCACTCAGGAGGCATGTGCTGCAGCTGGGCAAGCAGATTCTGGTGCTGTTGACCCCAAGACCTGGAAGAAGTACATCTGGCCCATGATTTATGCACTGGCTGATTTGGAAGCCGAAGTGGTGAGTTTGTTTCTATTTATTTGTTTTATATATTTGTTTACTAACATATCCTTTTCAGATCAATTTTGATGACAGGAGGGCCGACAAAAATGGTGACACCCATCTGAGTGTGGACTGCACCGACTGCAGAGTGCCACAAAAGGGCAGAATCTTCTCTTCCCACAAATTCAAAAAGAAGTCTGGTGTCCGGTATGAGGTTGCTCTTAAAATTTTCACGGGGGAAATTGCATGGTTAAATGGTCCATTTCCTTGCGGAAAGTTCTCCGATGTCACAATTTTCCGTGCCTCTTAGTCGACTTTTCTGGATGATTTTGAAAGAGTTGAGGCCGATGATGGGTACGTTGGAGAGAGCCCATTCAGGGCAAAGGTACCAAAGGCAGTGTTGAGTCGTCCTTCCGAGGCTGATGCTCTTCAGAAGAGGGTGCAGGGGAGACACGAAACAATCAATGCGAGGTTGAAACATTTTGCAATTTTGGAAGAAAGGTTCCGACATGATATCACTCAACATGGGTATGTTTTTCGTGCTGTTGCTGTTCTTGTACAGCTCTCAATAAAAAATGGAGACCCACTTTACAACTTAAATTACAAATGTGCCTTCTAAACCTATAATGTAAATGTAAAATGGTTTTTATTATTAATTGACTGTTTAAATATTGGTTTAAATGTAAAATAGCCTTTTAGTTTTAAGTACTCCAGTTTTAAGACACATAAGATTTTTCCCACAGCCTCACTCTGATGAGGAGCTTCGATTGAACAAGTAGAGTCTATTGTATTAATAGGTACCATAATTTATAATGTGGAGCCTTTCAAACATTTTCGAAGTCCTTACCTGTAGAGCGAGGTACTATTTTTTCTCCACATCCTAGAGATGAAATTAAAGTCCATATCTAGCAATGGTCTACACTCGATCTAGCTTTTTCTGAACAGAAATCTAAATCAAGTCCCTTGAAACTACCTCTTGAAGTAGTTTCACGGGACTGAAAAGTTCTATCACAAATTCCTATTCATCTCGAGAAGTGACGCCCTGTAAAAACACCATACAAAACTGACATCTTCAGTTAACGCGAAATGCATCACCCTTTAACAAGAGCAGCCCTGTCGGGGTAAATGGACGCCAGGTTTTCGTTGCTAATGATAAGCATGGAAAATCTGTTATGAAAAAGCAAGTGTTGCAAATGAATATATGATTTATTATTGTTGTTAAAAGTAGAAATGTGAAGTGAAATAATTAGTTTTTACATTTACAGAAGATGCAAGTGTTCAATATCATTGCTGGAATTGATCACTGGGTCTTTGTGGAAACCCAATGAAACAATCAGAAGAGCAGTATTCATTTGTATTTATGGTAAATATGTTTAAATGACCCCTGCAGCTTTAGCTGCAAGTGTTGAATCCCATTTCTCCAGTCGATCATAGGATATTTGACAAAATCCTGCAAAATAGTATGTAGTAAAGGTAAAGGGATATTTTTCTAATGTTGAAATGCATTTCAATGTATTTCTATTGTTCATTTTTAATAGTAGTTTGAGGTCTTGATGTTCCTTAATGTGTGAAAGTATGACGTATACTTGTTCATATCGAAATCGAAGGAAAGGACAGGGATGTTCAGATAAAGAAGCAATGACTCTGTTGTTTGTTCTTGCTTGTGCTGTTGGTACAGTGATGCAAAATCCAATTTCTATTGGAAAATGATCTGATATAGCTACTGTTGATGCTCAAATATGAAGTGGTGATCCACATGCACCAATTGATTCAATATGGTTTTTATTGATGTTCGATTAATCGGAATGATGATTCTGCCATCATTGACCATGGAACCATGTTTCCATGCCAATCGCTTTTTTGTTTTGTGTTGTACACTTCTCGTTGTCTCCTGGGAAATCAGCATAAACTTGCATATTAATGACAGTGGGTGACTGTGGTAAATCAATGGTTTCTCCATATGGTCTTGAGGAAATCATTTCATCAGGAAGAATCTTTTCTTCTTCCATTTCAAAGGCAAGCGAGTGTTCACAGATCTTTGTGCCATTAGCTAAGTTGTTTGAAAGATTTATGTTGTGGGTAAGATATGCAGGGCACATGGGAATGAAGAGTTCATAGAATACATTTTGTTTTTGCACTTGTTCAATTCGTTCATTACTTTGAGGTCGTCCTTTCCATTTGTTGTATTTGATTTTTTTCTTCCATGGTATGCCATGTGTGTTGAAATACTTTGCCCAGATATTTTTGCAATGAGAGAATTGATTTCTTGGTGTTCATAATTGCCAGTGATGATAACAGTTCCAGACAATAAATTACTTATGTCTTTGAAGTCATTCCGTTAGAGTGTGTCATACAAGTTGAGGTCGGAAGATGTAATTTTCGACCCAGAACTCATTTAATTCAACAATTTCATGTGAAGCAAATCTTGGGCACATCGGTGTCGAACAATCAATCTCAAATGGCGTGCTTGTTTAAATAGTTCTACTCCTTGGCGGCAAAGAGAACTGTTTGTTCCTCATCTTTAGATTGTTTTGTGAAGAATATGCGGTGTTTTTGTTGGTATGTTTTCTTTAGAATGGCGATTGATAAATGTGGCAGCGATGATCCTCCAATGGGTGGTTGCTGATGGAAATCACCATGCATTAGCACTACAACACCTCCAAAAGGTTTGTTGTAGTTTTGAGTTGCTTCTTTCAAGCGTTCATTGAGGTATGCTAGTTGCCAAGGTTTGATCAAGGAAAAAATTCATCTATTATCAAGAGTGACAAATGCTCAACGTCATATTTAAGTTTGAATTCTTGCAATCTATCAACATCTCAAGGTTTTATTTTCTTGAATATCCGATACCTTGATTCATTTCAAGAGGTATATCTGATAAACTGTTTATTGTGTATCCATTGTTGTTTATGGCTGCAATGCCCATGAATGCTGTTTTGATAGCTATGGAAATTCCTGTTACAGTTGCTAGTTTGGTGATACTGTTTACTAACCAGCTTTTTCCAGTTCCTAGTGAGCCTGTTACAAGTAAGATAGGAGCTTTGCAAGATGCAATTTTATCTGTTTCATTCCAAACATGTAGAAAATGATCTTTTATGACATTCATGATGCACATTTTGTCTTGAGAGTAAGGTTTGGTCTTGATCCAATTGTCAATAATTTGGTTGATGTTATGTTCTTTGTTATGATCATTATTCCAAGGTGTGTAGCCATTCAAAGAAGATGTATTTTTGCCACTGTTTTCAAAGTTGTTATTAGGTTTCCAATCATTGATGGTGTGAAGAATATCATTGGCAATTTTATCACGGTATTGAGTGGTATTTACAGGATAAGATATATTAGATGATGTACAAAATTGAGATGTTGTAGTTTTTCCTGAAATTGATTTTAGCAATGTTTGAATTGGTTGAGTAGTTTGTCTGTGAACGATACTTTTTGCATAATTTCTCTTTGGAATCTGTCACTTAATCCCAACTGCATAATATTTTCATGTTCAGCATCAATGTCATCTTCAAAGATGTTGTTTGATCTTGTACAGAATTTATTTTTTATTGCAACTTCAAAATTTTTTTCACTAGACCAACTTGTTGCATCTTTAGCACAATAATCAGAAAGGATCATTCAATTATGGCATGAAGTTGTCAAACTTTGCATCATAGTAGTCATATAACCAAGCCAAAATCAATTGATTGCAATGCAGTCGACTGTTTCAAATGATTTACAAATTCCACAAGGTCTTCCCATTCATATCCATATGTGTTTAATTGATGTTCAGCGTAGACACTTGTTTCGGGTCAAAATAAAGTGAGATAAAATTCTGCAAACTTGTTTGCTTTTTCTTCCAGATGTTCATGATTTCCGCGGTTGCATCGATGTCGGATGGTTTTTCTCCTGGATGAGGAGGGGTGTTTATGAAAAATTTAGGTGTACATTGTTTTGAACGTAGTGCTTAGTATGATTTCTCCATATTTCGATGCCTTTGTCAAATCTAAATGTTGTTGACTTCTTTTGCCCTGATTTTGCCCAGATTTATATGTTGTGTCAATGGGCAATTCATAATTTGTTTGTGTGTCATCTTTCCGAATTATAATTATGCTGTAATTTTCGAGTCTATTTAAGTTTTTTGTGTGCTTCTCCTTTTTATCTATAAAGAAATGCATAAGGTATCAGAATTAGTCATGTGTTTACATCAACTGGATACAATGAGCAAGAGCCATATGCATCTGAATGAAATTTCATTTGAGGAGTGATTAAGTTAATGTTTGAATTTTGAATAGTTGTTTGAATTCTGTGTCTTGAGTAATTTTGTTAATTATCTTTATTCATTTCACATTTGTCAAATAATGATTGAAGAGTTTCTTTGATGTCATCATGTACAATAAAACTATTAAGAATATTTTCTGATTTATTGTATGTACTACATGTAGAAAAGTTGTCATCATTGAAATCCGAGTCACTGGTAATTGTAGTAATATCAGAAGTGGATGACATCACTAAAGATTTTTTCATTCTGTTTTAGATTTGATTGATTTTTTTTGTTTTTTGTCATGTTGATATATGCTTCCACATCACATGTAATAAAAGATTCGGAAGAAACTGAAACTTTTAAAGCTAATAATGCGGCTGTAGCTTGAGTGTCACTGATTTCCATTAGAGATTGCAGTTTATTTAATATTCTTGTTAGTACATGTTGTGTGAATCTGGCAGAACTTCTGCAATCCTCAGCTATACTTGGATGTGTTTGGACATAATCCCCATTGCTTCAAAAATCATATCTAATGACTCTGCTAGATCGGTTTTGTTTTTGTTAATGCAAGGACCGAGGTAGTATGCTGCTGCTTTGCTTTGTTCAGATGATCCTAAAAGTAATGAATTGACATGCCATCCTAGAACAGCAGTTAATGCTGGATTGTAATCTGCAACCCAACAATTACTCTTTATTAATTTGGTGTGTATTCTTTCATAAATTGATTTCAGGTTTTCAATGCCTATACCGGTAAGATGTGTTTCTATATATTTATCTCAGAATCATTTAAGAAAGAATGTGAAGATTTTCTTTTATGATAGGTTCATTGGCATTAGAAGATATTGAATTTTCATCTGAATCGGAATTCTTTGATGGAAAATGTTTATGTGTTGATTTCATTGGATTATTGATAAATATCCCTTCTTGAGGATTTGAATAGATGTTTTGTGTTTTATAATGTGACAGATTATTATATGACATATTAAGGGAAGTAAAGATTGATAGTGTACTAAAGTGTACAATACGCAGATAGTTTCATTGTTATTGCTGTTAATATGTGTTTCTGCTATTTTGTGATAGTTTTCATTTTCATCTTCAATGTGATAAATTATAGCATTGATCCATTCAATTAAAGCAAATGCCAAAATTTAGAGGAGTGATCCATATGCACATTTGAATGGTGTTGCATTTAGCATCATATTGCAATATTGAAGCAATGCATCACTGTTGAAGTCAACATCTTTTCCCATTTCTTTAAGATTTTCATGTGCCCATTGTTTGATAGTGAATGGATTTTTTTCACATAAATATAAATCTGGATTATTAATTAGGAATTTCATGATTTTCTTTCTCGAATTGAGACAATTAACTGTTGTGCCATTATGATGCATGCACGTGAGTTATGAAGCAAAGAGACATTTTCCACCGCCTTTGGGATTGTAGACGTGCATCTTTCTTGTTGTAAGAATTCTGGACATGGTTGATTCCAATATGAATTTGATTTGATTGGAGTATTTGTAAATTTTGTAGGTAAAAAGGTATTTTTATTTCCGCCAAGATCATTTGTTTCATCATGTGTTTTCAATATGCATTCATGTTTATTTGTTTGTGATTTACCAAAATGCATAGAATCATTTTCATAAGTTGTCATTTTTTATCCCCAAGCATTCAGAAGTTCATTGATGATCCATTCTTTGCTGGATTTCTCAGTCAGCTCTTGCAGTGTTGTTATTTCAGGTCGTTTTGGTTCATAAACTATTAATCTAGGATCATTTTCACAAAACAAAGGGCCTATCCTTTCAGTTGCAGGAATGTTAGCAATGGCTTCATTTCAATTCCGTATAGTATTATTTTTTACTTCATATGAAATTGTCATATTTTTCACTTGGTTTGGTCAGTGGATCTGTGACATGGACTAGTTGAATAGGTTTTGTTGAATTTACAAGCCCCCTAGGTTTACTGAGTGAACATCAATAAATTCCCGTAGGAGGTTTGCGACATCTTCCAGTGATTGATTTATCATGCATGTGTATTCCAAATGAACAAATACAGCTATGTACATAATCATCAAATTCATCTTGTTTTGTTGGATCTGGAGGCATCGACATTGCTCTTCCATGACGGATGGTCTTTTGATAGGATTCTGAATTTGTACTATAAAAATGAGTTCTTTTTCTATTAAACTTTTCACTTGATATTCTCAAGGCAACGTGGCACAAAACATACTGTCAAGAGATTCTGTAACGGCATCACATATGTCATCAATATCTACTACACCTTGTAATAATGCTGGACAAATTTCACACCACATCAAAAGATGAAAATGTAGAACCACAAAATGCATTTACATGACCTGCAACAACACCTCCTTCGTCTGTCTTAGAATTTTATGCAAATCTTGGGCTTGTTATGGATTTACTGTGTTGATCAGAAACTCTTGATGGTTTTAAGCCCATTAGAATTTTCAAAATGTAATAGATAAAATGTTTGTACATGAAAGCAGAAGCATCAGGATTGTTCATTACTGCAGATGCTAGTATGCTCCAATTGGTAGGAATTATCAAATTTCCAGATGCAAAAGTTTTGCTTTCCTGCATACAGCGCAAAATCTTTTGATGCAATGCATGGTAAATGAATGTTGTCTGGTTGATGAAATGTAAGTCTGAAAACATGTGGACAATTGACATCATCAATTGCAATTGTGAGAAAGATGAGTTAAGGATCGAATCAGCAGACAATTCCATATATTTCTCCTAATGATGCAATTCTCTCAAGAGCTACATAGGAAGAATGTTTTCCTGCAGTAGTTAATACAGGAATCATTTTTTAAGGACATATGTGGCATCTTTGCATATTGGATTAGCTACATAATGTTGAAATTCAAATTTTTACCATGCAGAGTACTACGTTCATCGCGCACCACCATGCGAACGACTTCTTCCTCAGCCCTCCAAGGAGTTCTTACAAGAAACTTTTTTAGGGACTAGTCTAGGAGAGAAACTACGAGCCATGTCCTCTGTGAAACCATTTCCCAAAGGGCTCAAGTGGATTGAGTGCGAACGTGGCATTGGAGGAAAGAATTCCCCCGTACGCTACATTCCCTAGCAGGATCCTGTGCAGGATGCCCTCGAGAAGACCAAAAAGACCACCTACTTCAAGTTGACTCTTCCCAATACGGGGAATGAGTTAAAGGTGGCAGTATGGGCGTCCGGGACTCCCGAGCAGTTTCTACTGCATGTACGCTCCGCCATTCACGCGTGCAAGCAAATGGGGCTTGATACGAGCTTTGCCGATGCGGAGAAGGCTGTTAAAACAGCCAAGCTTGACGCAGAGATCGTGAAGGAGGAGTATACACAGTTGCGTAACTCTGAGAAAAAGAAGAAGGGCAATAAAGGAGATGCTTCTGGTACTACTGCCGAGGCTGTACCGCCTGCCCTAGCTGAAGCCAAGGCCTTATACGACAAGGCCCTAAAAGCTCTAGAAGCCGCGAAGCTTGCTGTCACAACAGCAGGAGAGAAGCCCTTCAAGCTGTATGGAAACCTCCTCTCCGATGATGCCCAACAGCCCTGGGAAAAGATCATAAAGGCCCAAGTAACTCGCGCTCCTTGGGAAGACATAAAGGGAGTACCGCACACGGAGACTCCCACAAAGACTTGGGACTCGTTTCACGAGTGCGTCATGTTCCACCTGCTACAGGTGTTCCGTCATGACGCGGGTGAGGCCCTCAAGTACTACATAACAAACACGTTGAAGAAGCCCAACAGGGTTTCGATAGATCAGTTTTTCGTCCAGGTGGAACAGCTTAATTGATACCTTGAGACGCTGCCATGCCTGTATTACAGCCCAAAGGCTAATCAAGCTACTAAGAGAGTATTGCCCTTGGATGATGCCGACCATGCGACTCACTTGTTGCGCATGTATCCGGCCAAGGGACAGACCCAATACGACTTGACCACTCCGGTCAGTACTAGGGCCCTTCTGTTGGTCCTAGAGAACATCGAGAACAATGCTGAACTTGATTCGAAGCCTTCCAGCATGACCAAAGCAAAGGGGGCTGATCAAAAGCACAAGTTGGAGTCGATTGACTCTCGCATCCCCAAGAAGCACAAGAAGGTGGGCTGGACTGACAAGCACTGTGTGCTATGCAAGAAACATGGGGGGCCGCACAAAAGTCAGTCACCCATTATAACCAAGACAGTACTCCGATCAAGAAGAATGGGGGCGCAGGAAAGCCCAATTCAAAAGAAAGGAAGCCAGAGGGTGCGAACTTTGCCCAGATAGTCCGGGCGGAGTCGAAGAAAGCACTACGCAAGAAGTCTGGCAAGCGCAAGAAATGCCGCGCCAATGACTTGGAAAGCGACAGCGACTCCGTCGAAAGTTCTTGAAGGCGCGGGTCGGATAGCACTGGGGAATTACATACTTGTAAGAAACGTTAACTAAATATTGCAATTGACAGTTATACTACCCCCAGTCCAAGTAAAGCTATCCAAACTAATAAAAGTAAAAAATAAATTGACTGTCACCAAAGAAAAGACGTCAAAAAAATCTTGTTCCAAAACAAAAAAGTCTGAATTAAAAATTCGAGACAATTTGGAGACCACGACCTCAAATATTTCAAAAAAATCTTACGACAAAAACATGTCAGCAGTAAAACAAAAGCCACTGAGGATAGTATTAAGACTCCCAGTGCAAACCATAGTCTCAAGCAACCAAAACAAGAGGTTGCATCTAACACCAATGACCGCCTTGGTGTTACGGCACTAATAGCCATCATGGAACCAGCGACTGAAAGTCAGTCCTCCAGAGCATACAAACAACCTCTGAGGAGTCACCCCAGTAACAAAATCAAAGTCCTACTGGACTCTGGGTCTGATGGAGACCTTATTTTCCTACCAAAAGGAAAAGACAAACCCTTTCCCTACCTGATTAGGCAGGTGCCAAAGTCTTAGCATACGTCAAATGGGAGCTTCCAGACAACTGGACGGGGGAAGATCAGAGTTAAATTCTTTGAGTACTCCAGTAGCAAGGAGTATTTTCTACAACCTGATGTTGTGGAATACAAAGAGGATAGCATGACCAAACCAGGGTTTGACCTCATTCTTGGTAGTAATACCTTGAAAGAGTTAGGAATTGTCCTAGACTTTCGGACAAAAGAAATCACAGTAGATGACATCTCACTGCCAATGAGAGACATCAATAAACTAAAAACAAGAGCGACAGTAGAACGGGCTTGGACTATGAATAATAGCATCTACCAAGACACGTCCAAAGAACCCCAAAGTACGCTCGAGGCAACAAAACGCCTCATACACATACTAGACGCTAAATATGAAAAAGCGGATCTCAGGGCAATTGTCAAGGACAACTGCACACACCTAAGTGTCCCAGAACAAACAAAGTTACTGGAGCTCCTACAAGAATTTGAGGAGCTATTTAGCGGGAAACTAGGTGACTGGGATTGTAAGCCGGGCTCCCTCCAGTTGAAGGAAGGAGCACAGCCATATCATGGCCGGCCTTTTCCCATACCCAAGAAGCACGTAGAAATCACCAAAAGGGAAGTGCAGAGGCTATGTGACTTAGGGGTACTCTAAATGGCAAGATGATTCTGAATGGGCATCGCCCACATTCATTATACCAAAGAAGGACAACACCATGCGGGTTGTCAGCGATTTTAGGGAAGTAAATAAACGGGTAGTGAGAAAACGTTTCCTATTCCTAAAATTAGCACTGTTCTACAGGAATTAGAAGGCTTTACATATGCCACAGCCCTTGATCTCAATATGGGCTATTACACCATTAGATTGGATCCAGATGCATCCAAAATATGCACCATTATCTTTCCGTGGGGTAAGTCCTCTTACCTATGGTTACCAATGGGTGTTGCATGTTCTCCCGATATCTTCCAAGCTAAGATGTCAGAGCTAATGGCAACCCTTGAGTTCGTCCGAACTTACCTTGATGACTTATTATGCATCAGCAAGGGTAGCCTGGAAGACCACCTTCATAAACTAAGGCGGGTTTTCATTAGGTTGTGAGATGCAGGCTTGACAGTGAATGCACGCAAGTCATCTTTCTGTGCCGTGGAGACAGAATACCTAGGATATGTGTTATCCAGAGATGGTATAAAGCCACAAACAAAGAAGGTACAGGCAATCCTCGCATTAACACCGCCACAAAATGTTAAACAACTCCGTAGATTTCTAGGCATGGTCCAGTACTACAGAGACATTTGGGCGAGACACAGTGAAATACTTGCACCATTGACCAACTTAGTTGGGAAGTGCGGACATACCAAAGTCACAAAGGCCAATAAAATGAAGAAAAAGCCGTGCCATTGGGACAACATCCATCAGCAAGCATTCGACACTGTAAAGGCAACAATCGCTTGCAATGTTACCTTGGCCTACCCTGATTACTCACAGGGATTTGAGATCTATACGGATAGCTCCAAATTTCAATTGGGCGCCGTAATTACTCAGAACAACAGGCCGCTAGCGTTCTTCAGTAGAAAACTGAGTCAGGCGCAGCAAAATATAGCATGACCAAACAAGAACTACTGGCCATAGTAGAAACACTGAAAGAGTTCAAAGGCATGCTTTGGGGACAACAAATTACGGTCTACACTGACCACAAAAATCTAATGCAGGATGCTCTAGGTCTGACCTCTGATCGAGTGTACCGCTGGAGATTACTCTTAGAAGAGTATGGCCCCACCGTCGTGTACATTAAAGGCATCCACAATACAGTTGTGGATGCCATCTCACGACTGGACTATGGACCCGTTGCATATGACAGTCAACCTGGATGACTTTCGCACAATGCTGGTGTTATCATAACACGGCACAACCAAAATCATCCCTAGCAACCACCGTGGAATCCATGAACGAGGTGTTTGCTAATCGAAACAAAGAGGACTCCATCTATCCACTCACAACCAGAGAGATAGCAGAAGTACAACAAGAAGACGAAAGCCTTTTAAACAAGGGCTACTCAACTCACTTAGTTGAGAATATTAAAGTACTCTGTAAGGACGGCAAAATGGTTATTCCAAAAAGCCTCCAACACCGTGCGGTAGCTTGGTTCCACCACTACCTACAGCACCCAGGGACCACACGTCTCGAAGAAACTCTTCGTCTTTCGATGTATTGGAAAGGTCTCAGAACAACAGTCCAATCACATGTCAAAAAGTGTCACAGTTGCCAGGTGAACAAGCGCAGGCAATTAAAATACGGGAAACTGCCTACAAAACTTGCAATCACCAACCCATGGGAGGCATTATGTGTGGACCTCATAGGACCGTGCACCCTCAAGGGCAAGGACTAGACACAAATTGACTTCATGTGCGTCACAATGATCGATTCCGCAACAAGCTGGTTCGAAATTGTAGAGTTGCCGGTATCACAGCTCCAGGAGCTTGATATTCCCACGGGTACAAAGGGGCAAAGGAGCAAAGACACACATGTCCAAACTAAACAACCCTACTTTGACAAGACGTCAGCAACAGTAGGTAATATAATAAATAGGACCTGGTTTAGCCGTTACCCACGTAGTCAATACATTATCTACAACAACGGAAGTGAATTTAAACTTCACTTCGAGACCCTCCGTGATTCATATGGTCTGAAGCGTAAGCCGACCAGTGTCAGAAACCCACAAGCGAACGCAATACTCGAGCGGGTGCATCGAACAATCATGGCGATACTCCGCACAGCTGACTTAGATATGGCCGATACCGTCAACGAGAGTGACATTGCTGACTTCCTCACAAACGCCGCATGGGCCGTTCGCTCTACCTATCACACAGTACAAAAAACCTCTCCAGGAGCAGCTATCTTTGGAAGGGATATGTTGTTTGACGTCCCCTACATCGCTGACTGGTCAAAAATAGGGGAATACAGACAAATACAAACAGATAATAACACAAGACGGGAAAATGCCTCCCGCATCAACTACCAGCCCGGTGACAAAGTACTGCTGCAAAAAGACAGTATCCTCCGCAAAACAGAAAGCCGGTATGAAAGTGATCCTTGGACCATCACGTCAGTTCATACGAATGGCACCATAAGGGTTCAATGTGGAACTAAATCTGAGAGATTAAACATTAGGAGAGTTACACCATATTTTGAATAAAATAACCTCTGTACATTATCCCCTCTCTCCACATAACACTTACGCTTCGTCACATGCTACACCATCTTTTTTTCCTACCAGAGGTTATTTTTTTTCCTCAGGAGGTTTTATATTTTCGTGTGCATTGACACCTTATCGCTCCATTCGTGGGGGCGAGTGGCATGAGCCAAGGTAACTCCCCAGGCCTTTAGACCCAAAAACAGGAACTAATGAGCCCAAATCAATAAACTTCCACAACAAAGGAAGTATAAATACTTCACTTCACAAAAAGTGTTGTCTCGAGAAGACATGAATCGTTTTTCACAGAAAAACACTTCACATCACAAGAAGTACTTCCCAAGAAAGTACTTCGCATCACAACAAGTCTTTCCCCATAGAAACACTTGATGTTACAGATAAGTTTTCACAGTTAAAACTTCACAAATAGTCAATTGTGACACAAATCAATTTACCATGAAAATTTCATGTTAAAAGCATGAGGACTGATAGTTTACAGTCCTCATTCTCACCCAATTAAATAGCTCATAAAAATAACTTCCAATCAACTGGAATATCTCTTTTCTACTTCCTTATCTAGGACTACGTTTCACCTACTTCCGGCTTAGGTCATGCTGTATCGGTCCGGGTTGCAGTAGATCCACTCGCTGTTCTTGGTGAGTGTGGGTAGGTGCAGGGATTTGGTGGTCCTATCCCAACCAAGATGGGCAAGTTTGGCATGGTCGCAGAGTTGGTCATTCAATGGAACATCCTTGGGGGGAGGTCGCGGACCGCGGGGTTTGACTTCTGGGGGATGGCCGGTGCGGGTGACAAGATGCCCTCAAGTTCAAGACTGTCCAGGTCACCCGGAGAGGTGGCCATGGAGGCAGGCATTGTGGTGCTGCAGGTTAAAGACTCAGAGATCTCGGCGAGGCAAGATGCTAGCGCATCAAATGGACGGCTTAGCCTCGTCTTTTTCACCGTCGCCGACTGCAGTGACCATGCAGCTTGAGGGGCAACCCCAAGACTGGCCGGTGAAGAGGCTGGGGAGGATGAGGCAAATGCTGACCTTCCCAATGCTATCAATGGTGCAACAGACAAGCTCGTCCAAGTGGGCCTTGTCATAGGAGAGGATGCAACGGGCCCAGAAGGCGCCGTCCTCGACCGTAGTGTCAAGGATGTCCAGGCTGGTGGTGATCATGCCCTTGGTGGTGTCGTCGATGCCAAAGGGGATCGGTAGGGCTAGCCGTAGGTGGACCGCTTTGTAAGTGGTGCCTTCCTGCAGGTCGAGGGTGGTCATGCCCGAGATGTTGGCTGCCGTGACGGCTGGGCCAGAGCGGTAGCAGGCAGGTACCTTGGTGGAGGAGATATCGACAATAAGGCAGGCAAAAGTGCCCACAACTTCCACAGGAGCTTATTCTGCACGAAGGAACCTGGGGTCATTGCTACCGTGTCCAAGGAGGTACTTGTGTTCGGTTCCGGTGTCAGGATCGGTGAGGGTGCAGCACTATGTCTGGAAGAGGGGATGGATCTGCTTGTGTGGAGTGATGACGTAGAAACCCGCAAAGAGGTTGTTGTTTGCCAGGGCAATGACGCACTTCGTAGTGGAGAGGGACATCCCAAAGCTGGCATCGACTGCCGCAGTGTCAGCATTGCTTGGCTTGTGGAGTGTGATGAGATCGGTGGGAGAGGCGACCAGAGTGGGGGCCGAGGTGAGACCAGAAGCGGTTGAGACTGTGATAGAGGAGAACAGGGGAGCCTGTTGTGAGATGTCGTGTGTGCGAGAGAGGGATTTGCCGGAGCAAGAGGAACTGCCAGAGCAAATTCGAGCATGTCCATGGGTGGTATTATTCACGATTCCATATTTTGCCATTGTTCTTCACTGAGTGGCTTGAGGAAACAGCAACCCTCTTTAATGGAAACAAAAATTTCAACAATACCTCTTCATTCTCCATTATGTCAGCCTTAGAGACTTCTCCATTATATCCATAAATTTTCTTGAGAACAAGGAGTAAATTTCTGTCACGAATCACATGTTGGACAGGAACATCTTGACCTCTTGTTTCAAAATTCTCACGGAAAATAAAGAGGTTCTTTGAACTATAGAATTGAGGAGACTTGTCAGCAAAGTCCTCAACACATGGCACATGTTGTTTGAGGAATGCTCCTTGCTCTCATTTTCTTCGAAATCCACACAAATATAAATTTTCCTTGGCCAGCGACTTCCGGGAGCTGCTTCCATTGGAACATTTGCTTGAAGGTCTTGAGGGTCTCTGCGAATCACTATAGCTCCTATATGAAGAACATCCAATGCTAAATCAGGAGTGTCTTTACCATTTGTTCATACGGATTTCCATAGGCAGCAGTTCCATCAGGTTTCAAAAGCTGCATGAATTGAACTGCTTCTTCTCTACAATTGAAGACCTGCACCTGAGTATGATATTTACCAATTAATCCAGGTGATTTTTTAAGGTGTTCATGATCAGGCAAGATTATTTTATGTTTCTTATTCTTGTCATCTTTATTAACCTCAAAGTCTAAGATAAAGTCATAAAAAGAAAAAAAACATTGATAAAAGTCACAACATCAAGAAATTTACTAGTCACAACATCAAGAAATATCAAGATTCTGTTTTCTGTTCACAAGTCGTTAAAAAAGTCTTTCATCAATACAGTGTCAGTGAAAGCATGCAGTCAAGATTATTAAATGTTATCTTGACTATACCCCTCCATACATTCAACAAAGGCCACTTCAAATTGCAATCCACAAAACATAGGACATATCCCTCTCCTTTCTACTTCATTTGTCCAAAGTGCTATGAATGAACTTTTTCATCTCTTTGTTTCCACATGTTCCATCTTCATCCAACAGACTGTCTCTCAATCCTCTTTAACCTCTCTCATAGATGGAGTGATCATTGTACCCCAATAAAACATAGAAAATCTTCCTCTTCTCTGCGCTTCATTCATCCAAACCATCGCAAACCAACTATTTCCTCTCTTCATTTCTGTCTATCCTCCTTTTTGAGCAGATGTTGTACCCCCAATGAAATGTGCATCATCCTCGTCTTCTCTCCACCTGATTTGTCTAAAGCACCACAAACAAACCATCTCTTGTTTTCATTGCTGCATGTTCTATCTTCATCCTGCAGACTCTCTCTTCTCTCTTAATCCTCCCTCTTCTATGAAGGATGAGAGACAGGTTGAATTCCACTACCAATCCAATTGACACATCACTGCCTCCACCACATCATATAAATCAAAATAATTCAAAGTCATACAACTTACCTTCATTGATACCCTCCACGCCTCTCTTCATAGCTTTCATAGTTGCCTTACTTACTTTGTCACTCATGTTTGTTGTTAGAAGATGTTTTCAGTATGTTATGCTGTTTTTTTAGATCACCAGGCATGTGGCATCGCATGGCAAGTCCCATATTCACCTTTTTATACTTGATTTTTTCTCAGGAGTGTGTGAGAAGTATCACTGATAAATTTTAACAATCATATGAAATACAATGTTAATTTCATAGGATATTGTTAGTATATTTTCAATGTCAAATCGTGAATTTTTTCTTTCTAATTAATATGATAGGAGATTGTTAGTGCATTTTCAAAGTCCAATCGTGGAAATTTTTCTTTGTGATTACTTCTGGGCCTGTTTGCATTTTTATGACCTCACTGGCAGATGCCATATAAATTTGATACGAAGTTGATAGCATATTTTCAATGTGTAACAATAAAAATTTTAATTTTTGTGCAGATGTCGTGTAAATTTGTTAGGAAGTTGATAGCATATTTCCTAGGTGTAACAATAGAAATTTTTATCTTTGTGATGTGTTTTGGACCTATTTGCATTTTCACAATCTCCAACATCATCGGTATGACGATGGACAATGACGACCATGATTATGACGACCATGATGATGACAACCATGATGATGACGACCATGATGATGATGATGATAATGACGATGATGATGATGATGATGATGATGATGATGATGATGATGATGATGATGATGAGCAGAGGCGCCAAAGGACTCCGGTCCTCAGCATCTGATAGTTCGTGGTGTGCCTGCAGCTCAGTTCTCTGGTTATCTACACAAAAATGAAGCTGCATGTTGCGGCCTTCCTTCTGTTTACATTTACAGCACACAAAGTTTGATTGAAGATAAATAAATTACACAGAAAGATTCCAAGACAAAACAAGCAAAATCAACTCTTGTGTAATAGTAATAATTAAAATAAGGACAGACAACTGACTACAATCAACATTTGTTCTGAAACAATTAATTAGATATGATGCAACAATCAATCAAATATTTGATACATCTGCTGAACCAGCAAGGAACCTTCACAATACCCAGCCATGAGAGACAGATTGTTTGTCCAATTTTGTTGTTTGTTGTTTCTTGCATTTTGTCCATTCTAAGAAATATATAAACGCCAATCAGAACACTAGTCCAGATCTTGACAAACATTAATGTTTAGTCCAGATCTGAATTACATATTGGAAGTGTTTCAAAATTGACTAGAAGGAGGGGTTCTACAGCCGGGCTGAGACCACGGATGAATTCCTCATGAAAAATTAGTCCTATGATATATCACCACCCGCCATGTCTGTCACAGGTAGTTTGTACCAGTTGCCACCAAAAATTACTACATGACCTAGGCCAAAAACTTGAAGAAGGTTTAGGTTGAAAATACACATGTAGATGTGTTGTAGATCATGAAAGTGAAATTATGAGTGTTAAACTATTGTGAAAATGATTATTGATGACAAACAATTATCATGTGCTCATCATGTAGTTGACATGAAACTGTGTTTTATGTCCTGACACAAAGCATACTAGATCCTATATTTTTTTTTGATCATCAATGAATTCCTGTGTAGAAATCGTTTGTTCTGTGTCTTTGTGTACTTCTCCTTTGCAACATAAGGAAGGTATTTGGGTTTATATTTTAAGTAAATTGAATTACTTAAAAATATAGGCTATTCTTGGCCGTATATACTTGACCTATGTTACTACACCCCCATGCTTACTCCTTTGTTCTTGGTATTTTTGGCTGGGATGAATGATCAGATCAAAACATGAATGATATTTAGACCAGGGAATATGAGAAATTGACTTGAGACTTCTTGGAAAGATGTGACACAGACCAAGATAAAAATCTAGAGACTAATCCAGTTGTGGGGGACAAATTGTGAAAGCTAGGCCTGAATTGGACTTTGGACTAGTCATTGATATCAAAAATGCCGTTCTGATTGGCATTAATGTTATTGCTCAAAGGAGGGGAGATGTAAGTTGAAGTTGAAGTGGGGAGCATGGAAGACAAGGAGGACTCATGATAGGTAAATGTCAAGAAATTCTCAGTGCAACTCAGCATGAACATCCACCCTTGGAGCAATTTGAAGAGGTGCAGGTGGGAGATTTGGAAAAAGTGATGATGTAGAATGATATGAGATTAAAATTTGTACCAAAAGTGTTTACTTTAGTGAAATATTCTTCCCAATCCATCATGATGCTGTGCTGTTTTTTGTAACAAAATTTGCTGTCAAGAAGAATGCAATAATCTCAAGTACAATGGCTGACCGTACCAAACCAAGCAGTGGTATTGTAGCAGGGGATGTTGTGATGGGGGTAGTGCTTGCAGATTGGTGACAACTGCTGTAGCCTTGATGTGAGAGGCCAAGATGTGTTGAGTGGTGAAAATTTTCATGGCATGTGAGAATTGTGTCTTGATGTTTGTGTCAACTCAAACTGGCACTATTGGGTTTAGAAAGGGCTTCTATAAAATTGGAAATAAGTTTGGTCAGGGGAAACCTTTCTAGCATAATTTTTTAAAAATGGGTTACAAAAATAGTACTTAGGGACTCAAAAAATATGGGAAGGCTCCAATATTATGTCAAGACAACTATCACAGCCCAATAATATTTGTGCAGGAATAGTTAGAAGCAACACCTTTTTGTAATAGGAGAGTGGCTTGTTCCTGGGTGGCTGCCAAAATGGATCTCTGAATTTTGGGGGACTCATTTATTGTGCAACCATGTTAGTTCCCCAATAACCCTGTACTTAGGATCATAACCTAACCAGACATCAAATATCATTTGTGTTAGATTGCCAACTTGGACTATAACCTAACATTAATTTCGAGCATCTCTAAGCCATTTAATTTTGCAATTGAATCAAATGAGTCATGGGGTAATTATTCAGGTTGGTGCATACACATTGTATTACGAGACATGAATAATGATCATTTATGGCTCTGTACCATAGAAATGTGTATAGTGTTTGATATTAAGGGGGAAATATGACATAAAACACCCAAGTTTCTTGTTTAGGAGCATTCCAGATATGTCACCATTAATACAAACAAAGCCAACCCGCAAAATTTCGGGCACACACCTGCAAAACATAAAAAAGAAATCACAATTCAACTCAAAATTAATATTAAGTTTGGCAGCCACCCACTAGAGCAAAATCAATGCGTGGTGTCTGTCGTGTGGATTTAGTTTTCGTGGTCCATTTGTCTTCGCTGGAAGCTACTGTAGGGGGATTTGCCCCATTGTGACATTGCTGTAATCATTATGCTCTGAATCTTCTAGTTAGTGTAACAGTTTACTTTCACTCTCAATACAATGTGCCTGTAGCACAGATCTACGTTTTAAGCAGAAGAAACGCAGCTTGAAGAAAATGAAGAGTGCTGTTGTCTGCTACACTTGTAAGATACATACTATGATTCGCCAAAGATCAGAAATGAACTCCTTTTTGCAAAGAAGTGCTCCAATTTCATTTTCCCTCTTCTATCCAATGTCCACTAAGCCAGATGGGTTTTGTTGTTTGGAAGTTTAGGTTCAATCCATCAGTCTCTTGACCCCAGCTAGTCCAGTCTCACATGTATGTCTTGGTTGCACCTTTTCATTGTGAGCTAGATTGCAGGATCCATCAGAGATTGCACAAAAAAAATCGTTGCAAAATTCTCCATTCACATGAAACTTATGACACATCTGAACTTTAGAAACTTTCAAGGTATATCTCTTCTTGAGTATTCAGGAATGTGTGAACTATCTCTGTTGCATTCTTTCAGTTTGAAGTTGTTGCATTGTGCAGTGCTTTTGACTTTGATACACCTCATTCTTACTTGTTATGAGCCTCCTGTTGGGTGCTTCAGGAGTATTTCTTGTAGAATACTTTGCATTGAGATAAATTTTTCAATTATGATTTAAAGTTGAGGAGTCTTTTTTGAATACCATTCCTCTCTTATGCTTCGGCAGATGCATTTAGTAACTCACAGCCATGCCCATCCATCAAACAAGCAAAACTAGGGTAGAAAGTAGAATTTATCTCTTGACCTTCTTCAAAATTTTCCTCAAGGTTTGTTAATCCTGATATCATCCTGACAGATATGAGTGGGAGATGACCTTTTACTTCCAAAATGACTACGAGGACACTAAAGAAAAATCCCTCTGCTTGGCACAACAAATAGTTCTTCACTTCCTTCTTGCAATCATCATTAGTTCTCACTACCACTTGGATTTCTAAAGAGTGAATAACAATCAATCTGTATCTCAAGTTCCGACATCACATTCCACTTTTCAAGACATTGACTTCAATATGTTCCTTCATACTGCATCATTTGTCCAGATGAAACTGTCTTTGTAAAGTCATTTAACTTTCTTGGCTTTACTTTCAAAAGCTGACACAGAAAGAAGATCATGTTCAGTTTTACCAGAAGTCTCTGTGTTCAAAACCAATTGCTCCCAATTCTGAAATGAAGTTTTAGCGGTGGAAAGCATTTGCGGCTGCTCCAAAATGGCAAATTTTGATGATGCTATCCTATAATAAAGCTTGGTGAGTCTATTTTCATTCCAATCATGTTGTTCCTTTCGCTCAAACTACTCTTCCCATGTCTTCTCCAATTCCAGTTGCTGCTGTATCCATTCAACCCCCACCCTTACTCACCCTACGTGACAACAAGGTGAAGCCTTCCAACAAAACAGGTTACTCGAATCTTTCATTACTACTTACGTAGAGTACATCAGCTACCTACTCCTACACAAGCGGAAATGCCAACATAGGCCAACATGAGGCCAGAATATTCGCCAACAACGTAAGACCCACAATGAACGACCACGAAAAGACCCCCACCGTCTCGCACCACTCCCCCTCACCCCTCCACACCGACGGCGAAAATAACACGCTCTCGGAGCCACCGTATCTCACCACCACCATCCCCACGCGAGAACCAAGTCTCGACACACAGCATCAGCCACCCCCACGGTCATCGACGACGACTTCGAGAATGAATCCACTCTCTACCAGCATCGATGGCAGCACTCAGGAAAATCGAATGTCGGGCCTGAGCGTGGATGATGACGAGGACCACTACGTCTACGACGACGACGACGATGATGATAACGACAACGACAACGAAGAACCCACCACTCCCAAATCGTCCATCCCACGAAAGGCAATCAACACTACCGAGAATCTTGCAGTCGAAACAGAACAACCACCACAACAACCACCACCATCACACCAAGACGAAATCCTCCTCACCACCCTCATGCCACCCGTTCAAGAATACGCCGTCATGACCGCTCCACACTCCTACCGTCCACCCACCACCACCATCGTCACAACCGCCCCACCGCCCGCCGTACGAACCAACCTCCGCAGTCCCCGTCCTCGTCCACCCCGCGTCAAGGCGGTAGATTGGTGTCCTCCCTCCCTCACCCCCTCCCTTCGTGGCATCCTTCCCACCAGCGGGGGGATTCACGGCGTCACGCTGACGAGCAGCAACACCACACCCACCGTGGCCACCTCCCGTGCCGTACGGGGAGACGATGCCACCATTACGACCTATGCTACCATGACGACTATGGGGGATGCGACGAGTATTTTGGAGGCGGAGGATTCTGAGGAGGATTCTACCGATGATGATGAGGAAGAGGAGGAGGACGAGGAGGAGGTGAGTGAAAGTCATGTGCAAGAGGGGGGGGAAGAAGAAGAGGAAGAGGAACAATCGTCGTCGTCCGCCGTGCCATTGGCTTGCAGCGTGGCGAGCGGAATTACCGACGGAGCCTGCGTGGCACAATTGAAGAACGAATGCGATCGAAGCGTCCTTTCGTACAATACCATCAATACCTTTGGGATGGACTTGGGGAGTATTTGGGAAGAGAATTACAATCATCCTCCTCGTGTCGTCCCACCCGCGGTGGATAAATTACCCAGTATGACGAGTACTCCCGGAACGTCGGTCGTTTCGGGTACGACCAGTAAGGCGTTGAGGGATCCGGACGATCGATCGTCGACGTTTTCGGTGAATGCGTCGTCGACTGCGGCGGAAATGGCAATGCCCCCCTACGATTACGAAATGAAGAGTCATGTGGTGGATCGGACGCCGTCCAATGCCGTTTCCATGATGTCGGGGACGACGAATATGACGCAGCGATCGTTGTTGGGTGATGAGGATTCGGATGCTACCTTTTCTACCATGAATACTGCCGGTAGGGAACGGGCGTTTTCGAGTAGCGTGGGGGGTGCGGTGGTGGATCATGTTCCCGAGTCGGAGAGGGATGGTTCGTCTCTTTCGGCGAGGACGGATCGTGCCGTGAGGACGAGGGAGGATCAGAGTGTGGCCACGTGGAATACGTTTACGACGGCGGCGAATGCGAATGATGGTGAAGTGGTGGTGGATGCTATACCATCGTCCAAGAATTCGATTGTTTCGGGAACGACGAATCATGCTGTTATGGTGAATGATGATCAGTCGGTGGCCACGTGGAATACCATGACTACAGCAGGTGCAGGGGTGAATTCCTATGCCGTCGATAGGGTCCCCCTGTCGACCAACTTTGTCGAGGAGTCGGTATCGGGTGCAACGAATCGAGCGATACGTGCCCCCGACGATCAATCGGTGGTGACCTTTGCGACCATGACGACATTTGGTGGTGACAGGGGAAATCGAGTGGTTGATCACGTACCCTCCATTTCTGAAATGATGGCCGCCAGATCGCAGAGCGATAACACCAATCATGCGCTTGGCAATCAATCGGTTCAAACATGGACGACGATGAATACTCTAGGCAATAATCAACTCACGGGGAATGTGGTCGATCGCATACCGTCCTTTGTCTTGGAGGAGAATGCTGCGTCTTCTGCCCTATCAGCCCCGACGAATAAGGCTGTTCAAGAAGATCGTTCGGTGATTACCTTTGCCACCACGACCACTTCGGGAGAGCGGGGCATTCAGCATGTAGTCGATGGAATACCAACCTTTGCAGGGGGTGGAGGCCGATCCGTCACTTCGGGGATTACCAACCAGGCAGTCCGTATGAGTGATGACCGTTCCGTTGCATCGTTTAATACCATGACGACTATGGGTGACTTGGGCAGTATTTATGAACGGGGCAAAGAGTATGATGAGGATGCCGTAGACGAGAGCCGTCGCGTGCAACTCCTTTCGGGCACAGCCGAAGAAACGACGAGGGATGTCAGCGACGAAGGGGAAGACGATGAGATTGCTACATCGGTTAGCTCCTCCTCTCGTCCAATCATCGCACCCTCTGGAATTCTTCGAGAAGGTCGTCACAATCGACATTCGGTGCAGCGAGAAACGGCCGGAGGGGTTTCGAGTCCTGTGTCATCGTTGGCTCTGGCGGGTTTTAATGCGGGGGAGTCTGTGTCGAATACGCACATCCTTCGTGCTATTACGGAATTGCGTCTTCATGTGGACTATCGTATGGAAGAACTCGAACAAAGGAGCCGCCGTGACTCGGAGAGGGGTAAGTCACCGAATCATTCTTGGGTACGCATCATTGACCTTATTCCCCCTATCCTCTCCAACTGATCTTTTCTTGTCGAATGAAATGACTTCAAGTGGTACAAATTGTGCAACAAGAGCAAGCGAAACGCACAGCTCTTGAAGCTAGGCTTCATTCACAGCTTCTTTTGCAAAGCGAGTCAATGGTCAGTATTTAACCTGCGCAGGTGTTTTTTATTCGTATAATATCCTCATTTAGCCTGATTTTCGATTTGATGATAGGTTGCTATGGAACTGAAACTCCTTCGTCTAGAAGCCAAAGTTGCTCAAAGAGAACTGCATCGTCAACGTCGGCAACCAGGAATAGGTGCAATGGCCGTGACTGATAGGCTGCCCCCCATCGCAGCAACTTCGTCGCCGAATCGTTCCGACGAAGAAGTAGACTCGTTCGAAGAATTGGACCTCACCCCACGGGCCAACCGCCAAGGTCTTGTTTCTTCGTCATTTTCCCACGGTGGTGCGAGCAGAGGCCCCGCGAACATTGCTGTCGTGACCAGATCTGGTGCGAGCGTTGCGAGTGCAGTGACTGCCACCAGTTTTGCTGACGGCGATTTTGCCCATTTGCATGACGGTGAAGAAAGGAGCGAAGGAAGCGAAGACGGGGATGTCGAGGATATGGATGACCATAATGACGGTTCGGAATCGAGTAAGTCAGGCCTTGTGATGAAGTTTTCTATTTCTTCCTAATATAGACTTCTCACTCCCATGTGTTTCATGAATTGCGGCCTCGTAATGAAGCACCAGCCTCCAACAACCGCATCTCGAATCTAGAGTCTATCCTTCTCAATCCATTAACATCAACAGGAAGCAATGATCAAGGCATTTCTACTCGAGCTACTCGGGGGGAAACTGACGGAATGTCGAGTCTCCCTACAAGTGTGACGTCCGCTACGATGGCATCAACTGTAGTTACCTCAACCACTCGTGGTGAAAGCGTAGGTGTAGGTTTAATGAGAATGTCGTCTCGGGCGTCTGAAGAAGACATGCTCCCCGAAAACGTCCCAGAAGCTAGTGGCAGTGCAACTGCCAGTGCGCAAGGAAGGTCTGTTGAGCGCTCCATGAATCGCTTCAGTAGTGATGAAATGATTGACATTGATGGCACTCAACAAGACCATGCCCGCAGCCGCTCTCAAAGCCCACTTACTGTGCAAAGCGCTGCTGCTGAAACTATTGGAACTCAAAGTGTTGCAAGTGTGAGTTTGGGTCCATCGATTTTGTCCACAGCCGCAGTGGCTTCATCCCGTTCATTCGGAACACGACGTGCGCACGCTGCAATGGCCGCAATTGAAAGGACTGCAGAAGGCCGTCCACTTGCCAATAGAGTGGTATCCTTCACTACAAATGATATGGTGGAGCAATTTATACCTCCTCAGGAAAATGATGGTGGAGGGGACAGCATTACAATGCCAGATGAACTTGATACCTTTTCAGATATTGCAGATGCTTTTTCGAATAGCGCGCGAGCGTGGAGGGAAGAATATGAAGCGAGGCTTGATGCCATACATAAGAGACTTGGAAATTAGTTTTGTTTTGTGTTTAGTTGTAATGATGATGAAAGCGATTACTTAAGCTGTGCACTATATTTTTGACACGAGAAAATATTCACTGATCCACCAGTCATGGGTGGCGGCAATGAGTAGACACGAGAACTTTGTGGCATGGCAACTGCATCATTTTTCGAAATATCTCAGTTGGTTGTCGACGTCTAAAATTTTAAATTAGAATTTCTTATTTCATGGATGTGTGAGTGAAACAGTTTGGATCCATGACCACACCACACCTACTTACCAACATCAAAGCTTCAGTGCTCGAGGTCTCCGTTTTAGATTTGTCGATAATTCTTTATGGCTCAACGTGAAGTGAAACGTAAGCTTTCGTGCTATCAGTTCCACTAATGCATTTCGTCAGGTGCTGAAAGTGTCGTCGTTCCCTCATACTTTACCTTAGAGTTCATTGAGCTGCTGCAATGCCTCAACTATTCCCGGCCGATCGCATCAGACAGCTTTCAAACACCAAACTTCGAGCTAGTTGCAGATGTTCTATGCTATTTGGTTCAACGAGTCGACCCTACAATACCAATCCATTATAGTATTGGATCTGAAGACGATAGAGTCCAGTTTCTAAATGGGATAACGGCCGAACTGGCCAAAAGACTCAATCTGACATTAAACACAAGAAAACTTTATGCAGCAGATGGCTACGCGGTGCAAGAACTCCTAAAACTTGCAGAATTTATTCAACGCGCATTGGCTTTGGCAGAAGAAACATTTATCTCTGATCGTGTTCCACTCCACCCAACTCCTCCAGTAGAGCAAGCTCGAACATTGGCTAAAGAAATTGCAGAAATAGGCGCAAAGGTACAGGGACTTTTAAAGCACGAGAAAGAAGATAGTGCTGAGCGGCGGAAGGCGACTATTCAGTTCTTGAATTCAGCGATTGGAATGGATGACAGTGGAGATGAGCAGAAACTTATCGAAGAAAGCATAAAACAGATCGTAGAAGAGACAAAGATCGCAGCCGACAGATTAGACAAAAAATGTAAAATGCTGATATCCCGCGAAAAGGGCATGGAAGAAAAAATACGAAAGAGAGGCATTGATTTAGAACGCTTCTCGAAACGCCTGGAGTGTCTTACCCTACAAAAGGTGAGACCTTCCTTCATGGACGAGTACGAACAGCTCGAGAAAGAGTTGGAAGTTGAATATGAGCGATATGTGGTGCGGCTAAGGAATGTCGACTATTTGGAAGCAGAACTACGATCTCGGATGGTGTCAGCCAGAAAAAAGTCTGACGAAATTGAACGATCCGTGAAACGCATGCAGAAGAAATTTCGAGAGGAGGAGTTACGTGTACTGGAAGGCAGCGACGGCTCGGACAATGACAAGGCTAGACCTGAACAAAGTTCCAACTCACGAAACAAAGAAAACTCACGACCAAAGGATAACACTGCGTAAGTGTTGCTTGCTTCTCATTTGAACGACCTGGTGATAACGAACACCTTATGCTAAAACTTTTTCCATTGTATTCGTTGCATTTAGTGACAGGCCCAACAAGTCAGCGTACAACAAATCAAGAGGACCGCCCAGAGAAGACGACACTGTAATGAACATTAGCGTACAAGAGCTTTCAATGATAGAAGTATCATCAGCTACAAGCACGACGCCCAGGGATCATGCTTCAGTTTGCAGAAGCGAAGGATCTCCTTCCTATCCATCTGGACACTCCTATGAGGACACATCTACAGGAAGTGACATGACAGGATCAATATCTTTTAACAGCGATGACGATTTCTAACGAGACCCAATAAAGGCAGACATAGTCCTAAATACTTTTTATTACAAATGAACTGGTTTTATAGCGGTGGGATCAAATTGACATTCAAAACAATTCGTATTAAACTACTCTTCATCGCCGATAATCTCTTCCTCCTCTTCCACGAGGTTTTCCAACAAGGAATCCACAGCCTCCTCTTCAGACAGCTCCTTTTCCTCCTCATCCTCAGAATCTAACTTCTTCAGCAGATCCTCGAGTGAAGGCATTTTCGGTTTGTCAATATTTTCCTTATCCTTCTGCGAGATGTCTGAAAGCAACGTTCCGGCGTAGAGATCTTTGATGAAGTCTCCTTGGCCTTTGACGAACCCATCAAACTCAGATGGCTGGGTGACTGCCCAGTAACAGAAAGAGAAGAATGCGACGAACACACCAATCCTGTACATAAGTTGACCTTCCTTTGTCTTATCGAGAGAATACAACGGCACGAATGATGCGAAGAACCCCAGTTGTTCATCAAACAGGTTTGGAAGTATCCAGAACTCATATCCAATGATCCACACAAACAGAAAGATGAGAGCTCGGAAGGTGATGAGGAAGAAGATAAAAATGAGCATGGACACCGACATGTACCAGACGAAGACTTTCAAAAAGTTTGGCCAAATTGGGAAGCAAGTACAGCATAGGAAGCCGATGATGAGCATTGTTGTCATGAGGTGGCTGAATTTCTTGTTCCCCTCGTAAATCCATGTGAAGTATGCTGACTCATCGAAATCACGAACTCGCGAGACCTACGGGTAGTAAGATTAACGATTTTAATGTGTGAGAACCTTTCAATCACCGCATGAGGGCACCAATAAAGTGGGCAGCAAGTAAAGAATGTAGTAGATCAAGACCCTTCCCAGATCAGCAAGTTGAACCCAAGAGTCAGAAACTCCAGAGGTCAATTACATCTGAACAGGACGAATCCCTTGACGTTAATCTAGGCAACAAGTAGCACCAATAGGGAAACGGTAAAAGGTTCCAATTGGCGACTCTATAAAATGCTGCCGTCTAATCATCGAAGCAAGACAGCTTAGGGTACATCCAAGACAGAATCTCACCTCTAGTTCGCCCTTCGCGACCTTTTCGGACCGATGCATAAAGTGCCTACTGCACAAATCTTTACAGACGGCAATGGCTTCGGGGCGAGATTTGAATCGGGGTAAATCCTTCGGCCACTTGGTTCCCTTCTTGGGCTCGACCAAGAAGGTCACTAGTTTCTCCCCTGACCAATGGGTTAATACGATATTTAAAAATGAAGCGAGTGAAATAAACGTAGAGAGGACTTGAACGATAACACGCAATACCGGGGCCCATCACCCAACGTCACGAAACGAATCACCACTCACCCTTGATGTAATAAACCCGTTTATCCATTTCAATCGCCTCCCTTACGGCAGGGCCATCTCCGCTCCGTAGAAAATCACATAACTTCATCAAATTCTTTTCATCTTGGTAAAAGTCCTTGGCACTGCTGCCGTTGGCTGATGCCGGTGGCGCCATGGTCGTTGAATTGTGCTATGATTATTATATTTTTATTACTGGGGAGGGGCAAAGGGAAGGTGGAAAATGGAATGACGAGATTCATGTCTGTCCGTCGGTAATTTTCAACGCAACATCATGATGATCGGGGGCACTAAGGACCCTAAATTCCTTTTAGATCCGTTTATTCCCCCTTTGAATGGCAAGAGAAAGAGCACACTAAATCCGCATCACCCAAGAACACAAGAAAACAGCCCGCCCTATCTCACCTCTATCTCACCCTATCATACCTAACAAAAAGTGCCACACAGACTTGTTCCCCAATCTACTATAGAATCATCGTCGAATCATGTCAAGTATAGCACTACCCCCTCTCCCATCCGCAAGAGCCAAAGCTATCGAAAACAAGATTCAACAATCCGTCACGTTGCAAACTGCTCTGGAAACTCATGGCGGGGATGCCCAAAAGACATCACCTGTCGTTTCGACAGCGAATGTGAAGGCAACAACCGAACCCACTCATAATTCGACACATTCCAACAACGAACCGAGTGAAACCAACAAAGACGTCACTTCGCAGCAAATAAGGGAAAGAACGAAATATCTTCAATCTCTCCACCGAAAAGAGCAACAAGCATTTGGCACTCTGCCCCCACTCGATTCCAATTTACCCTGTGAAGCCATGCATGAATACATTGCTACTACTAGTGCCTTCCTCAATTCGTACGTGGCAGATGTTAATGCAGCGTTGGAGGGGACAAGCCATAAGTTGAGCGTATTGGAGAAGCAGATGTCGTTGTTAGAGGGGAGGTTGGCTTCGATTCCTGGTTTAATTGAGGAGGAGAAGAGTGGAGATTTGGGAGCAGTGCAGGAGGCAGATGAAGGTGATGAATTGACTTCACAATAACTCCGAGCCCGGATTGAAAATAGATCAGGTCGTGATAAGCTTGTGAAAATTAAGTTCAGTGTGAATAAATTGATTCTTATCTATTTATTAACATTTGCTGATTAACAACAAAAGCCGTGACAAATTAATAATTTGATGAGGTGGCAATAGCACAATCAAACACACGATCTTACACCCGAATCTCCGATGGATTCACCGTTCTGTAGACTGCTCTATTAGCATCTAAAGGTCTCCATACCCCAGACAAAAATATTATGCATATACCGCATGCAGTAACCAAACAACATCATATCGTCCCTGCTCGTCTCATCCTTATACTATCCACACCTTGTATTCGTTTCCCTTCACCAAGAGCCTCTCTCACAGACCATCTCCCTCCTTAAGAACCTATTTAGGTTAGTCCACTACAAGAAGTAATCGGGAGTTCGTGGACTTTTATGCCAAGTTTCATCTCTGGGCGCTGGGTCAAATTGAGAGCTATTGATAAACGGGTAGACAGATGAGACATTAGAATAGAAGGATTGGAGAAAATCGAATCGCCGACGTGTAAAGATACTCACAACTTGATATGGTCATGAATCTGATCCTTATCCAAATGCTCCACCTCATCATCTACCTCCATAATTGCTGCCTGATTCCCACACCTGTAACAATAGTTTGGAGCCGAAAACACCGTAACAACCATTCTATTGTGCTGCCACTGATACCCCTCCATGACCAGTTGATGGGCGCGTGCAATGAAGTGAAGGCTGTTGATGTGGGTGAATTGTTCGGTGATGTCCTGGCCGAAAGTATAGCCTGCTCCTCGGGGGGAGATTCCCCAACCACATCTTTAAGAGAGAGCAGCAACAAGGCGACATTAAGTGTGAAATTTGCGAATGAGAAAAGTGACAGGACAATAGCCTGGAGCACGTATTGTGACCACGATTTATTCTGCTAACTCACCGATCATCTGGATCACTCCAAACCAAGTCACACATGGGTCCCTCATGCGGCACTTCCTGCACCCTATCCAAATCCCTCGCATGATCCAGCGTATCAATCGAAGGCGAGAGTCCGCCATGCAAGCAAAAGATACGGTCGGCCACCACGGCAGTCATGGGGAGGTAGTCAAAGGTGTCGGTGAAATGCTTCCATACGTTGGCGTTGCCGTATTTTCGAAGGCATTCATCGTAGAATCCGTAACTTTTGGTGGAACGATCGGAGACGAATGAGATTGGTGAGTGCTTTGAAATTCATTCCAGGCTAAAGAGCGCGCAGATAGGCAAAAAAAATGATACACCAATCGTACACCTGAGTAATCTGCCTGCTCTCATGATTCCCCCTCAAAATCGTAATCCTCCCTCGAAACCTAACCTTCAACGCCACCAACAACGTGACGGTCTCTAAGGAGTAATACCCCCTATCGACATAATCTCCCATGAACAAATAGTTGGACTCGGGACATTGTCCCCCGATGCGAAAGAGTTCGGCCAGGTCGTAGAATTGGCCGTGAATATCACCGCAGACTGTGACGGGGGCGGAGACGGGTTGGACGTTGGATTCTTCGCGGAGTATTTCTTTGGCCTTGTGAGGGCGTTCGTGGGGGGGTGTATGAGGGGGTTTGCATTCGAGAGACGATAGAGAAGAGAAAAGAGGGGGCGGTTAGGAGTTGTAGCTGCATGGTCCGTGGTGTTCATTGGCATTTCATTTCATCATTGTGGGATTATTGACGCGCTCAAATCATTCAACGATCAAGTTCAATAAAGTTCGACCCACTCGGCCAACGAGCAAACACTAGTCGAACAGCTTTACACCATGCCGGATGCAACGCGAAGGAAAGCCAGAAGAGTCATTCACGATCTAAAGGCAAACAGTCAATCGCCACTAACACGCGAACAGACCTTGTCACAAAGGACCTTGACCTCATTCTCCGTCAGCGTCCCCCCTCCTCGAAGTCTCTCGATCTGTTCGTCGAGTTGATCAATGTCTGGTCTCGGCATGTTTTGTAGTTTGCCGGGATGGATGTCACTTCGCTTGTCTTTTGTCAGCTATTGTCGCTGTTACTGCTCCCGGTTTTGACGGACGAAAGCCTCTTAGATTATGGTTCGTCGTCTCCTCGCTCTCCCAATCATCTTGCGGTGGTAAATTGAGAAGGCACGCCTTCATTGATTTAGTGGCGTTCTTGTTATGTTTTAGTTGACTCGGGTAAGATAACACCGAAAATGAATGTTTAAGCGAGATCGCCTACGTTTTGAAACTTATCCAAATTCGCTACAACCATAAGTGTGGTAGTGGTGTCCTGAGTAGAGCCCTCTATTGCCCCTTTATCGGGTCACATGGGGACACTTAATACAATACCACTACAATACCATACTAGACAATACCATACTCATACTATACCAACTATACCTACCACTACGATAGCCTACCACCTGCCTATGTACCAATCTCCATCCACTCTCGTATGGTACTGTGAACATACTGAAAATAAAATACACTGTGTGATCCACACGGTCATACCTACTAAGTCCTAAAAACGACTTAATACATAGTGTATAACAATGTTGACATACAAAGGTCTAATTATTTTGTGAAAAAATCACCAAGCCATTTTTTACCGTCTCTGGTATGTGAGTAGTATGTAGCATCTTCCTCTCACTGACTCTCGCTGACCGCAAAACCCTTCTATCGCCCCATCCCCCAACTGCTAATTTCATCGCAAACTGTCGTTTCAACGCAAACGAGAGTACGGAAAAAATAGCTTCATCGCAAGCAATCATTTCAATCTTCTCGAGCATTGCACACGCTCGTTTCCTCTACCACGTGCTCGTTTATTCTCAAGAGCTCGTTTTCACCAAAACGATCATTTCATCTCAAACGAGCTCGATCGTTTAATCACAGCCCCGTGCGCACGATCCATTGCGATCGATCCTTCAATCGACGAAGGATTTGTCGCGAACGATCGTCTCATCATAAGCGCTAACACACTCTCGTTCAACGAATGATACAATCTCTGCATTGTGAATGAGTTTAATAAGGTGTGTGAAATTTTTCATCAATTGTTTCTTTTGCCTTCTGACGATCGAGTTCCATCGCGAATGTACTAACGACCGTTTTCTTCATTCCCATACGTTCGCATCAAACTAAGTTATCATAAACCAAATTTTCACATTTGAGGAATTTTCACATTTGAAAACATCTTTTTATTTCAAACTGCGATACTAGTCCTTTGATTGCCTTGACAAAATTTAAAGTAGTCAGCAAATATTGCCACTCTTGTGATCGTCTGCCACTGTTTGTATGGCTCTACTTGTAGCAACCACCCTCTGAACGCCCTTTGCAGACGTAGATTCAGATCAGGCGCAGTTCTAGGGTGGTTGCCACATTTAGTTGCTACACATCATGTGGTCAGAGGGTTGCATTTGTTGCTCTCCTGACACGGTTCAGCAGTCATCGGCACGAATTGTACTTGCAGGAACCCCGTCAAGGACTGAAGACGTTGCCTACGTTCACTGTCAGAATTGTAGCTCCAAAATTTGCAATTTTTTGTCATCGATCTAAGTTGCAGCAAGCAACAAGAATTTCCAACAAGATGATCCCTCAATCTTGGCCCTCAAGTCCATGGCAGTAGCCTATTGAAGACCACTGATGAACCAAAGGTTGACTTTGGATTTTGCTGCTCATTTCAGCAGTCCATTCCATCCTCTAACAAGAGTCCAAGCCTATTGCATAAAGCTACATACAACTACATATCAAGGCATATTATTTGACAACCCATTCAAAAAGCACTTTTAACTTATAAACCACCCAGCCACAGTCACAATAAACTTATAAACTACCCAGCCACAGTTCTCAATGCAGGATGCCCTCCAATTTTTTTGTCGGCAATCATCTTCTTAATTATCTTGGTAACTGACAAATTGGACCCATAAGCTCTATAAATCAAATCAATTGCCCTGTCCGCACTATGCCCCGCCCTAACCATCTCTGACACTTGGACCCAAAAAACATTCCTCTTGTCATATTTAAATCGATCTGCTCCTCTCTCCGATGCATTCCAATCCTTTGCAGCTTTGCAGCCATGAAAACCAAACTCATACTCCTTCCACAAATCATACAAACTTTGAGGACACTTTGAAAGCTTAGCTACAGGTACCACAGGAACAGGATCATTTGCATCCTCGACACTCCCATCACCATGAAACACCTCTTGCATATCCAGCCCTTCGAACTCCTGCTGGGAGGTTCCAAGCTCCCCTCCTAACACAGGGACTCCTTCCACAGTTGGGACAGCGGTGCCTTTGGTAGTAGAGTGCAACCGGATTGACCTGCCTCCACCTTGCTCGTTGCCTAACCGCCTCCTCTTGTAACCAAGCATTCCTGGCCTGTTTGAGAGACGAGTTAGATTATTGCTCAGTCGAGCCAGTTTTCTTTTCATAATTGTTAGTTGACGATCGGCCTCTGTCCGAGCATCACAAAGTTCACGACGCAAGTGCAGAATCTGGGAGGACAGCATACGTACCTCTTGGTTGCGAACCATGGCCGCCCTGCAAGGATCCCCATCACGATTGGCCAACCCTCCTTGTCCATCGTCATCATCAGCTTCCATCAGATCAATGATTACCTCCGTGTCATATCCCGTCACAATTAAAGGCCTCCTCTTGATTGGATTGCATCCATCCTCTAGAATGTTGCGGGATCCCAACTCTTGATAGGCTTGCATAATGGACTCCCTCATTGGAGTGGGGACAGCATCTTCTCCTGTCCTGTCGAAAACCCTGAAGAGGACAGCACGGCCAAAAACAATACAAACTTCACTAGGAATGCCGTGATGAACCATGTTAGGAACAACATAATCAAGGATCCAATTGTCACTGACCCCTGACAAAGGATCAATCTCATAACCAATTACCCCACCCTTGCACATGGCTGCTGCAACCTTGGCATCCACATGGGAAATATTTGTATCGGCATAAGTCTCCTGCTGGCGACGGCTGTTCTTCCACCTGCCCCTGTAGTCCGTATCATCCTAAACAGAGAAACAAAACTCATAAATTGGGTTAGTAATTTCTTAATTTGAATTAGGCAATAATGAAACAAGAATATAAAGAACACATACCTTTGAGCAGCCATTTCCTCTGGCAAAGGTGACTGCCATCTTCCTGATGCTGTGGGTTCCAACAAGCCCCGGCCTGTCAAGATTAAAATCAGTATCTCTCAAAGTATCTCCAAGGAGACGGCTCAGCCTCTCTTTGATTCGAATTGGATCATCTAGACCTTCATGGCCAAAAATAAACTCATTCTCACCAGGATTCACCATGTAATGGTACTCTAGCCAAAGCCCACCATTTGAAAGGAAGTCATACCTTGTGTCCATGGCCCCAAAGATCACTTGGGGTGGGGCATCCCTCTCATCTGTAACATTCTTTGACCATGGTAGTTGACCAACCACCCCATACTTGAGATAGAGAGAATACGGCTGAAGGTCAGCCTCCCGGAACTTGGCAGTGTCATCTTGGCGCCCAATCATCGCGAGCTGAAAAGTAGATGCAGCAGCGCCCACAAGGCCAAGCTCCCTGTTAGGGATACGCCAATACACCTCCATTACTCGTTCAAACTCGGAGTTCGTGAGGGGCCGTCGAGCTTGAGAAGCCACGCCCCGACGCTGCGTCTGAAAGCGCTTCATGTGGTGCAGAAGACGAGCCATGAGCTGCGACCGAGTTGGGTTGCCAAGCTGGGCCATCTCGTTCCATTGCATGGCATTGTTGACCATGCTGTAGGAGATGGCTCGCTTCCAAGCAAGCACTGAGTTCACCCTGTAGTGAAGTGGCGGAGAGACACCTTCATCGACATCAGCGTCGCCGTAGACGCGATGCTTGCACCATCTGTAGAAATCCAAGGCCGTGAGGGGCTCCAGTTGCTCCCTAGTGAACTTGTGTTTACGGTCGTATGCAATACCATCCCTAAATGACATAAAATTGCGAAGAGGGGCGTGGTATTTTTTGGCAAGTGACCGTTCACGACGAGGGGCTCTTCGAGGCTGTTCCTCTGCAGGGGCAGCGGCAGCAGTGACGGCGGCAGCAGTGGCAGGAGGTGTGGCCGCAACAAGAGGGAAGGGCAAAGCATCCCCTTGGACAAACACGCGATGGGGGGGCTGATTTTGCTGATTCGCAGCAGCTAGGCCGGTTGCATCCTCCTGTACTGCAGGGGGAATCGGTTCTGGTGGCACCGGTGCGGCAGGAAATGCCTCCGCAAAGGCAGCGTGGACTTGGTTGCGGCTTGCCGTCGCCGCCCTTTGTCGATGAGTTATGGCTCGGGCTTGCGATGTCATGGTTGTTTTTTGTTGATATTACTGTCTGTTTTTTATGGGACTCTTCTATGCCTTTTTATGCGTGGAATAATTGCTCTATAGCATGATGTCATGTAGACTTCTCAAAATGACTCCCGCTGCCTCCTGTTCTCTTCAGGTTTGTGTATTTCTGAGGATGGCCAGACAGTATCCATCTTATTTTGCTTGCTAATTTTTTGGTGGATTAATACACGTGACAATCCACAAGTGTGGAATATGGACTATGTAGACATCCCGTTTTTTGACAATGATATTGGGGGGTCATTATAAACTCCTACGTGGGAATGACTACAGCTCACGAAAAATCTCATGTTGTGGATTTTTAACATTAATGTATTACAAGCAGCTGCTGCAAGATTTTTTAGCAGCAAAGCGAGCGCGGCGTGCATGGGCACGACTTTTTTAGTGCTGTGCTTTACAATATATTAAAAATAAAGCGACGCGCGCACGGGCACGAGTTTTTTAGTGCTGTGTTTGGATGTGCGTTGAAAGTGAATTTTTTTCGGATGTGCGTTGAAAGTGAATTTTTTTCTTTACAACGTGATAGCGTGACGCGTTTAGGTGTGTTCATAGACCATTTCTTGGTGTGCATTGAGATTGAAAACAATTTTTGTCGAAATGACAGTAATGCGTTTACTTGATGTGTTCCATAGCACAATTATTTTTGGCCATGCTATAATTTCTTTACAACGTGATAGCGTGATGCGTCTAGAAGTGTGTTCATAGACCATTTTGGGTGTGCCTTGAAATGGAAAACAATTTTTGTCCAAATGACAGCATGATGCCTTTACTTGATATGTTCCATAGCACAATTTTTGGCCACGGTATAAATTAATTTTAGATATAATTTTAGAGGTAATCACATATCAATAGTTATTGAATACCCATGCGTGAGAACCCAAACACGAAGGCGTTTACGGGTATTTGCAGCAGTGTATCTGTGGATTCACCTATAAAATTCAAAAAGTAAAAAAAGTCTTATGAAGGGAAATGAGAAGGAGCAACCTGCTGAGTGATAAACTAAGATTTTTAAAAAAAATCTTGACAGGTACTGTACCACCCAATGTCGGACGTCCCGGAATAGAGGCGGGATAGGATGAGATAGGATGGCACTCCTCTGGCACCATAATATTACACACCACGCCATACGCCATGTCCTCCAATTCCCCACCGTCATCGCCATACAAGGCCAAAGTCTTATTCTCTCCAACCGCAACAACAATCGGCAAGGTACTATCCCTTCCCATCATCGAAGCCTGCCAATCGGCAGTGCATTCACGAAATGCCTTCACCATCGCGCTTTCTGGTGGATCCCTCCCCACATTCCTCCAAGCATTACCCCAGGCATTTCAATCTGCCGGAGTCGATCCACAGTGGGAGAAATGGCATGTATTGCTAGCCGACGAACGGTGCGTGCCCTCGTCGAACGAAGATTCTAATTTAAAGGCCATTCGAGAAAATTTTACGAATCGAGTGGATATACCCATGGAGCAGGTGTACGGGATTGACGAGGCGCTGTTGGGAAGTGGTTCGAAGGCAGTGGCTCAGGCGTATATGGAAAAAGTTGTTAGACCGTTGCTGGATATCTCGGGTGGAATGATTGACTGTGTTGTTTTGGTGAGTCTACTCATCACTTACTGTGACAATGTTCGATGGAAGAAAGTGTGCATTAATACACCTTCTCACTGTTTTGCATTGAATGCACAACAATTCTAATATTCTACTCACATCCTCAGGGCTTTGGTCCAGATGGTCACACCTGTTCCCTCTTCCCCAATCATTCACTACTGCAAGAACAATCTCTTCTTGTATCCCACATAGATGACTCACCCAAACCCCCACCCTCCCGAATAACACTCACTTTTCCACTATTGAATGAAATGTCACGGAGCATTGTATTTTGTGGTGCCGGAGCGTCAAAAAGCCCAATACTGCGAGCTGTTTTTGGAAAGGCCACGGGGGTAATTGATGAGAATGTGAGCCGTGTGGATGGGGCAAAATGTCTGGTGGTGGAGATGAATGATCCTGCACCCTTTCCTTGTGCAATGGTTCGACCGAATAATAAGGATTCATTGACGTGGGTTGTTGATGGAGATGCTGCAAAAGAGGGTATTGTATTGAAATAATAGCATACCTTTAGTTTCATACTTGTACAAAAGAAATGTTCTAAAATAGAATTGTGTTAAGGCATGAGACCGAATTCATAATACTTTCTCTACTTTTGAAGAACGATAAGAGTGTGAACTTCAAAGGGGAGAATTTCATCCGGGACACTCCACCTCTTTTGAAACGAACTATCACAAACACACGAGGAGAGTTCAGCCGCATTCAAACATGAATTGTTTTGTTCTTATTTTTCCTCTCTTATGATACTCGACTCTCTTCATATTCATTTCAGGTTCACACCCTTCTAACTGCTCCTCCTACCAAACTATTCCCTGTCCCTCCTCAGGGGCATCCATCTGGCAGCAGTAGACCTTGTTTTGCATCCAATGTGCAGAATTGGGAGATTGCTTTCAAATCGACCACAAATAGCTGTTTTCATTCAGGTTTTCTCGGCTATAAAGGTATCAGGAAGGAACAGCAGATGATATTCACATTTATAATGGATGGAGTATGTGCCGTTCTAGTTTGCATCTTTGAATGGGACAAACCACTGTTGTTGCTGAAATTATTCCTTGTTGAGATGATGTTCCAATTAATTTCTACTGTCAACAATACACAATCATTCAAGAGAGGACACATTTATGTCTCTCCATTCTCTTATTCATCAAGCATAGACTTACATTTTCCCACACAGAAAGGTAAATGAGTGCAATCATTTCTCTTGCACTTTCTTCTTTGCATAGGATTAACTGAACAACTTAGGGCAAGCCCACATTGAATCTCGGCAGTACAAAGTCTATGTATTAGAATGTTTTCTTTCCTCAATGCTGCAGCAGTGTTAGAAGGGTATGTTGCTGGGTGTCGTAATGAATCATCACAAAGCCTACACAACCTCAGTGCAAATCCAGTTGGCAACAGTAACATCTCTGCTGTTAATACAAAGCAAATGGTCTCGCAGGCTCACCAAGACAAACCTTTGAATGGGGTCAAGCTGGTGCAAGGATTTAAAGACAGATTCCTGGAGAAGATATTCCCATCATGATCTGTCATTGGTTGTAAGCATAGATATTGTTGTGGTGTCAAGGTGGGTGAATAATGTTTTTTCCGAGTGTTGTGAACAAGAAACACGCTGAGGGGAGATCGGAGAAGGTAACCACTTAGATTGATGGTCATAACAGAGCTGTTATTTCATTTATGAATATGGGACAATGGTGAGAAGAACAAGGGATGTTTACAGCATGGAAGTTGTGGCCAAAATTCTAGGGACTGTCTTTGTTTTGTTCAAGTTTGTTTTTTTGTTTCTGTGAACATATGGTCAGCAGAGAATGGTTCAGCTTGGTTATCTGACTTGTGCTTGCTTTGATCTTGGTCCCTTCTTGTCGGATCTCTCATCTTTCCAACACCAAACACCAGTCAAATACTCCGAATGAATGTCCCATAGTGTTAAGGTCCTGTGATGTTAGCTGAACCATGGATACCTTATCACAGGTTGTTATCACATGTAGAGGATAGCAATCATAGAAACCCCACAGATAATATTCCTATCACAGACACCTATCACCGATACCATAACTAGGAAAGACAGCTAACACAGATATCTAAAGCAGGCTGATACCCCAAAGATGGCAAGCACAGACACCCCATCACAGATCCCTATCAAAGAAACCTTTTGCAGAAACATAAATCATAGATCTTTCTTACAAGTTTTGCGTTGTAGTAAGTCATAGAGACCTTTGGAGGAATAATGATTGTTTTGGCGATTGTACGGATTCCTGTTCGAAGTTGGATTCAGATTTTTCAGGTATCCCGGTTCCTGCAGAAGATGTCCACAACCTGATGTCCATCTCTCTCTAGAGGCATCGCTTATCGCCTTCAGAAGTTGTAGACGATGCGACTGCCTCTCGACGAGCCCTCGACTGCTCCGTCCTGCTCCTGACCTGCTATCTCGGCAATCGCATCGACTGCCACCACCACACAGACTATTGTCAGCGCATCACTGTGTTCTACCTTCCTATAATATCCTCCAAAGATGTCGCATGCTCCAGAAATTCGCGGCATGTTTGGCGACAAAGGCGATTCGAGAAATTGGTGAGAAAAACTTTCAATAGAAATTCTGAAATGTGAATGTCTTCGGTTTATTCTACAACTTTGCACCATCTCATTACGCCACCAGGCTCGACGCCACCTCCCAATTCCCCAATGGAGTCCCCCGCTTCGAATCCAAGGACGAATGCCTCAAATTCATGATCGACTACAACACCCACAATGGCGGCTCGAACCCCGAACAGCCCCATCTCATGCACATCTTCACCATGCTGACGAGTTGGGAGCAAATCGAGCGGATATTGCTACCTGGCATCGCCAAGGCGAGGATGGAACCCTCCTTTGCCAAAACTGTCCCGCGAGATTATTTGGTGCAGGAACCGCACGACAACAGCGCCGCCAATGTGTACGAGAGGAAAGAATCGTGGAATGTCGTACATGATATCAACTATCGTCTCAACCTCCCCATACATCGATGTACCACTCCCGCCTCGACAATCAACACACTCAAATATCTATTCTATCACATGAAATGCGGAATATTCGTCATGATACGGAATGGCAAACTGCGTATATTCGCACCATTCGTCAATTCCACCTATCGTAATACGTGGGGCGATAAATTAACCCTCGAGGGCGACGGATCCCTCAACACGTATTACAGTCAGAAGGATGGGTTGTATCGCGACGAGGAGGTCGAACCTGACAAAATGAAATGGTGGGCCAATGGGAATATCATTTGCAATGAGTTGAGCAAGCCGGAGGATAGAGATAAGATTCAGTTCTGGGGAGATCAGTTCCTAGCTCCACTACGGGATATGCTGGCCGAGGCGTGTCGGGAGAGGGACTTGCCGGATTGTGAATTCTTTTTGAATAAGAGGGATTATCCCCAGATCAAGGTCAATATAGAAAGAGGGGGCGTGCCAGTGGAGCCATATGGGTTTATTTTTGATAAGGACGATCGAAACCCGGAAGAGGACGTGGATTTGTTCGAGGAACACAAATTTGAGACTTACGCACCGATTGTGTCGTTCTATGCGGCAAGTCCAAAGAGGTTTTCCGACATACCATGGCCTAGTTCGGAGGATTGGGAGGCAGCTTGTAAGTTTCAGATGTGCAATAGAGGGCTTGAACAAATGCTTATTAGTTCGTTTCATCAATTACTAATCTTGAGCCGACGCTAATAAAATTAAGGTGGCCTCGTCTTTCCTGGGACATTTATGCACAGAAAAGAAAAGGATGGAAACGCAATATTCGATTCAAAACCTCGTGATTTGTTTACAGAAGCCAACTTTCGGAAGTTTGAGAGATCATGGGACGATGGACGTGTTGCAACTGCATTTTTTAGAGGTACGTCTCTTTCACACTGCTGTCATTCTTACATCGTGGCTATGTCCAGGTTCTCTGAATCATACGTTTCATAATAAGGGACTGCAACTGGTGGCGGAACCAACATTCACAACAACCAACGCCTGATGGTTGCTCATCTCAGCAACCTATGGAAGGACGACCCAGAAAAAGGAGGAGAAGAACCCTTTCTCAACGCCGCAATTGTTGGATGGAATATGAGAGATAAGAAAATTGCTGATGGTCCAATGACTTTCCTTAGACCGACAAATTTTAATTTTGATGCAGGGAAACATCACTTCACACCAATCTACGAACAAAGCAAGTATAAGTACTTGGTGTATGTTGATGGACATTGTGCTGCTTGTCGTTATGGTTTCATGATGCGACTGGGGTCTGTTATTCTTAAGGTATGTTATGGGAGGCAAGGGTTAAATCGTGCCCTATTTGTCATCTCTTATTGCAGTCTTGCCTAACGAATTCTTACCCCTATTTTATGTTTTGTAGGTCGCGCCTAGACAAGTTGCTGATACCATGTGGTATTTCCCACTCCTTCAGCCATACGTTGATCACGTCCCCGTGAAAGATGATTTGTCAGACTTGGAGGAGAAAATAAGGTGGTGCCGCCAAAATGATGACAAATGCAGACAGATTGGTGAAAATGCCAAGATATTCTACGAGAAGTATGTGGCCAGGTGAGTTTCACATTCCACGAAGGCGTCTTCTTATGCACGCAGTTAGATGACACCGAGGAACTCAACCCATTTCTTTTTCATGTAGTAATGCACTTATCGACTACGTAGAGATGGTCTGCAAACAAGTATCCAAACGATTCGTCAAACCACCCGACTGGTGGGCACCGCCAACGCCAGAAGCACCCACACCCTGTTTACGAAAACCAGACCTGAAGTGCTTCGAGGACAACAAAACCGACACAAGCCGATTATGCGTTCGATGCCAAGAGGAGGTAGATGCGGAAGAACAGGCACAGAGGGAAGAGATGGAGAGAGCGGCCGAAGAAAAAAAGTCCAAGGGAGATACGAGATCACAGTTAAGGAATCGAATGAGGAATAGAGCTAAGATGACGGGGAGTAACCCCACCAAGAAGCAGAAAGTGAAATGATTCTTTCTGGCGTGTAAAAAGTTTTAAAAATAACTTTCTAAAAGAGGCTCATTACGACAAACTTGACTACCCACTACCCACTATTTTAGGGAAGTACGCGCCGACACTACCTCCAATTAATTTATAGCATTTCAACTCTCCCCCAGCGCCGCATCCCAAATTGCCCTCAAACACTCGAGACTCTTCTCTGCAGGCATCCCATCTACAAATGGCTCATCCAATCTCCCATTCACTCCATCCCTACACCCCGCCTTCATGCACTCTTTCAAAATGTTCAAATCTTCCTCTTCGGTGACCAAACATTTCTTCATCCAAGCCGGAGTAGACGAACACGATCCATCGGAATCAGAATCTTCCGCCCTAATCAATGCCGCAGCACCACACAGTGCATAGGCACCCCAATTACTCACACTGGCCGCGATCAAATAATCCGCCGGGACGACACACCCAATAGTTTCTCCCATCGGTATATGCCTTTTCACCCTCTCAATAACCTTTCCCATACCCAATTCATTCCCTCCATCACCAATCCCAATGAAGGTCACGCGATTATTTTTCGTGTATTCCATCATCTTATGAAGAGGAGCAATCAACTTCCTAGAAGTCATATCAATCCCTCTCATGGTGTAACAATTCCCATCGGAGGCGGGACCAGCTCGTTCGCATGCCACAATCAAATCGGCCATCGAAGCCAATTCCTTCATGTTATTCTCATCTTCCAAAGTTATAACATCCCGTCCCTCGAACACCTTGAAATCAATCAATGATCCATCGTGCGTCAATGACATGATTTCCAACAATGATTTCAGCCCAGCCTCAAACACCTTGGCATTGCATTCATCCGTAACAATCACACAACGATATCCCAACGCCACGGCGCAGTATGCCAATGCGAATGTTCCATTGGGTCCATCCGTTTCGGTGGGTGGATCGTGATCGACGAGACAGGGAAATCCGGAGAGGAGGAGTACCGTTGGACGGATGCCATCGTTGTCGGTGGTTGATTGTCGTTGCGACGGTTGTTCCGGGGTGTTTTTCGAGCGGGTGAGGCGGGCAAACAGCTTGGCAGCCTCGAGGAAGTCACCGTCGACGATTAAATGTTTCATCCCGCGGTCATTGACGTCAGATGACACTATGGAGTGTATTTTGGAGACTTTGGAGAGGGTTTCGTCGGAGAGGACATTCGATGTGGAGACGTTGAGTGACATTATGGAGCGTGGAAGGATTGAGGATAGAGGACGAGTTTGCGACTGTAGATGGCGATGGGGGGATGATGAAGATGAGGAGCTAAGAGTGAAAGATGAGGCGCGAGGGAAGTTTTTTTTAGAAGTAATGACAAGATTGACGAGCAAGGCCTTGCTGATGATCATTATCTTTTGTTTTTGTTGTTGTCCTGTGATGTCTGATGTTTCTGTTGTTTTGTCTTGTTGACAAGCTCTGAACAAGTGCAAGCTTTCGACTCCACCAAGACTCATGGGATCTGCAAGATCTTACCGTTGCGCTCAATAAAATACTGTCTTAGGATCATTGACGTCCTAAATTTTTCTATGATGAAATCTTTCATTTTAGAAATGACTTTAGAAATATCTAGGTAACGGACCCTTCTTAGGTATAGCGTAGTAACCACCTGTAACCACTACGTGAGCTGCGAACGACCGTCGTACCCTCCCAATTAACAGCTTGCTGCTTGATGGGCTTTTCTCTCAGAGGATCCTATCATTCATCCGTAGGTGCTTTCTTCGCATCTGTCATTCATAATCGCTGTGCACCAAACAGATCGACTTTTTGCTAAGGACGTTAAAAGAGGAACCCGAGAATAAAGGCGAGAGATACGAAGATTTGAGATGCCAATGCTTGTTTCAGGGTGATCGTCGATCGTCAGTTTTTCGACGACGAAGTAATCTGCTGCTTGGCAACATGGCTTATGGATTGTTGTGCAGTGACCAATAAACGATAGTACAATTGTTCATTATTTTCCTCAGGAAAGACCAACGCGTTTTTTTGCGTCCTTTTCGATTTAGTGTCTTCCATAGAGCGTAGATTTCTTTTAAATTAAAATTCAAAACTAGGCATTTTATTTTCGTCAAAAAATGGCACACCCAGAAGCAAGCATATCCCATTCCTATTTCATTAACAGATAGCAGCATTTTCGGGACGTTTACAATGGAGGCGAGTCAAACACTGTTTTACAATCATAGTTTACGATCTACATTCGACACTCACATTCGGTCCACTCGTACTGTAGGTGGCATTTGTCTACACGAAGAAGCGATCTGAATTCGGGAAGCATTGCAAATTCACAAATGGGGAAACGCAAATCCTCGAATCTATCCTCCCCACCGATATATACGATGAAAATTACCTACAGCGAAACCCCGTCGTGACAGGCATTGACACGACTCCGTACTACAGCGAAACGGAAGTCAATACCGAACGCGTGGTCATGAAAAATACGAGCATGCAGCACATAGAAGGCGGTTGGCCCAAAGACGTGGACTTCACCGAACAGAGCGATGTCAAGCGTTATCGTAAGAAGGTAGAAAAGGACGAGGACTACCAATACGCAATGAAGACACTGGTGCCGATGGTGGAACGCTGCATGAAGCAAAACAACACCGTCAACATCTACGAGGAATATTTTGATTACGAGACGAAGCACTATTCCGAACCTCCCTTTGCCATGGGTCTTGCGGTGTTTCGAGATCCAAGCCCCGTGACACGATCTGCAACTTCTGTAAACTGGTGAGTCTGTGATTTGGTATCAAGCACTTTACTGATTCGACTAACGTTTCCTCATTCTTGATCTTATCATCATTAGGCACCCCGATGGTGGCAAACTCGCAGTTTCCTATGCTGTGAAGACCTTTCAGGACGAGCGATTAAGCAAAATGCCAAGCTCGGTGAGTCTTGGCTGATTTCCGCTGCCTGTGCCGAGTGCTGCCTTGTCATTTCACATCAATAACACGCCATTGCATCTTTTTGACTCGATTCATGCACAGTCGTACATCTGGGATGTGACGAACTCAAATAAACCGATCGTGGAGCTCATTTCATCATCTCCGCTCACCTGCTTGAGATACAACCACAAGAGCTCCGATACACTAGTGGGAGGCAGTTACAATGGGACTATCTCATACTACGATCTGAGGAAACCGAACGGACCCGCTGGAAAATGCCGCCCTACAGAATGCTCTCTTGTCGAAAAATCTCACCACGACCCTGTGTCTGATGTGTTTTGGGTGTCATCAAAAACAGGACATCAGTGTGTTTCGCTGAGCACTGATGGAACGATGTTATGGTGGGATACCAGGAAGCTAGACGAGCCCATTGATTCTCTTATCCTTGATGCCGACGGCAAAGGCGGCGGGATGAGGCTTGGTGGTTCTAGTATGGAATACAGCACTGAGGCTGGACCCACTAAATTCCTAATCGGTACAGAGCAGGGGATTGTAATGTCTGTGAACCTTCGCAACAAAAAGACCAACAACGGCATCACAATATTCGACACAGGTGCAGGCAAGCACCACGGCCCAATCCGTACAATTCAACGCAATCCCACTCACAATAAGTACTTCGTGACAGTGGGCGATTGGAGTGCTCGCATCTGGTCCGAAGATATGAAGACTCCCATTATCACAACGCCGTACCAGTCGTCAGTCATGACAAGTGGATGCTGGTCGCCCACTCGCGCAGGTTTGTTTTACATCACTCGCTCTGATGGAGTCTTGGATATCTGGGACATTGGGCATAGTCAAAATGAGGTTGCATACAGCCACAAAGTAAGCGATACATCTCTCTCGAGCATCAGCATTGAAGGCAATTCACAAGGAGGCGGCAAGCTCGTTGCAGTTGGCGACGCGAACGGAATCGTTAGTTTGCTGGAGGTATGTGATTCATTGGCTCAACCACAACCAAACGAGAAGTCATCCGTCAATGCTATATTCGAGAGAGAGTCGAAACGAGAAAAGAATCTTGAGGTGAGAGAACGTGAAATGAAGCGCGCCAAAGCCCAAGAAGAAGAACGACGTAAGAGGGAAGAGGATAGGTCCGAAGATGATGCCGACGACAACGAATCAGAAATGCTTCGCCGTCTGGAGGAAGACTTCTTCGCTGCAATCAAGAGTGAGAATGACTAAAATGATAAACCTTTCTTCAAATTTATTGCATGTCATTGGCAAAAACGGAAATGAGTTAAAGTAATACTCTTCTTCGGCTCCTGCCTACTGGATCCATGACTTTGATGTGTCCATGAGGTTCATACCTCAAGACCTTTTATCACTCCAGTGATGCATATAATTGTTTTATGCATTTCTCATTCAACCACTTTTCATACGATATTTCTGGTTTCCGCAATGCTAGGGCACCTTGTGTATCGGCAAGAGACAAAGCGGACGCAAGCAATGCCACCTTCTCCTAGAGGGTTCGAAGTTGTAGTTCATCAAGTAAGCGAAGACTATGGTATGATGAAACTTACCGAGCACGAGCAATGGAGTGTTGATCACCTGCCCTCACTTTCTTAAAATAATCTACGGTTATCATCATGATCACGTGTAACCCTTAGATCTCTCGAGAAGAGAAATTAGGGGGTTTCACACTAACAACAAGAATTTAACGCAATCCTACGAAATGTCGGTGTTGCTTTCTTTCTTTCAGAGGACTTTATCTTCGTTTGAAACCATAAAACGATGGTTCTATCCACCAAAAACGACCAACATACACCGAATGCTATCTCTATTCAGGTGCACTGAATGGAATCCGTTTCTTTTTGTTGTAGCAAGGAGTCGAGGGTGGTGTAGTGAGAGCAGGGCACCAAGGACATGAAGAAACATGGCAGAGACTACGGTCATCTGTTCTGCACCAAACACAAGAGTGGAAACATATCTGCACTGTTGCAACACAACACTGTTGTATGCCGACCGAGGGATACACAGGTGTGCCTGAAGGTGATGATAGGAGGCCGGGTGGAGCACACCTCTGATTCTGCAACGTATATTTTATAGTGAAGCGGGACTTCATCATGTGGTTCCTGAGTCATGTTGAGGTCATGTTGTGTGTTGGGGGTGTCAGAAATTACAAATCTATTACCTTTGTGTGGTGAAGATGTGAATTAAAAGATGTTGTGGAATTCTATGGTTGTGCATATAATATCTTGTATCTTAAATATTACTTGAAGATTCCATAGGTAGGTAGGCGTCAAAATTAATCCCCCTCTTGGGTTGTTGTAGTTGTTGTGTTGGCGAGGACTGTCTTGTCTTTTGCATCAACCACAGCAAAGGCAACGAGCATCATCGCCCGCCATCTTCCAACGTTGATGACGCCATCCACAGACACCACCTGATACCACTGCCATTGCACTCTGAAACCACAGCATCGCCAGCAACAACACCATGCTGCCTCTCACAGACAAAAGACAGCACAGACCGCTGAAATCCATCGCGCGATCTTTTCTGGTCCTCTCGCTCCAATATGTTTGTCCATCGGCACAAGCCTTCGTCGTGGCACCGTCCACCCTCGTTGTCCCCCTTCGTCACTGCGACAGCGTTTCCCATGCTTCCCGAACATACACGCCGCTTTCCTTGACTCGAAACGACGACGACATTCTCCAGAGCCGCACCGTCACCACGCCAGATCCCTCCACCGATACTCACGACGTGACAGACAGCATCACACGTCGTCGTCTCCTCTTCTCACTCTTACTCGCATCCTCCTCGCCCTCCCTTCTTCCCGCCCACGCCGTCGCCAAAGACACAAGGAACACCGCCGCGGCCGAGTCATCCATCCAAATACTCAAACCCCCCCTCGACAAACGAACGTACGAAACCTACACGTTGTCCAATGGACTCACGGTCCTCTTGTGCAGCGATCCACAATCGACCACCGCCGCGGTGGGGATGAATGTTCATGTGGGGGCTTGTTCGGATCCGGTGGAGGTTCCTGGATTGGTGAGTCCGTTCCTTTCCTTGTGGACAACAACATCGCTGAGACTTGCAGCATGTGATTCATCATGATAACGCTTCCATAATGAATTGGTACAGGCTCATTTCTGTGAGCACATGTTGTTCTTGGGCACGAAGCTTTATCCCGAAGAAGATTCCTTTAGTAAATTCCTATCGGCCAACGGTGGGATTAATAATGCATTTACGGATGCCGAGGTGAGGAAGTGGTTCTATGGGTTAGCGTTTGTCTTTGTGTTCTCCCAAATCAGTGGCGCCAGAATGCCGAGTATGACGTTTTATTTCACAATCCTCGCACTCATTCCCATCACCGTCCATCCTCCCACACGTACACAACACACACACACACCACGCCTACACACACACAACCCGGCAGAAAACCGTCTACTACTACGAAATGGACGCATCCATCTCCACACGCTTCTCCGAATCACTCCTCCGCTTCGGTTCCTTCTTCTCCTGTCCCCTCTTCACACCCTCCGCGACCAACCGAGAACTCAATGCCATCGACTCGGAAAATTCCAAAAATTTACAAAACGATATCTTTCGATTGTACGAATTGGAAAAGGATCGAGTTAATTCGCATCATCCGTATGCGAAATTCTTTACCGGGAACAAGGATACACTGTTGGTCGAAACGAAACGACGGGGGATTGATTTACGTCAACAATTGGTGGATTTTTACGACAGGTATTACTCGGCGAATCAAATGTGTCTTGCCGTGGTGGCTCCTCAATCGATGGAGGAATTGAGGAAGTATGTCGCGCAAGGATTTGGTGATATTATGAATAAGGGTGTACGACCTCCGGAGGATGCTTGGGCGTTTCGAGTGGCGCCGTATGCGGAGGGGAAGAGTTTGGTTCCGGCGGTGAAGACGATTATGGAGATTGTGCCAATACAGGAATTGAGACAGGTGACGATTACTTGGCCTGTGGTGTTTGCTTCGAAGGAGGAGAGGGAGGATTTTCGATTGAATAAGGTGAGGGAAAATGTTTTGGATGCATGTTTGTTATTTACGGTGCATTATTTTCCTTGTGAGGTTGTGCTGAAAGGTCTCGTCTTGACTCAATCAACAATCATCAGCCAGATTATTTTGTGTCGAGCCTATTGGGACATGAAGGCGTAGGATCGTTGCTGTCCTACATGAAAGCAAAGGGATGGGCAAACGCTCTCGGTGCCTCAGACAATGCCGATCTCTCCGATTTTGTGACTTTTGAAGTAACAGTGGAGTTGACATCCAAGGGCCTCGCTGCCATTGATGACGTTTGTGAGGCAGTCTTTTCGTATGTGAAAATGCTGCGAGAAACTCCCATACCAGACTACGTCTTTGACGAGAACTTGCAACTCGATGAGCTTGAGTGGAGGTACACCACAAAAGGGCAGCAGGGTCAATACGTCCAATCGTTGGTGACTGCCATGGATAAGTTCCCGCCCTCGCTGTACGTCGCTGGTCCACGTCGGCTGGCACTCAAAGAATCAAGTACAACTCTGCTATCCACCGACGCTCCGCGAACAAAGTTCCGATCAACTGAGCAGCGTGACATAATCAAAGCAGCATGCAAAGATCTCATTTCGCGATTGACCGTAGACAACTCATTCCTCACTGTCTTTAGCAAATCATTCGAGGGTAAGACTAACCAGGTCGAAAAGTGGTATGGGACCGAGTACAATATTCGTCCAATACCCGTATCGACGCTAATGGTTTGGGAGAACTGCTCACCAGCGAGTTCTATTGGATTGGCATATCCTAGAGAAAACATATTCATACCATCCGAGAAGGGATTGCGCGTGAAGAAGAACGTGAAGAACGATGATAATCCCAAAAAGCTCACATTTGAGGAGAAGATGAAGCCAATAACACCGCCTGCGGTAATTCGTGACGATGGAGAAGACGGAAGATGGACCGTTTACTTCAAGCAGGACGATCGATTTGGTCAACCCAAAGCTTTTATGATATTTCAATTGTTAACTGGAGAATTATATCAATCACCTCTTCAAGCGGCTCTTGCCATGTTATATCAAACTTGTGCTGCTGATCTGCTGAATGAGTACACCTATGATGCGAGGCTGGCGGGACTGACGTATGACTTTCAGGTTCTACCGCGAGGTGCCCGACTCACATTCGGAGGATACAACGACAAACTCGAAGACTTCGCATCCTATGTGACAGCGAAGCTTGCTCGTGATTTGGATGATGTCCTTCCCGGAAACGAAGATGAGTTCGAAAGATACAAGGACAATCTTTTACGTGCACTGTCGGCGTTTAATGTCAAACAACCGTATGCGCATGCAATTTACTACACGGCGCTGACGCAACAGCCTCGAAATTTCCAATACAGCAATGACGAATTGGTGAATTCAATGAAGACCACAACGTTATCACAACTCAAGGATTATGTGAAAAATCTATGGTCTAGAGGCAAAGGAGAGTGTCTGATCCAAGGAAACTACAACAAACAAGAAGCACTAGAAATTGTGGAGACCATTGATAAAACACTGGCATTCAGCACCATTTCAGCAGATCAGTACCCCAAAAGACTGAAGGCGCTGCCACTTCCGGTCACAACCCCAACCCAGCAACCACCACGACTATCAATATCGGAGCCAAACCCCTCGAATAACAACGCAGCATCCCAAATCACTCTTCAATGTCTCGAGACGAGCGAAAAGAATCATGTTCTCATTGAAATAATCAATGCAATTATCGAGGAGCCTTTCTACACCGATCTACGAACGAAGCAGCAACTAGGGTATATTGTCTCATCGGGGGTAAAAGCTGTTGATCAATCTCGAACGTTGTCAGTGATAGTTCAAAGCAATGTTGCCACGGCAGAAGAGTTGACTTCCTCCATGTTGAAATTTCTCGACAGCGTTAGTGAAAAACTTATTGCCCCTCTCAGCCCTGTGGACATTGAATTATTCGTCAAGGGTTTGGTGGATAGTAGACTGGAACCAGACAGACGTCTTGCTGTGGAAGTTACACGAAATTGGGGCGAGATAGCTTCAGGAAGATTTCAGTACGACCGGCTGCAGGCAGAAGTGGGGGCATTGCTGGACATCAAAAAGAAAGATATTGTGGATTTTTGGGAGAGGTTGTATGTGAAGGAACGGAGAATGCTGGTTAGCGAAGTTGTCCCGAAGGCTGGGCCGGTCTCGACGAAAGAGCCTGCACTTGGCGGCGCCTACGTCAGTGGTGTCCCTTCGGGTGTGCTGGGCATCAAAGATATTGAAAGGTTACGTGAAAATGGAGAAAGAGAGAGGGCAAAGATGGAAGCATGACATTGAATACGCTATTCTTTGTCAGCACTGCTCCAAAATGCCTTCTAGTTCATTATCAAACTGCGCTGAAGCTGTACCACCATTTAGTAAGAAAACTAATCGTTCTTTTACCTAGTCTTAGTGCTAAGCATAGACGACAGGAATCCAAAGCCACTGCCAAGGGCATTTCCACTCGTAGCAGCAACACTGCTCGTCTTCTCCTCCTGCGGCTTTTTGCCGTATTTCCCGCGGAGCTGTAATTCTGTAAGTTTTTCCGCCTGGATGGGAAGTAGAACAAATCTTCGCGATGATGCGAGAGGATTAAGTAAAAATGATGAGTCCGAGGATGCCAACAGCAAAGATGTTCTTCCAAATCCATTGGTGAGTTCGCTTTGAGAAGTGGACGAGTCGTTTGAGTCGTCTTCTCCGAAGAGGGAGGAAAGAAAGAGATCGCAGGATGTAAAGACACGAGCATGCCTTTCTCTTATGGCACTGTCGATCGAGGCACCATCCACAACAGCAAGCTTGACACATTTTGATAATTGTTCTGATATACTGTCCATGATTTCTCGTGAATCATTGATGTAATTCTTGTCTGACTCTACGAACCCTTCCAGGAAACCTAGATGATTTCTTTCGAAGAAACATCGATTGATAAATTGGACATCCATTAAAATTTGAATCAACGAGGAGGGAGAACACTTGTTTAACTTGATATTCCCGTCGGGACTAGCATTACCATCGTCTTCTGACGAAGTAATAATCTCCTGATGTAAAGCGTGAGAGAGAGACGTCACAGCCTCCCCAAGTAGGCAGCCCCGAATCGTAAGCATCATGTTGGGTACTTCTTGTTTCTCCGCCAGCGATATTCCAAGTGTTTGTGCATACTCCAGCGAAGGTACGGGTGGCAGCGAATCGGCCGGGCACACGCTTCGATTGAGGACTGCCGCCAACGACAGGAGGTAAGATGTGACATGGGGTGAGACTTGACCCACGACTGTCTGTTTCGGTTTTAATTTGTTCACATCAGTCTTCAAACTGCCAATCTCTTTGAGGAGAACGTCGTCTTCTTTGTCCAACAGACCGTTCAATCGCCGCCACTCCATATCAGACACAGTGCAAGCCACACCAATGCAATCGTGCAGTGTGTTGGTGAACGACTTGAACGACGGCGACAAAGCCGCACGAGCCCATTCTCGAAAGCAACGACGGACAATATCGTCCAGAGAGGATTGAACTGTCCCCAAGGCACTCTCTGGACCGGAGACATCATGCCGCAGTCCTCTCGCTGACAGCAATGCCAATTCCGACAAGGTCACATTCTTCGGCGCCGATTTATTCGAACTATTTGTTACTGGAATCGACACTCCAGATGACGAGGGGGGGCCTCCGATTACCGCTGTAGAAGCCGACGACTGAGCAAGAAGCAACGTATCTCTCACCATCTCAGCTCCATGGAAATGCGTCCCCGAAAACGCCGACTCCATAGCCTCCATCGCTTCATCAAAGCTAATCAGTCCATCGTCATCATCATCGGCCAAATCAAACGAGCTCCCCAGTTCAAATCGAGTAATCATCCCGGTGGACTTTCCACCCCCAATCCCCGCGGCAAGAACCGCCGGCGAAGACTTGGGATCCAACAACGTCGGCAACGTCTTAAGACGAAACTTCAACAAATGACACAACCGTCCCACGATCAATTCCCTCGCGGGATTTTCCTCCCCCTGGTGCCTCACGAGAAGCATCCGTCTCAATTCATTCAACAACCGTCCCATAATTTCACAAGTCTGCACATACAAACTCTGCCGCAAGCGTCGTTCGCTCTCCTCCCTCTCCTCGGCATGAACGAGCAATTCGTGCGCATCGTCGCTCACCTTGCGAAGCATCCCGTCCAAATCGGTGGCCATGCGAAGGGCATTCCGATGAGCTTCGTGGGGGAGCATCGATTCGAAGGGGGGAGCGCGGGCGAGGGAGGTGCGTAGTGTGGATACGACGCGGGCGTGGACGGAGTGGAAGGAGGCGGTGAGGAGGGAGTGGACTAGGGAGGAGAAGGTGTTGGAGAAGAGGGCTCCCCAGAGGGAGAAACGGCGGGGTGTGGAAGTGGAGGAGGGGGCGTTGGTGCGTCCGTTGGTGGGAACGACTGTGGTTTCTTCTTCGGGGGAGGGAGTGAATGCCGTTCCATGTGTGACGACCCTGACGTCGACTGTTCCTCCCACCGCTTCTTCCCACGAACAGACTCCATTCCCATCCAAGGTCGTCATGCATTCCACTCCATCGGTTTTATCATACAGACTTTGACGAATCCTTCCCAGTTTGGATGCCGTGGTTCCCGCAATGACCATCAAGACGGATTTGACTTTGGTTCGAATAAGGGGGAGATGCGCCGCCAGGAAACGCGATGCCTTGGCCTTAAGAACATCCGCATCAAAGGACGGGAGCGTGGACATTATTTTTCGAAACACGTCATCGTTGGCGGTTGTGCCCCTGCATTGGTCACCATCCACGTCGGCATTTCCCAATGGAAACTTTCTCAATACGAAAATCATGTAGGGGTACAAAATAACATCGTATTGTAAAATCTTGACAATGTCCAAAAGCACACTTTCCGCAGCTTCCGTAACCCTTGCCGCATCGGGGGATAAGGCACCCATGGCATTGGACGACGACGACGACGACGCCGCCGCCACCGCCGCCGTTGAAGAAGAAGATGTCGACGAGGGGAGAGTCAACCGACTCAATAATCGATTCAACAAAATCGCCTTGGAATCATAATACAAATCAATCAATGGAATCGATCTCCGTTCGTCCGACGACAAACGACCACCACTACCACTAATATCATTATGACGATGACGACGACGACGAACATCGAGCAAATCCAAAGAGGAGAGGGCAGCCGCGGCACGATACGCCCCGCCCATGTCTTGTTCGGTGTGACAGGCGGGACGGAGGAGTTCGTTCCTTGCCATTTGTACGATTCGAGAGGGGAGGGTTTGTACGTGTAGATAGATCATTTTGGTTTGGGTGTGGAGTGCTGCCGTGGTGGAGGAGGAGGATGGCGCGGTGGGCAGGGGGTGGTTGTGGTTGTGATTGTTTTGACAGAGTGCCGCTGCCAATGGGAATGGTGATTTGTCGTTCGTTGTGCCCCCGGGATAGTAGTGAGAAGCGGAGCAAATAACGTGGAATAACTCGACTAGACAATAGGCTGCAGAATGAACATCGTGGTCATCCAAATACCGATGGATTTGACGCGGTAGATACGACAACGAAGCGCGTGTCTTCTCCAGACCCATTGGAGATTGTCGCGTCTCGTCATTTTTGCCCTCCATGGAATCTCGGGTCGACACATGCCGTTCCACCGTCTCCCTCTCTTCACCACCACCATCCACAGCCCCCCTCACAATCTCCTCCCACCGCAAAACCCCCTCCACCAACCCGCCCATCCCCCCCACCAACGAATTCAATTCCTCCGCCCTCTCACGCATACGTAACACCTCGTCGCTGCTCCCCACCAATTCCCGATAACGACTGGCCAATACCAGACGAAGTTCGGTCCGTTTGGCTTCGACTGCCGTGAGGGCCGAGGCGTGGAGAGATCGCATTTCGGTGATGGTCAGTGTGGTGGGTTGGCTGGTTGGGGGGGGTTGTTGGGGAGGAAGCGGTGCGGGGTGAGGGGTGGTTTGAAACATGGTTGGGTTGGTTGGTTGTCGTTGTTGTTGGAGGAGGAGGAGACGCCGACGATGCAGACGGGGGGGAGGGCGACGATGGGACTGCCTGGCTGAGAGGGTGGTGGTGGTGGTGGTGGCTTTGGGTCGGGATGTGTTGGGGTTTGGGGCACGATTCGTTAGAGTGGTGGTGCTTTGGATTGTGGAATGAGAAGGAGGGGGGCTGGCATGGATATTACTTCGCGGATTATAACACGTAACTAATAGGATCTCCATTCACCTACCATTGACCCTTCTACAGGTTAGATTCGAAAGATTGTACCCCTAAACGGGGGTAGTACGGGTACCTTGGACTTTGATAGGGGGTATGTTTTAAAAGATGGGATGTGGAAATGGGGATGGTTATGGGACAGTGGCTTAAAAATTCTTTTTTAAATGGGGCGTTCTTGAAGATGGTATGCAACAGTATGCAACTAATAAAGAGTGAGTAACCTAACAGCCCTCACAATTCACTTGATGCATTGCAAGGCCCAAACACGTTCTGTTCAGCCCCACCAACATAGCATCAACACACTTCCTATGCCTATGCATAGGCATAGGTAGTTAGGTAGAAATTAAAATTTTCAAGACCGTGAACAACCATACTTACATTCCATGAACAACTATAGATTCTTCATTTCAAATGAAAGCATTGTCAGACACAATTGCATACCTAGACAGAGGAAAAATCCACCTTGACAAGCTGTTACTGCTATAGTATTCTATCTGTAACAGATGTTGTCCAAGCCAGGTAATCAAGTGTCATTGCAGGATGTCTTCTGTCTATGCGTCAAAATCAACGTTAGTCATTGTATCCTGCAAGCAAAATGTAAGCAAGGCCATCTTTCCTGTTACAGTCAAAGGCAAAGGTTTTATGTTCACCAATCTTTCATTGCTTGAAGTCGTATTTATGTTGTTGACAGGATCCTTAAGGTTACTGGATGATGTGTACGTGCAACAATCAGAGGTGGACACTTACAGCAAGAGTTAACATGGTTTTCAAGAATAGCAGCTCATTATATTTTGCTAGGCATTTCGCACAAGTGACTGATGAAGCCATGATTTTCATACAGGGAGGCAACACCTTCATATGTGGAACCTTGTCTATAAATTTGACTTTAAAACTGAGGTCCTGCTGGGTCTCGCTATCCCTGTAGCTATTTTATTCTTAGCTTAACAGATACAGGGGGCTCTACTGTTAGTATTGTGCACAACAAACAGCAGGGTGTGGCTCCAGAAGAATCATCTCCAAGTATCAACTTGAATGAAGTTTGAAGTTAGGTGTAGAAACAATTCAAAGTAACAACTCGGATAGAAATTGTAACATCCCCAGGCTTAAATAACTATATGCTAGAACCTTCAACGCTCCAAACTATTGATGTTGCGTATGTTTTATGTCATTTACAGTTACAGAAAGATGACCGACTCAGAGAGGAAGGGCATTGGATGTGGAGTTTTGACCCGACAATCAACCTAGGCCAGACAGGAGGCACCAAAGGGCATCTGGACGGGACAATGAATCCCAGTAATGCCTTGGGATATTGGCCCAAACCCATCAGAGGCCTCAACAGTTCCTCATTTATGTGATGCATGAGTTGTTGGCCTGAGTTAGCAGGAACACTTTCATTGTTGTTGGTGGAACTGATGGAGAATATTTTGAAGCCATACCTAATACCTCGGTTATGTTTGGTGCATTTTGTTTTCCAATGATAATGTCCATTATATTCCCTCATCAGAGCCACTACTTAATCACCATCTTATTAGGCAATGAAGGCACATGATTCTAGAGGCCTTTGAAGAGTAATAAAACTAAATGTCTGTGATAAAAGTATCCCAGAGTTTCACCAGAGCAAAGCTCTCACATCAAGCAGGTGGAGCAAGGCAATCAAGTGAATCCAATGACACCATGCCTTTTCCATTTAAGGAATCAGCTTTGGGTGGAACAGCTGATGTCTTGTAGGAGGAGGATGGGAGAGAAAATCAAGCGGCTTGCAAATAAAGTGGCCAATCATATACTCCGCCCAAAGGCAAAGGGTTGTTTCATCATTAAGTATTTCATAAAAAAAAGCAGTCCTTACCTTCCCCAAGCCCAAGGAAACCCTACTTCTTCTGCATAAGAATGAGTCTCCAAGAGGGACCATAATTGGACTGCCTTGACAAGCGTGTTTAGCTGGTATCGTGTTTTCCTAGCTTTGGGGGCCAGTTCTACTATCTAGTTTTTCTGTTTTACCAAGAATTTGGCTAAAAAATGTCTCACCCATAATCACGGACGGACTAATTGCATGGGTACATTCTACCGAAACAAGGGGGTCACGTTCATGTTACTCACACTGACTTATTGTACCAAGCAGTCTTGGAATTTTGCTTGATTTGGTGGTGTAAATTCACTCTAAAATTCTCACTGTTGTCTCAATATTATAACTATTTTATGGAAATATCTAGAATATTGTGGCTGATTTTGGAGGGCGCGCAAAAGTTGTCTCACGAAAAGTTTCGAAAACTGGGCCAACGAACGATGACTCGCTCACGCTCTTTTTAGCACGAATCTGCAGCACGACGAGTGCACGATGACCTCGCGACTCCTTGCTCAAAAATCTGTGGTATGGTACCACCGTCATCTCCATCAGTCTCATGGGCGTGCCGTAGGTCTCCATGCGTGATCACCCATTGAACATCGCATTCGCCTCTCCAAACCATTACAAGAGAGAGCGCAAAGAACAACGAACAGGCAGCACTGACAGACTCCTCCTTTTCCTTGGCTTGGATTCGCGCTCTGTGACCCGTTGATCTCTCAAATAATAACATCTCACGACATTTAGTTTTGGTTCCAGGACCACAAATAAACCCCACAAGACCAAACGCCCACAGGTATCATTCCCATCATCATAAATCAGCAGTGACCAGCTTCAACCATGGACGACGCCCAACTAGCCCACGTGGAATCCCTGTGCGAAACCCTGTACCTAGGCAAACCCCTCAACCCGGCCACCAAAGACCCAATCTCCCGCGAAGAAGCCCAAACCCGCCTCCTCTCCCTCCAATCCTCCGCCTCCTTCATCCCCCAATGCCAATACATCCTCGACCGCTCTCACTCCCAATACGCGCTGCTCGTGGCATCCAACAGCCTCACCGAACTCATCTCCACGCACTGGAACAACTTCACCATAGCGCAGCGCATCGACATTCGGAATTACGTGTTGGGCTATCTGGCCAACAACGGCCCGGCGTTGCAGGACTTTGTCACGCTGTCGCTCATCAAGCTCGTTTGTCGTATTACCAAATTGGGGTGGTTTGATGACGCCACGCATCGCGAGTTGACGGAGGATGTGACCAAGTTTTTGCAGGCCACGGTGGATCATTGTATTTTGGGGCTCAAGCTGTTGAATCAGCTGGTGGACGAGTTGAATGTGCCCTCGAGTGGGAGGACTTTGACGCAGCATAGGAAGACGAGTGTTAGCTTTCGGGATTTGTGTTTGTATAAGGTTTTTCAGTTGGGGTTGACTACCCTGAGGCAGTTGCAGACTCGGGCTATTGGTGAGTGCATTATCTCAGGAATGCTGTTCTTGTCCATTTTGTTATGTTGTCAAGCATGTCGTCATCTCAACTTGCCTCTCATAATCATCGTCATCATATCATCACCACACAACAGCCGCCACCCCCCAGCAAGAAATAATCCTAGGAGAACAAGCCCTCTCACTCACCGTCCGCTGTCTCAACTTCGACTTCATCGGGACCAACCCCGACGAATCCACCGAGGACGTGGGTACCATCCAAGCCCCCTCCAATTGGAGACCTCTCCTGCAAGATCCCGCCACCACCGAACTACTCCTAGATTTCTACGCCAAGACCGACCCTCCTCGCTCCAGTAAGGCCATGGAGGCCATGATACTCCTCTGTTCGGTGCGCCGATCCTTATTCACATGCGATAAGGAACGAGAGGCCTTCTTGGGAAAGATCATGTCCGGTATTCGAGAATTACTCAAGAATCAAACGGGATTGCAACATCAAGATAATTATCACCAGTTCTGTCGATTGTTGGGGAGGATCAAGTCCAATTATCAACTCAGCGAATTGGTCAAAGCCGAGGGATATTTGGAGTGGTTGGACTTGGCAGCTTCCTTCACCACGCAGTCTATCCGTAATTGGCAGTACAGTACCAACTCAATTCATTATTTGTTGACGCTGTGGGGGAGATTGGTCGCGGCTGTCCCATACGTGAGGCCCGAAACGGGGAATAAGGGACACGTCCAGGCGTTGGAGAATCATGTTTTGAACGTAGTGGAATGCTACATCGACAGCATGCTGGGGTCGGTAGAAACCGTCCTCCGCAGCGAGGGGGCGTTGGAAGATCCTCTGGAGGACGATGGATCGCTCATGGAGCAAATGGATCGGATTCCCACTATTTGCAGATTTCAATACAGTGCCGCGACCAATATTATCCTTGCCAAGTTCGATCCTCTTTTGACTAAGTATCAGGAGCTCATGGCTCATCTTGTGTCTTCTAGTACGGAGAGTGCTCCCCCCAGTGTCGCGCAGCAGGTAGCTATCCTTGAGGGCCAATTGACTTGGTTGACGTATATCGTCGGGGCGATTGTGGGAGGGCACAGTTGGTCTTCGTCTAGGATTGGGGATGGGGAGGAGACGTTGGATGCCAGTTTGAGTAAGCGGGTTTTCCAGCTTGCGCAGGGGATTGATTATCGATTGACGAGTTCGAACGGGGCCGGAAAGGCGGATTCTAAGTTGGAAGTAGCGCTTTTATATTACTTTCAGAATTTTAGACGTGTGTACATGTTTATGTGGGAGCAGGTGCGTCGGTGGAGTGATTGATTTTGTTTGCTGGTATCCATACCGTTTTGTTGCTGAAATATTTTGTCTTGTCACCACTCCCGTCAGCAGTCATCTGGATCGAGCAGCGCAATTGGTGGGATGAAGCTGGAATCAGTCCCCTCTACAAAGCAAAAAGTTTATCAAAACATGTTTGAACACATGGGTCTAGGCGACCATACGGTCATTGCGAATCTAATTGTAACGAAAATTGGAAAGAACCTCAAATTTTGGCCTGATGATTACGACATCATCGCAAAGACGCTGGAGCTCTTGACAGACATTGCTAGTGGATACAGCAGTTCGAAACTGCTATTGACATTGGATACAGTCAAATATCTCGTGAGTCATCATACCCATGAAGAGTTTCCATTTTTGAACGTGCCTTCGAACTCCAGGCACCGAACTACCTTCCACGCAATACTGGTTCGTCTGTTGCTGTCCCCTAGCGGAGAAGAGAAGCTCGGAATAGACTTTGAACAATTCATGGATCCGATTATAAAAACTATGTCTCAGCTTCGATCGCTTGATTCTTCTCAGTTAAGAAGTGAAGCCGCGCGTCAACCTTTGATCGGAGTGTTTAGGGATCTCAGGGGGGTTGCCATCAGTTTACACAATCGCAAAGCATACGGGGCGATGTTTGACATTCTTGAACCGCATCACATGCCTCTATTTTCGAAAGTTGCTGATTTGTGGTACGATCAACCAGATGTGATTATTAGTTTGCTTCGGTTCATGCAAGAATTCTGTCACAACAAAGCCAACCGTGTCAATTTTGACCAGAGTTCTCCGAATGGTATTTTGCTCTTTCGTGCCACCAGTGATGTTGTTTGTGCCTTTGGTAGAAGAATCTTAGCCAACACTGCAGCACCCGCTGGGGATATTTACAAAACGAGATACAAAGGTATTTCTCTTGCACTGAGTGTTCTGAACTCGGCTCTTGGGGGTAATTATGTCTGCTTCGGTGTGTTTGCTTTGTATAATGACCCCGCTTTGGACAATGCACTGGACGTTTCGTTGAAACTGTCGCTCAGCATCCCCCTGGATCATGTCATTGCGTATCCGAAGTTGAGCAAATCTGTATTTGGCTTCATTGAGATAATGTTCCGCAATCATAACAAAACAACCATGGCATTGGATACCAGTGTGTTTATGCAGTTGATGAATGCTGTGCACGAAGGGCTGCAGTCGAGTGATGCCCAGATTGGCTCAACCTGTGCCAACAGCATTGATCATTTGGCTACATTTTACTATGAAAACAACGGAAAGGACAAACCTGAGGTGCACAATCTCAACAAGGTGAGACATCATTATTGGTCTTATGCTCGTAATTGCATTCACCCCATTAATTTCTCATTCTCACTTTCATCTTCATTCCTGGAATAGCACTTGGCGGCTCAGCCAAATCTTTTCTCCAGCCTCACGGCCACTTTGTTCAACTTGTTACTGTTTGGGCCACCTCAAAATCATTGGGCTGTCATGCGACCCATGCTCAGCCTAATGCTTGCGAGTGAATCCAGTTTTACAGCATACAAAGACCACTTGATGAGCACACAGGATGCAGCTAACCAGGCATTGCTGAACGATGCATTTAATAAATTACTTGCAGATGTTAGCAGGAGCTTGGAAAGTGCCAATCGTGATAGGTTTACTCAAAAACTCACCGCATTTCGAGTCACCACTCGTGGCTTCCTTACCTTGTGAGTGGTGTAGTTTCATTTCAATGGATTGGAATGAGACTTACTTGAGAGATGCAAATTGTCCCCGCAGAGCCTGGGACCATTGTCACTCTCATGAGTCACAACTCTTCTTAGAAGTAGAGTCCAACATAACCATAACATCCTCAAATAAGATTCATTGCATACATGTTTTAGATGATCACCTAGTAATTAAAGAGGCCAGTTGGCCGCTTTGTAATACGGGGACATTCCATAATGGTTCTGTGTGTTTCGATCCGGTTACAATTATCATTCTAATAGGTATTTCAAACGTTGGGATGGTACGTAGTGGGTTTCTATATTATACATTATCTACCTGGTGCCATCGCCCTCATGCGCCTCTTTTAACCACACTTCACGAAACTACCTTCTTGCAACAAGCAAAGAGAAAAACTGAATCAAAGGACACACAGCCACCGAAACGGCATCGGTCCAGTAGAGTCAAGTTCAGCGTTCGGTTGAGCACCTACCGTGTCATGGAGGCCCTCGCTGGATACGGATCCGATTCTGATTCATCTCAAGACGATAACGGCAACACCCCCCCTGAGACAACTGGGGCCGGGACTCTTTGTGGTCTTCTTGGAAACTACTCTGATGACGAAGGTGATGGTGGCAGCAAGCATAGCGAGGATAATAGCGTCGATGAAGCTTGTGCTGACGGATTGGCGAAATTAACTGAAGACCAGCCCAAGAAACGTTTAAGGCGATGGGACAATCCAGATGTAAATGCCCATGAAAGGGACACAGAGATACCTGATATTCTTCCTCCTCCTCGATTACTAAACAGCGACGCCTCAAGACGCGATACGACATCGAGCGGAAACCACTTTGAATCATTGACAATGTTTTCAAAAGATTATACCGTTCAATTGCGAGAGCAGTTATCTAGTTCGTTAAAATCTCAAATGCAATCCAAAGAACCACCAAAGGAGCAAGAGCAGTTGAGAGAAAAGTTAGATAAGATGTTCAATACATTCCAACAACAAGCTTCCACTTCCGGGACTTCAGGGGCAGCACCAAAATCGTTTGCAGCGCATCTGAAGGGGCAACATGAATTCGGTAATCCACATTTGCTCAAAGATATCATTGACCATTTTCAAATCAATGCATTAGAATCGAACGTCAGCAATTCATTCAAAGGGTTTGAATATGTGGATAGATTGGCGGCTGCGGAAGAGAGGTCGAGAATTGCCGCGGCGAATCACCAATCATCGATGGATAGTGATGTTATTCGAGCGAAGTCCGGTGGATAGACACCGACGAGGACGAGCGCATCATGATAAATAAATTCATTAAGATGTTACCCTAATCATAGGAGCGAGTGATATGTTACACATGGATTTTATTATTGTAGCATCAATGAACAAGACCTGACAAAAATCATATCTCACTCGTCTCGTCAACCACAGACTCGTCCGCCAGTCCACTCAATTTGACTCTATCCAAGCTACGAATGTAAGCACCCAAGTCATGATGCACGAGCATACTACCACTCAGCAAAATATCATTCAGCTGCCAAAGAACCGCCGCTCTGAATGTCTCTCTGCCACCTGCGGCCGTATCTCCAACCTCATGAATGCTACTTGACCCCCCTCCGATTCTCCTTGGGCGGATGAGAAAGACCTTACCTGGAACAACGAGCCTGTCTCTTTCCGACTTCTTAGATTGGCTCTTTAGCCCTGACACGGTCAGAGACAATGCATCTGTCATCCAACCAACACTACGACCGAGTACTCCTCCTTTAATGGAATGACGGGTACGTTCGCACAGACGTTTTAAGGTGGCGTGTGACGTACGACAAATGATATCATCACCGTGTATTATGGAAGTGATGAAAGGAGCTCTGAGGTTAGGAGATAGGCAAGGTGGTGGGCCTAGACAGAAGGCAGAGGAGCGTCCACGCGCGATGGGCTCTCTTGGTACTGCTGCATTAACCAGATCACGATTGTCATTATGCTTCTTCTTGGTAGCGCATTGCAAATTTTGAGTACGCGCCATGGTCTCAGGATGAGGCAAAACACCATCCAGAAGAAGTGCAGCAAGCGCTGCGACACCTCCAGCTAAAGAATGCCCAACAACGTGGATTGCAGGTTCCATCTGTTTAGTAACATTGGCTTCGGCACCGTTTGTTTCGGGATCAGATTCAAAGTCTGTTGCATTGTCAGGTTGTCTTGAGCCCTCAACCAAAATTGGTTCAATTGCATCAACTAACTGTCCCGCCAAGTGATACAATGGCTCACAAACGCCTACTTCTTCCTTTGAAATTGATTGCTGTCGAAGCTTTAGCTTGTAAGGAGGTCCATCCAGTATTGACACAGTAGATGATAAATCAAGAAGGGACGTCGCAGTTGATGATGCATTGTCAGACAAAATTACAAGATATCTTCCTCTTGGTCGCGGTCGGCCTTCTTTAGATTCGTAGGATTCCTCTTGGTCATCCTGATTCTCAATGAGATCCTCTTTCGAAAATTGCAGCAGATCATCAACGCCCCCATGACTAGGACCTGCTCCTCCACTGTATCCAGGTTCATAGATAACGATTACTGAAATGGATGGATACTGTAGAGTCCCGTGAGAGTTTGAACTAGCATGAATTGTCGAGTTGAAGACCACTTTTCGTTCTGTCCACGAAGCCAAAGCCCCGTCATCACTATATAAGAAATCATTCTTTACCTCGCTCACATCTCTATTGGAACTCTCGACAGAAGGTGGAGCCAACTGTACCAACTCGCACAATTCGGCTGTGAACAAAGCGTCTGCTATACATCCAACCCGAGCTGCCTTCCGTGACATGCGCCCGGCGACCTTTAGACTGCCGACTTTGTTGCCTTCCTTTCCGATATCTTCACCGACATCATCATCGGCCAAGTTTGTGCTGGATTTGTGAGTGCGCTGGTACATCTCATGTGCTTAAAGTTTCACCAAAAGATTAGAAGAATGAGTGTCTGATGTGGTGTACCTAGCCTTTCAGCAAATTTTGCGCTCAAATGAATGAATGAACTAACCTGTACCGTCAATCTTCTTTAGTGCAGCTTGAGCGGTGGAGAGCGATCGCAATGCAGATGATGTGGTACTGACGTCATAATTAGTTGAATGTGTCTTCTCAGAAGAATCTGATTGTTCATTCAAGCGGCTTTGTATGGCACGGGCTAGGATTGTGTAAGAATCATTCTTCACCTTTCGTGGTGATCTGGCAGCTACATATTGTACTGAACAGTTCAAGCGAAAAATGCAGAGAATGATCAGTGGCAGCGGTTTCATTATCGGGCTGAGCCGGTCTCCTTTTCAGACTCGGAATCTTTTATTAATTTCTTGGAGAGAGAAAGTGGCCTCACAATGTACATCGAAGAGGACGGCAAGTTTGGTGACGCCAAAGGGAACCTCGAAGAGATTAATTGCCACAGCAATATACGTTTCTATTCACCGTTGGCTTGTTCCCTTGTTGAAATGCAGTGGATTCAAGGAGACCACAACCACCGGTTCTGCGTCTAATGTTCCCGTTCAGCCCAGTGTCTCGATTGGATGGTAGACGATCAGAGGAGGTGGAATGTTGGAGTGATAGACCCGTGTCTGTGCTAGTAATCTCATTGGGCATTGCACCGTTGACAGACTGTCACCCTATCCGTACGTATGGTACAATACTGTACAATAGAGAATGTTATTACGACGAGTACAATACGATATTGTATTGTACCACATCTTTGGTTTATGGAGTTTATGGTTTGGATTCTTGACACCTCGAAGCATCAATCAAAGAAGATACAAGATCTCTATTATGATCTCTATGATGCAACTGTTCCGACTTGACCTTTTGACACTTTCACAATGGTGTATGCAATTGCAGTGTTACACGTTCGTTGTCGAAAATATCAGATGATCTCAAAAGAATTCACGATCTTGCAAGATCTTGACAATAAAAAATAACATTACCAAACCCTCCACAATTCTTACAAGCGTCCCAGATTCTTGAGTCAAAAACTTTCTATTACCATGATGAAGTCAGTTTCCATTGTTTATTCCTTATGCATGATATCTTCATTCAGTCATGCGTTCTCTCCATCGTCAAAAAATGCCTGCACCATTCGTACCCCTACCTCTGCACTTCGAGCAACTGCCGAAACAGAAGCCGAGAGACTACGCCAACGAGCTCGTGAGCTCATGGCAGAAGTGAAGCAAGCGGAAGATGCTCTCCACTCCAATCTGATCGAAAAGAAGAAATATCAAGACGCTGCCACAGATGCCATTATCAGTGAACTATTCCCCCCAAACGAGGAAGGAGGCACGTGTGATCTTGCCCGTCGACTGCGCAACAAGCGACTCGCAGCGGATACGCTCGTCAAAATTGTGGAGCGTTTACATGAGCGTGAGATCGCGGCGAGAGGTCTGGAGCACATAGAGCCTTCGGTGCGGAATGAAGGAGTGACGTTCGAGAGAGTTGCAGAACCGAATGAAAAGGAGCTGGAGGCCGTTCAAGGACTCATGGATAGGTTGATCGAGGCAGCAGATGTACTGGATCGGGAATTTGTAAATCAAAAGAGCGAATGCGATAGTAGGATGACGCACAGCGACATCGTACACTGGGGAGGTGGCAATATTGCAGGCATTTTGAAAGACAAGGCGAAAGAGCTTGGGAGGGAACACGATGAGCAATTTCGAAAACGTCTTGAATCTTTTTACGATGCTGCCAAGAGAAAACATTCAAGGGACGAGGTTGATAGTACAGGGTGGAAGGATGGAGACGCATGGAATCCTTAGATGTGTGAGGATACATCACTATTAAGAAGGGAAGAGTTGTTTACTTGCCGTTTGAAATGCTGTCTAGTACGATGCGCTGGCGCATGGGTCTTATGATCTTAAAGTTGCATCTACAAGGTGAAGACTGTCCTTGGTTCGACCTAGTTAACAGATCAAACGTTATTTTTGTTATTTGCCGTTTGTCCTTGCTCTGCTGATATAAGATAGATGATGTATCACCATCACGACATTTCTCGAAGCACCTATTAAGCACTCGATACCTCATCGCAAATCCAAGAGATTATTCTTGAGCATTATTTTCTTCCTTCTCGGCGCTACCTTGATTCTTGCCATTGTCGACTTTCCGTTGTCCCATGGTAAACCCCACCCAGCTAGTCTTGACCCATTGCTTGTACTCCTCTGTTTCTCCGTACTTTTCATTTTGACGATATTCTAGGCCTGCTGTCGCTGTCCCTAAAACAAATGATATTCCAATGGCTCCCATCACACTCATGATAAGATGGGGTATCATAGTCTTCCACAGAACAAGACCATTTGCTCCACCTTTTGCAACCTTCCACGCAACAGCTGTAAATGCAGCCAAGCAACTCGATACCCACCCAATCACTTCGCCAGTGTAATTGGGATGACGGAAGAAGCGGAAAACTCCTCCAGTAATAAGTGCGTCTTCTCCTTTGGTCAGTTTACCTATCGACTTGGTCATGTCTCCTACTGCTCCCAATAGAAATCCACTAAGAGTTAAGAACACAAACAACTTTAATGCTTGTTCCAGAAAAACCAGAGAACCAGTACAACTCAATCCGGTTTTGATTCCAGAAAACATTGCTAACCCCGCACAAACTTGCGAAGTCACCAGTAAAGGGCACATCATACAGAAGTACAAGAAAGCACAACTCGCAAGGAACGGCAGTCGCTTGATTCGGCTTCCCTGTTTCTTGGCCCTCTCTTCGATCCTTTCTCTCATTTCTCTGAAACGAGGTAGGCAGCACTCGCGATAGAGTAGGAAGAGATCGAGACGCGTACCATAAAATAAGAGAGATGCCGCATGGAAGGCTGGGAGTGAGGTTGAAATCAAGGATTTCATATTGGTCGCAAATGATTGAATTGCACGAAGTATCGTAGATGGTTCAAACGGTCCAGTAGGAATAAGTTGCACCCCCGTTGCGGTAGCAATCGAAGATAGAACGAGATAGCTCGATGCCGCAATGGCAGTGCCATAGCCATAACTCACTCCATACTCAGATTTGTAGAAACCAAGAAGAGTAGGGAGTACACTTGCTAGGATTAAAGTTGGGGTGGTGGGCAAGATAATATTGGAGGCCGAAGCAGTGCTCGCTACTGCGTTTTTGGCAGCATGAGCAACTGCTGCGTTGGTCGCGAGTGCACTCAGACCGAGGACAATACCAAGCGTGGTCTCAGCCTTTTTAGATAGACTTTTCGTCGGTTTCTTAAAAGAAATGTGTTCGTTCGAAAGAGTTATACCTGGACTCTTAGATGGAGATTTCAACCGATGGCGCGGTATATGATGCACTATACCACCACGAGCAAGAGGTAATGCTGTTGACGAAAGAGGTGAAACAAATGTTCCTCGTGCAACAGCAGCGCCGGAGAAGAAAATTGCAGAATGCACAAGACCATACATTGTATCACAGATCCAGTTAAAACAATAAATCGATTTGCAAACTGGAAGGCAGTAGTAGGCAGTAGTATTGTTCGCTTGCTACCGTTATAATTCAACAAAACATGACACAAGACAAAACAGGACAAAACCAAGGCTAAACCAAGCCACAATCACAATCTGCCACAATAATGCCTCGAACATACGGGAAATGATAGATAGCCTATGATGCAGGAACCACTTTGGCGATTTTACAGATTCCTCTGAATGCTCTGTAGAAGAAATTAGGCGATTCCAATTTTCCTTGTGGTTCGGTTCATACAGGCCAGCACACTCTGCCATACTACATGGCCACCATTACTGTTTGCATGACCTCACATGCATGGGGCTGTGTTCTATTTTCAGATGTTGATTGATTGCCAGTGCCAGCTGAAAGATTTTAGCAACAGGGGTAATAAGAGGATAGTGAAATGCCCTGCATCTGTCATGCATGATGATGGGTATGGGAGCATGAACACCTAGTGCATGTGCCTCGCGGGCTGTAAAAATGAGAAAGAGACATTGAATGACAACAGTGTACGACATTCGAGCAGACAATGATGCTCTTTGGTGAATCAATGAAGTGTTATCATGGTTCCCATGCCTGACTAGCCAACATCTAAAAAGTCGGTGCATTGGCATTGGGAGTTCTTCCAATGGACACTTTGACCCATGTCATCCTGAAAGTAATTAGAAACTTGTGTGAGAAATAATTTTTCCAACACACACAAAAACTCAATCATAACTCTCCTTTGCGCACCCTGTCCCTCTGGCTTATGTGACAGCCATCTTTCTCATGTTGCAAATTCTTAGGAGCACTGCCCTTGCAGATGTGAACGAACCGGAGGTGCTCCTTTATACTTATGAGATCATCCAAGCTAGAATACCCAAAGTTCCCAGGCTTAAACTCAAATGATGCTCAAGTCAAAGCTTGAGATTAGATGATACATCATAATCATGTGTTGGGTCTGCCATAAGTAGACCTCGGTGTGGAAACTCATGCTCATCCATGACATTATTTGACAAGTAGTAGACACCACATGCTAGTAGACAATGATAAATCTAGGAAAATTTTGATGAAGTTTGAGTATTTATAACAAACTAATCCCTTCATCTCAACATTACTTTGTTGATATCTTCAGCAAGATTCCTTCATCTACCTCTAAAAATGACTAACTTCCGAGAACGGAATCCCATTCCTGTTTGCCCTTCTGTCTCTATGTTACAAACAGCATCAGACACCTCCTTTTCCATCAAATCATCTCACAAATAAAGCAAGGCTGTAAGGTGGAAGTAGGGATGTGGAGCTGGGCCAATATTGGCTCAACTTTACAATAGATTGTTCAAATATTACTAACTCATCCACACTTTACTACTGTTCTTGTATTGTCAAATCTTGATGAACTGATGAAATTTACTGGAACACTAAGCTGGAACACATACATTCTTGTTGGATAACACATCATTGAAGATAATTTAAACCCTCAAGTATTTCTACAAGTCAAAATTGTTGATCACTTTATTCACAATATCTTGACTATGTGACCCAGATTGCTGCATTGAAACAAATAGGTTCTTTTCATTGAATAATGTGAAAGGTCGGTTAATGTGAAATCTTCATTCATAAGGTGAGCAGTGCTGTATCCACATCTCGAAAAGTCATTTCAATATTGATTTCAAGGCACACCGTAACCAGTTGTGATTATTGTGATGTAGTGTCCAATAGATATTTTGAATTTGTTACAGGGGAGACTCATCTTATTTGGATGTCAACCTTGCCAGGTATATTGTTGACAACCATTGAGAAGTGACCAGTCTGTAAGAGTTGTCTCCCCCCAAGAGATCAATACACACTTTTGAACAGCTATCAAATACTGTTAAATGTGGATTACAAGCTATGGAAATCTACAAAACAAACAAGTAGTATTACTAATACAAAGTCCCATTGTTAGTGTTTTAGCATGGTGAAAATTTATTGGTATCTTAACAATGCTACCCTTAAATGTCAAGTTAAAGAAGGCACGATCTACCCATCAGCTCTTGCACCTCATCAGAGGTGTGTAACCTTGGTAACATTCTATTCTATGTTGTGTGTTGTGTGAAGGGTTGTGTTGCAGTTTAGGGCAAAGCCAAATAACTTGACAACCAGCCGGAGTAACATAGTCCTATACACATTGGTATGTTGTAGTACACAAGGTACCAACCAAATGGGATTTAGTGCCTTAATTATATGTTAAGCACAAAAATGTACAAATGAAAATGATCCAGGACTTGTGCTGTTTATGATATATAGTTATTATAACCCAGGTTTTACCGTACTGTTCAGTAGGACCGGTTTAAAGACTTTACAAACAGACTCCTCATTGCCCTTAACCATGCATGTCATAATCAATGGTTAGTCAGCTCTTATTTATTATTTGAGAATCTAGATCTTTCCACCAGAGTGATTTCATTAGACAACTACTCAATGGGAATGAACATTGTAGTATTATGTCTATCTTTTGTGCCAATGATGATACAATTTGTATTTCTATGCACTGTCTATGCAAATAATATCTTTCGAACAAAGAAGGATCCGATTGGGAATTTAAATCTATTTACTTGTACCCACATGATGTACATACATTGAGTCTATCAGGGAAACCGAATATTCAAGACATCTAAAAGAACCCAAACAAGAAAATTGTATTTCAATTACCAGCAGTAATTGAGATTCTTACATTTTAGAAATGTGCTGACTAAAAGCACTTCTTGTCAAGTTATGTTTTATTGCCTATGCACAGCTGGGTCCCTCCCCATTAGGGTCCCAAATTTTTCATGCCTCCCAGGGTTTTGCAGGGGGTTTGGGCAATCTATACCATTAAATTTTCCTGTGACACCCCAACCTGGGTAAGCTACATATGAAAGCAACTTGGAGAGTCTAAACTAGGATTAGTTATCCAATCTTCCAATCATGAACAGCAGATGGATATTAGTGGTGCCCCACATGGGCCACACTCACTGCTGCTCATTCTTCAGTTTGCCTCCATCACTTGTTTATGCTCACCTGTTGTCAGAGGTCTCCTAACACTTTCTGCAACACCAAGGATCTGTGTCTTGAAGTGCTGCACTGCTTTGGCAAAGCTTGATTATTACAAGAAATGATTCCCTTCCTTACAAGCATCATTCCATTGCTGATGATTGTTTACCATGAAGTTATAAATATTCTACTTCCACACCATCACACAATCACAATGCAGCCTGAAGTGAATCAATATCAGGGTCTCCATTGATCCTTCCTTGAAGTGATTGTATTCATGATCTGTGTGGATGGTCAGAAGTTCCTCCCTTCAAAATTGGTAGTCTGGACCATAACAGGCCCATTGTCATGTTCCCTGTACATTAGAGTAAGCACTGCTGGGAAGTATTACTCTGGCGGAGGAAGCACACATAATGCATGTACAAGGATAGCTTTGGGTATGTGGACATGGACAGGCGGCTAGTTCTTGGGCTGGGTCTGCAGGCTCTTCCTTTTGGGATACTGTGGCTTCTGGATGTGGGGGGGGGGGGCAACCAGGGCAATCAAACATAACCAAGGACAGTGTCACATATCAATTGATTAGATATCATGTATTTCTTGTTGCCATTATGCCGTATGCAACATCACCCTTGCTCAGTGCTGTGGCCATCTTAGCATCTCCATGAGGCATTGAAGAATCAGCATGGCTCATGTTGGTGGGTCGAGTTCTTCACATGCCCAAAATAATCCACAGCAACCTTTGAAATTTCAATCATTGTTACATGAGATTTCAACCTATAAAAATACATCACCAAATTTAAATACAATCTTTTGAACACTGATCATCTTGGGCAAAGGTCGCTGCAAATTTTCTTGTGAAATTAGTTCCCAAAATGACATTCTTCACAGAACTTTAGTACCAGCACACAATCTATTTGTCCTTGATGGGTCAGAGATACCCTCAATTCAGAAGACAAATAATTTTTTCTTGGAGCCTGTGAAATGATCATGTTCAAACTAGCATCCAAAATAGAACAGCATATCTTGGATCAAGTGCACAGTTGCACAAGAAATAACCTAATTGAAACCATATCTCTCATTAGTGACATTTTTCCAGTAGAACATTCAAGTGACCCAATATTTAGGGTGGTTGGAGAATAGTTTCAATTCCTCCTCCCTAAATTTTGATACATCAAATGTCTTCAATCAGGCAAGCTAAAAACTGAAAAATTCATTACCGCAAATGCTGTCATTGTTCTGTCATTTGCTGACAAGAACTCACTTATTTCTTCTAATTCTACTTGGGTGAGAGGTCTTCATACTCTTGTCTGCATCCTGTGGTGCTTTGTCGTGCTCCATGTTGTTGAGAGCTTTGTTGTAGCTTGTTCCCGAATTTCACTCCATACCATGTATTGGCATTGGGCATAAAATGGGAAGTAGTGATATTCTGTGCTAACACTGACTTTTCTGGAAATGACAATGGTAATAACTTCCTTGTCATTATCAGGGTCTCCATAGATGTGAAAATTGCATCACCTGCACACATCTGCAGCAGTGAGCTACATGAGTGTATTCAATTGAGTCCTTCCAGGATGTGATGATGAGAACAGGTGGGTGCCACTAAACATCAAGGTGGGTTCAACCCTTAGTAGCCTTGACAGAAGCTGAACCACAGCTTCTCTAGGAGGATGAGTTGTGGATGTCCATTTGCTGAGTACTATTCTTTGGGTTAGGGTTACTGATGCTGTAGACATTTAGCTTCACATTCTTCAATAGCATTGTTGTCACCAACAACACAATTCCTGTCATGAGGAATGAGACTCAATCTAAGAATCTAGGTTGCTCATTCTCTTGTGTTTATTGCTGGTCCTATGGAACTTTTTAGCCATACTGGTATAATGATTGCTAATATGTCATATCATTGAAAAGTTCTGTCTCTATAACCCTATATGGACTGTTGGCATGATTCACTGTATCTTGGACATTATTATTGTTATAGAGTTGTAAACACTGCATTAGACTGAGTGATTACTGAGCTTCTATGATGTAATCTATGAGTGAGACTGTTCAGGTGGGACAAATAAATTGTGCATTGCAAGGTGGCCAATCAGCAAAGGTAGTGTTAGATTGATCTGTTGTTCACCACCATCTGAAGTTACTCTAGAACTACTAATGAACCTGAGTGAAATGGATAGAACAAAATCAACTTGACATTGATTGTTGGTGGAACAAAATGATGGGATACTTGCAGGGTAATAGGATGAGGGAGACACCTTGCTTTTTCATGATACAGAGATGTCTCATGAGTGTAGCAAGAAAGCTGGAGTGCAAACTGTGCTGGATTGGAAGCACAATTACTGCAAATCTGGGCTCGAGAGTAGCCAAGTGACATAGGCCAAGAATCAGCCTTTTTTGTACCCCTGGGTACAAAACCTAAATAGAGCAGGAATCAGCCTTTTTTGTACCCTGGGGTACAAAACCTAAATGGAGCATTCTCAGGACCCCAAGTAGGAGAGTCCACCTCCCGACGGCATGGACTCCCCAACATGGAAGTTCAGAACCCCAAATAAGAGAACACTCTTTTGGAAGATCTGAACATCTTTCAGAAGGGTATAGACATACCATATTGTGTAGAAGTCTACACAATGTTCGTTTGCATTGTTTGGACTGGAGTGCAGTTCCACTGCCTTTCCATCCTCACAATTGTGCAAAGTAAAGCTCATAAAATCAAATCTTCGACACCTGTCGAAACTACCTATAATTTTCGCGTGATATTTTTTTACGACGAATCGGCTCAGGTCACTATCTATAGATAACTGTGGTGCGACCTTCGCGCACCGAAGCCATTGACATCCAACCCTTCCGACACGAGGTACGCTAACAAATTTTTTTTCGCGAGCGGCAAATTTTAATTTTTCGCACCAGCGATACGTTTTTTTGCACTATCCACGATTCATCCAAAATCGGCTACGCGATCGACGAATTCCTACGGTTTCGCGATCTACGAGCTCTCCAAAAATTCTCCCGCGATCAGCGAGCATCAGCAATAAACTTCGAGCGATCGACTTCTGCGATCGGGGATTCCTACGAGTCGGATTAATTTCGTGATCGAGAAGTCTCGCGAAATCGTTGGAAGCAAGACTTTCAAGAAATAAAAGCCGACAAAGAAAAATTTAAAAATAAAAAAAAAATTCTTTTTCGAGCTAACCTCAACAGGGCACCCAAAACCTTCTTCAAGGCCTTGTTTTATAATACGCCCCTTGGCAAGGCAATTAAGAGGATGTCGACCAGCAAGTCAAGCCCAGAAGGACTCAAGCCACAGGAGTGTGAACGGAGTTCAGGGAGGTCTAAGCCACCCATTTCCTACATTCCCACTGCCATGGACACCCCGAAGGTAATCAACAAAATCAAGGTCTCCAACAAAATGACCTTGTCTGTCACCGTCTTCGACGAGGGACGTCCTGAACAGTTCCTCAACCATGTCCAGACCTTGATGGAAATAATTTCCCAGAGAGGCTTAGACACGGACTACGGGGAAGCCTGTAAGACAGATGCAAAGGCTGAGGCAAAACTGACTGCGACCACTGCGGCCAAAGCCAAGTACAAAGGGACGGATGAAAATTCCCCGGTACTCCAGTCGTGGAACAAAGCAACTGCTGCTAAAATCCACACCAGTGAGGCCCTAGTGTCCGCTGGCCAAGCGATCTTCCTGCAGTACTCCACTCAATTGTCGGAGACTGCCCGTCATCCTTGGACCACCATCATCGGGGAGCAAATCAACTGCGAACCGTGGACAGATGTGTATGGGACCGAGCATCCCACAAAGCACCCGGCATCTTGGACCTCCTTTCAGGAATGTGTCCAGTTGCACCTGTAGATCGTCTTCAGGACTGATGCACCGGAGCAGGAAGGTTTCTACATCAGCAATGGGCTGAAGAAACCAAACAGGGTACCCACCAGGGACTTTGTGCAGAGGATCCAGCGCCTTAATGGGTATGTGGAACTCTTGCCGTACCTGTTTTACTCTTCAAAGGCTGCAAAGTCTACGAAAGTATGTGGGCCATTTGATGATGTTGACTTGGCAAGCCACATCCTTAGGATGGTTCCTAGGAACTGGCAGGACCAATATGAGCTCAGTGGAGCTTTGGTACCACAGAGTGTCAGGGAACTTCTCGAAGTCCTTGAACGCATCGAGAAGGCCTACCCCACCGAGAAGGTTGGAGAAGGACCCAAGACCGTTGCCAAGGCTAACGACTCATCTAGGAAGAAGATGGTCTCTTTTAGTGACCGGATTCTGAAGAAACGTCGCACAGATAAGTATTGATCTCTCTGCAAGAAACATGGGGGCACACATACCACCCACAACACTCCGGATTGCGGGAAGTATGACTCCAATGGGACCCCAAAGTCAAGCTTCAAGGGGAGAAAACCAAAACAGCATGGAAAATGAACCACAAAGTACGCAGGAAGCGACACAGCAGTTAGTTAAAATCCTAGATGCAAATTATAAAAAGGCAGATCTCCAATCAATTGTTAGCACCAATTGTACTCACCTAAGTCTCCAAGACCAAAACTCGTTGCTGGAGTTACTCACACATTTTTAGGAACTTTTTGACGGAACACTGGGTGATTGGAACACAGAGCCTGTGTCCTTCGAACTTAAGGAGGGCGCAAAGCCATATCATGGCAAGGCATACCCAGTACCAAAATCTCGCAAAGAAACAACTATCAAAGAACTGAATAGATTATGCGAACTGGGAGTGTTAGAGTTTCAGCCCGAATTGGAATGTGCGTCACCATCATTTATCACTGGAAAACAAGATGGAACTGTACGCTTTCTCACTGATTTTAGAGAAGTAAATAAACAACTAGTTCGAAAGCCGTTTCCATTACCCAAAATCAGTACAGTCCTGCAAGACCTAGAAGGATTTACCTATGCTACAACCCTAGATTTAAACATGGGTTATTATACCATTAGACTGGATCCCGATTCATCCAAAATATGTACCCTCATTTTCCCATGGGGCAAGGATTCGTACCTCCGGTTGCCAATGGGCATCGCAGGTTCACCAGACATTTTTCAAGCAAAAATGTCCACACTAATGGGAGCCTTAGAGTTCGTACGAGCTTACCTTGATGATTTGCTATGCATCACAAAGGCAAACCTGGAAGACCACCTTGACAAATTGAAAATGGTACTTACCAGGCTACGCAAGGCGGGCTTGCAAATCAACGCCCGAAAATCATCATTCTGCACCTTTGAAACAGAATATCTAGGTTATACCCTCACACAAACAGGGATTAAACCACAGCAGAAAAAGGTACAGGCAATTCTTGCGATTTCATCGCCGAAAAATGTCAAAGACCTCCGTAAGTTCCTGGGCATGGTCCAGTACTATAGAGATCTTTGGGCAAGACACAGCAAAGTGCTTGCCCCACTCACCTCACTGGTAGGAGAGTGCGGTCACACCAAGGTCACCAGAGCCAATAAGACGAAGAAACGTCCATGGTACTGGGACACGGTGAATCAAAAAGCATTCAATGACGTTAAGACTTCAATTGCCAAGGATGTAGTCTTGGCCTACCCCGATTATTCAATGGAATTTGAGATATATACTGATGCCTCGTCTAAACAACTTGGATCAGTTATCACCCAGGGTAATAAGCCCCTTGCGTTCTTCAGCAGGAAGCTGTCGATGACGCAACAGAAGTACAGCGTGACCAAGCTTGAACTACTGGTCATAGTGGAAACACTCAAGGAGTTCAAAGGCATGTTGTGGGGACAAAGATTAAAAGTCTACACAGACCATAAAAATCTAATCCAAGACGCCCTCAGATTAACCTCTGACCGTGTCTACCGATGGAGATTGCTCCTTGAGGAATTTGGCCCCGGAATTGTTTACATTAAAGGCATACATAACACTGTTGCCGACGCCATCTCTCGCTTAGACATCGGACCAATACCGAGTGAGCACGAGAACTGGATGACGTTCACCAAATGCTGGTGTCATTACACCATGCAAGAAGAGAGTGCGATAGACACCTCTGCATACCAAGAGGAAATGAATCTGGTATTTGCAAACCGCAGCGAAGAAGATGTAATCTACCCGTTAACAGTACGAGAGATTGCAGAAGCACAAAAGCTTGATGCCAGCTTGAAGACGTTGAAAGACCAGTACTCGACACAATTGGTCAAAAGTACACAACTCCTATGTAAGGACGGATAGATGGTCATTCCGAAAGATCTTCAACACCGTGCAGTTAGTTGGTACCACCACTATCTACAGCACCCTGGACACACTAGACTCGAAGAAACCCTTCGTGCTGCGATGTACTGGAAAGGTATGCGAAATACTGTCCGTAAATATGTCAAAAACTGTCATGCATGCCAAGTCAACAAGAGGCATAAGCATAAGTACGGGAAACTCCCTATGAAATTCGCCATCACAAACCCTTGGGATGTACTATGTGTGGACCTTATTGGCCCGTATACAATCAAAGGTAAAGATGGGACAGTAATTGATTTCATGTGTCTGACTATGATTGACCCAGCTTCTAGCTGGTTTGAAATAGTTGAACTACCGGTAATCACTGAGGCAATTATTCCCCTGGATACAAAAGGGCGGAAGGGTAAAAAGACCCATGAGGAACCTAAGTTAGCATACTTTGATAAGTCATCAGCAATGATCAGCAACTTAGTGAACAAGACCTGGTTTAGTAGGTATCCACGTTGTCAATACATAATTTATGACAATGGAAGCAAATTCAAACTTCACTTCAAAGCCCTATGTGACTCATATGGGATCACGAGTAAGCCTACCAGTGTCAAGAATCCACAAGCAAATGCAATTCTAGAACGAGTGCATCAGGTGATATCATCTATGCTCGGAACAGCTGAAATAGACATGGCCCCTTCAGTAGAGACAAGCGATATAGACAAGTTTGTGACGAACATCGCTTGGGCCATTTGCTCAACATACCACACAGTACTAAAAGCCTCCCCAGGTGCAGCCATCTTTGGACGGGACATGTTGTTCGACATCCCCTTCCTGGCCGACTGGAATAAAATTGGAGAACATAGGCAACACCAAACAGACCAAAACACAGAACAAGAAAATAGCTCATGTCGTGATTGGGACTACAAAGTTGGTGATAAAGTACTTCTTAGAAAAGATGGTATACTCCGCAAAGGTGAAAGTAGATATGAAAGTGATCCTTGGACTATCACATCAGTTCATACGAACGGCACCATCAGGATTCAACGCGGAACCAAATCAGAAAGACTGAATATACGAAGAGTTACACCTTTTTTTAACAACCAAACTTAAAACCGTATTAAATGTCAGTTTCAAAACATGACCTAAGCCGTTTTGATGTAGTTTTTACTATGTAGTAAACGGGTAGATACATGTGGTTGAAAGATTTTATTTATGAGAGTTACACTACTGAAATAGATATTGCATGGTACACTAAGTAATCCATGCATCACCAAGCACAGGTGATCCTGTTAGAGATTGGAGGTAATTTAGGGCAGTTCCATGACTGCTCCTTTTCTCTCAACTGCCAACAGGAACTGTCCCATGAGAAGGTTTCTGAGAAAGAAATCCTCTCTTGGATATTTTGTCCAAGAAACACCTAGAATGTATATGGGTGTTTCTCAAGAAAGAAATTGTCTTTTGAATATTGTTTCTCAGAAACAATATCTTATGACTATTGTACTTCCTTTGTGTTACACAAAGGGAAGAGGACCATTGGAGGTTCCACCTGGAACCTCTTTGGGTTTACCAGTTAAGGTAGATAATTGGCCTATGTCACTCGCCCCCACGATTGGAGAATTAGCGTGGCTCGCGGAAAAGTAAAACCTCGGTGAGGAAAAATCCGAATATGAGCCAGACTTGCAGAAAAACCTTTCTTGTTGAGGTTAAAAATGTGCAAGCTGCCTGTGACAATTTGTACCTACATATTATTTTATGTAGTATATGAAGTGTAAGTTCATGTGGAGAGGGAGATTTGTCATGGCTTATGATAAAGCTGGTTTGATTGTACTCTCCTAAGTCAAACTTATATTCTGACTTACTTCCGCGTGTAACCCTGATTGTCTTATCGTATACTGTCTGTGATAGTCCAATTATCACTGGTATACCGACTGAATATTTGTGCGGGGTAAAATACCTTTGTTTACTAAGCATTGCTTTCCACGGACCATGTGACCATAAATTTATGAGGATAATTTTGGGTCGGTTTGGTGTTGCCTGGTGTCTCCTATTGATTTTGTCTGTGTGTGCAAAAGTGGAATGCCGAACAACAATTCCATCTTATGATTGCTACACTACATTTAGGCGATAGGCACTGCATAGTAGGTATGAGTGAATGGCATCTGAGTGTTTGTTTAGGTAAACATTGTGCCACTAGAAGCTGCTGACAAGACCATGATTGGTACAGCAGGCCAAGCATCTCCATGATTTGGTTGATGTTGAACTCTAGATAGTAATTCACTTTTTGGGTTTTGATATTTGAAGACTCTGGTTGACTTACACTGGGAAGCCAAATGAAATGCATTTGGTCAGAAAGTGGAGTGTTAAAACTGCACCTTAATTGTCACGATGTGTGTACAATGTGGATATTGAACCAGGTCTAGGTACGAAGGTGCTGATAGTACAGATATTCTGTTTTTTATCTTCTGCAATCCTTTGTGTTGGTATATTGTCCTTCTATTTGCTCTGTAACCCCTATGTATCCATGGGAATAGTTGCCCAAAGGGTCAGCTATCGGCAAGTGAACAATGTTAAGTCATACATAATGTATTGACTATAATCATTGGAAGGTCCAAGCGTCAACGTCTATGTCTTTTTGTACCATGAAGAGTACGGATTCAGTGTTTATGATTTGTATTTTGTAGCAAGGATCCTCGAGGGAGGTCTGTACATGTATAACTCTTTTGTTGGTGGTAATGACATTGCAACATATTTAAATGTGCATGTGCATACAAATTTTTATACTTTGTAAGACAGTTGTTGATTATAATCTTATGGTTTATGGAACCATATTGTGACTTCACAGCGAGCATCATGGAGAAGTGAACTTTCCATGATATGTTGACAACGTAATAGTTGTGTTTCTCTTTGGATTTGTCTAAGCCAGTGAAGCGATACTACATTTCTGTGTACAGCTTCATGAGTTGCATTTGTTTTGCATTGCATGCCAACAAGGTGCTACATGTCTCTCAGTAGAGATGTTCATGTTTGACTTATCCTTTTGTGTGAGATGATATTCCTGTTTAACTAGGGATACTCACAATTCTATGTGCTGTGGTTTTACAAGAACAAAGGTTGTGGATCCTTTGTGTTGTTGTGCTCATATGATCATGAGGCTTATTTTATGGTTTGTTGTGCAACATGTATGTGCACTACCTATGGTCATCCCGTTGTCTTTAGCAAAAAGACCCACGTGTTTCGGTGACTCTAAGAGTCCTTCCTTATGGACACCATGTGTGTTCTCCATGGATAATTCTGAAGGTAAACCATCAGAAGTTCTCACAAGAGAATCAAGTACTAGTCATTGAGTCTCAGTGAGACCATAATCTAGTAAGACACAGTGTTGAATCCAATGATGTTAATCATGGTCAAGGATTCATTTTCTCTTATTCTGTGTATTATATGCACTCTAAGTTCAGCAAGCTGTACTAGAATGCGAGCATACCCAACCTGAGTTGGTGTTGCTCTAGACTTGTTGTGGTAACAAATGTCTAACATTAATGTGTCTCTTTTTTGTGTACAGTGTACCTCCTCCTCTACAATTCCAGTTGTGAGTGAGGCGAGACAATCATATTGTCTTACCCAAGGTTCTCCCTTGTACTGGACCACCCAGTAGCATGTGAGTTCCTTGTATGGGCGAATGTTTTAGCGAGTTTTCATCTGTTTGTAAGCATGGTGCTTTTGCCATGCGAAGACTTTGGGTCTGTTAGTAAGCCCTTGTTGTCTTTGTGCAGAGATGTTGTGTATTGGTTTGTCATGCAAACCTTTACTCGCTGCTTAATGAGTCCATCCTAACCTTGTTTAAGGTGTCTCTCAAGCTAGCCTTTGGAGAATATCATATTACTCCAAATGAGTTCTATTGAGAACAGTATGGCCATCATTGACTCCATTGAATGTGCTTGTGAGGCACGTGGAAAACCCATGATTGTTATTGCTAGATCTGAGTAGGTATAACCTTCTTCAGATTTTCTAGGCACGAACGGGTTCTAGATGCGTCAGTATCTAGTCTATGATTAGTTGACTTTTCATGAAGTCTTATGGTGTTTGCAGAGTTGAACATAGCAACATCTACAGTACTGTAAGGATTCTTTTGAGTTTAGACAATTTTCCTAACTTTTTGTCCATATCTTATTTTAAGAATCACTTTTTGATTTACAGTAATTTATGTTTGTTTGGGTGTTCTGTTCTTGTACAGCCAGTTCTGACGACGGCTGTCAATGAAACCCTCCAGTCGCCAAGGTAAATTGTCCTCGTTGTTTTTACTTGACTTTTGACTGGTTGTGCTCTGTCTTTATAGGCTGTAAACCTACCTCGTTCGAAAAATAGAGGTAAACAGGCACGTTCTTCCAACACACTGAACTTCATCAAACAGTTTCTCTTGTCATGAGAAACCTCAGTAACGTGTATGAAATTGAGTTTGTAGTGTAAGTGTGTGTCTTTTTCTTTTATTTTGACACAGCTTGGAAGGTCTGCTATTTTACTCAACCCCCAGAGGAGTTTTTCACAGGAGTGGTTAGCTCTGTGATCATGAGTATTTTTGCTCAAGAAGAGTCCTGCACTTAAGTGGTTAGCTATGTGCGTGGTATGTTGTGTCCAGGTTTTGTTTCAACTCTGGTTCACAGATTTTTGCAGACTTTGCATCAATTATCACTGGCAAGGTAAAATTGATCTTAACATATTTTATGTTGTTATTTGTTCGAAAATCTAGAACAATTCAAACTCAGTTATTGCATTTGTCAAAGACTGAGGTCATATGCTGGCTTAGTCACTCTGGGTAACATGTACTCAGAAAAGTGTGTTTTGACAGGAATTTAATGCTTGCGCAATAAAAACATCGTGTGACTTTGCCCTTCCTTTTGAGTAGGAAGAACCCATCCTGCGTGCGCCAAGAGCTTGACACCTGCCTAGCTGGGTAAGGAAAACATATGGATGTTCCTAATTTTGGAACATGGGGAAGCTTGGAACTACATCCTTCTTGCTTTCACTGTTACTGTAGCAACACCGTGTCAGGGGTTCGAAACCCAACATGGTTTGATTTCCAGTTGCTTTTTTGATACCATTGCTTGTTAATAGTGCAGCATGGCACATGTGTACATTTCTCTACGTGGGAGAAGAGTTCATCTTCTTGAGAAAACAATTCATGATGCCAGAAGATTTCTTGGCATTTTTTTATTTTTTTTACATGTAGCAAGGTATTTGAATATCAGGTTATTTTAACGTGACAGTAGAATTTTTTTCAAGATTTTTCTCTAACGAGCTCTTTAATTTAAAATTAAATAATTCCGAATTTATATTTTCGGGCTCTAAATTCTATTTTCCTCGGACCAGAGGTTGTGCATTTGGCTATTCATAAGCCAACTAGCTTTCTTTCCTTCATTTGCCAAGCTCGGTAGCTTAGATGCATGAAAGGGATACCACATGAGAAGAATTCTCACTTTTGTGGACTTTTCTCACTTTTTTTGCTTGGATTTCAGAAAGAAATCAACAAGTTGCGTGTTTTCCTGATAAAAACCGCAAAAAGTCAGCAGCATTCTTGCGCAAATCAATATTTCGCGAGAATTTTGCTAAGAGTGTTTTTGGGGCACGACACGTAGTCGTTTTATGGGTCCTTCTTGCGCCCCCATGCGTGCTGGGACTTGGAGACAATACTCCGCGTCACTCTGACGTCTGACCGGATGTGGCAATATATTGCGCTCCTATGCCCATGTGGGAGTAGAACAATGTTCTCTCCTAGGCTGGTCCATCCCGCACGTGGGCTGAGCCCAGCGAGTCTTTTTTCAGATCGTGATCGAGAGGGCTGTGTCGCGATACGTTTTATGAAATGGGCAGGGCCGTGATGCGCTCCCATGTGAATGGGGCTGATCCACGATTGTGGGACTACGTCCTGCGCGGGCTCATTTTCCCTTGAGGATGTGTCTAACACATTGGAAACCTGAGAATCGCGAACTTCCAGGGGAATCGCGAGTCTTTCAAGTGACCGAAACCTCTCGGGGGTCACGAGCAACCTTTTTAGGCCTTAGAGGCCACACGATTCTTCGTAGGGTCATTTTATACCCTAGAAGATTTTTTTTTGTACTGCCCTAAGGCTATAAGTACTTAGTACTCCGTGGTGTCACTGCATCTGCATGTGATCACGGGTACAAACTAATTTTAAGTCTAATCGTGTTTTTAGGTCTAAAAATAGACTTCACACATATTGCTCTTTCGGAAAAAAATAAACCGAGGCATTTATGTTTATTGCCTCCTCATTTTTAATGAGGGGCTGCTACTACCTAATAGGCACGTAAGCATTCGTGCCACAAGTGCGTATGATACGTCACAAGTGGTCTTTTTTTACGGCAAGTGCACTTAGTGCTACATGCGCACTCTGCTAAGAAAGCGGAGTATACCCGTGTCAAGTGGGATCTAGTCCTCACTGACTTTCAGGGCAATTGTTCTTGGCTACGTGTTTGAAAAACACGTGCCGGCCTGTGAGTAAACTCACTTCAACTGGCTGAGTACGTGACTCGGGGCTCAGCTGTGGCAATATTGCTACTCTTGGGGTCAGGCAGCACAAGTTGCGCCACATGGAACACACCAAGTGTATTGGACGGCTTCGAGCAACAATGGACGACGGACAGACGAACCTACCATGGTCAACCACCGACAACAGCAGATGGATGATGGATGGTGGAGCGACGGACAGACGATCCGATCTGTTTGCGCGAAAGCTATCAATTGATAGTGACCTAAGCCGTTTTGATGTAGTTTTTACTATGTAGTAAACGGGTAGATACATGTGGTTGAAAGATTTTATTTATGAGAGTTACACTACTGAAATAGGTATTGCATGGTACACTAAGTAATCCATGCATCACCAAGCACAGGTGATCCTGTTAGAGATTGGAGGTAATTTAGGGCAGTTCCATGACTGCTCCTTTTCTCTCAACTGCCAACAGGAACTGTCCCATGAGAAGGTTTCTGAGAAAGAAATCCTCTCTTGGATATTTTGTCCAAGAAACACCTAGAATGTATATGGGTGTTTCTCAAGAAAGAAATTGTCTTTTGAATATTGTTTCTCAGAAACAATATCTTATGACTATTGTACTTCCTTTGTGTTACACAAAGGGAAGAGGACCATTGGAGGTTCCACCTGGAACCTCTTTGGGTTTACCAGTTAAGGTAGATAATTGGCCTATGTCAAAACAACAAAAACGGACTCTCCCTCTTCAAACAACACTTACTCGTTATACATGTTTAACAAACTCTTTAGTTCGTAATTGTTACTCTCATGAGAACCCATTTTTTCACCTAAATACACTTTGGTTTTTTTTTGTTCCTTTTTTACCTGATACTCCATTTGTGGGGGCGAGTGACATAGGCCAAGAATCAGCCTTTTTTGTACCCCTGGGTACAAAACCTAAATAGAGCAGGAATCAGCCTTTTTTGTACCCTGGGGTACAAAACCTAAATGGAGCATTCTCAGGACCCCAAGTAGGAGAGTCCACCTCCCGACGGCATGGACTCCCCAACATGGAAGTTCAGAACCCCAAATGAGAGAACACTCTTTTGGAAGATCTGAACATCTTTCAGAAGGGTATAGACATACCATATTGTGTAGAAGTCTACACAATGATCGTTTGCATCGTTTGGACTGGAGTGCAGTTCCACTGTAAAATCAAATCTTCGACACCTGTCGAAACTACCTATAATTTTCGCGTGATATTTTTTTACGACGAATCGGCTCAGGTCACTATCTATAGATAACTGTGGTGCAACCTTCGCGCACCGAAGCCATTGACATCCAACCCTTCCGGCACGAGGTATGCTAACAATTTTTTTTTCGCGAGCGGCAAATTTTAATTTTTCGCACCAGCGATACGTTTTTGCACTATCCACGATTCATCCAAAATCGGCTACGCGATCGACGAATTCCTACGGTTTCGCGATCTACGAGCTCTCCAAAAATGTGACACATAATTATGTCCATGTGGCTGCTTTGGCTGCAATTGTGTCTATGTTAGAGCATCTGTCATGTTCCTTAGAGCAATGTATCCGCCTCGATGGTTGTGTGTTATGTTACGCTTCGATCATATCCAGATTGCAGAGCGTGGTGGTATCGTAAGTCCCATAAGCAGTCCAACATAAGGCAGAAATTAATCAGAATAAGCATAAAAATTAGCAACATAGTTGCCTCAGTCCATCAAATGTAGAGCAGACTCTGAATTCCCACGTCATGTTATAGACTCGTTTACACCAATCATATTGCTACTTGAGTTCTTGATCAATCATATTGTCTACTCCATATCTGGAGTAGTAATAAGCCTTTTTCAAAACTCATGGAAGCCTACGTCATGCAACCTCATTGACTGATGAATTTGTCATGAAAAATACCAATAGATACATACATCACCCCCTCATCTGTCCATCATCCACCGGAAGAGCCCATCATTGCTGAATATTTCTATAATGCACATTTTTTGTCATATGTTCAGAGCTGTTGATACTATTATGACATTGTGCCACTGTGCAAAACCATGACAAAGTATTTTTTGGGAAAACAAGGAATATGCATGCATATACTCTTTAACATGAAAAAATGATGTAATTATGCATATGACTAATTTTTGATAGGCATCAAAGGTATCAACATATGAAATCAATGTGAACAGTATCTTGAGATATCATGTATAATAGAAAATACCGTAAAAGCAATCCTGAAGGTCCTGTTGATTATGAGATAGGAACATGTCAACACCTTCCGCCTTACATCAAAAATACCTGAGGAGTTGAAGATTTTAGAACTTTTGGCACTAGGCTTGACTGGTTACAGGATAGAGTCTGCATTGTGTTTCATCTACATGTTCCATACAATACCAACATGAACAGAACCCTTTGACCTACTTCAACATTGTCAAAGTAATGAGTCCTGAGGATGGTCTATCAAAAGCATCAAGACATTTCAAGACTTACCTTATGCTTGTCCATGAATAATTTGTTGTTTGAGAAAAAGATTGCTTTGGATGAATTGACTTTTTACACCATAGGCCTTTTCCTTCAATACTAGCATTGTCCCTAATGGATGTTGTGCAGGTAATTGAAAAATTACAACATGAGAATGAATAATTGAGTATATTTTGCATGCAACAGGTGAGGATCGTGCAGGGGCTTTCCAATTGCAAGTCATTAGAAAAACCTAACACTCTTTCCCCCAAGAACTCAATGTCTAAACTACAACTTACCCCAAATCTTTCATAGTCCTCCCTACATTATTTGCAAAAAGTGCAAACCACCCAAATATGATTTGATGGCAGACTCATCACCCGTCAAATGACAAATAAAAGAAACGCTAAGAAAGTCTCAGTAGAAATCTGGAGCCATCCTAATATTCCTATTTGAGGTATTCCTATTGGTCTATCGTCCTACATATATAAAATTGGATAGATACTATTCTTGTTCCTAATATTCCTTATATTTTTTTCGTAATTTTGTTCTCAGCATGTAGTTCCACTGGCCCCATTCAATTTTCAACAAAAGGACGGCAAACAATGTACAATCTATCTTGCAGTTATTTGGGTGCCAACAAATTGTGAAAACTCCCTCACAACAAAGATGTTGTCCCTCATCTGGAGGAAGTCAATGTTTTAGTTGCTGCTGTTCCAGTACAAGAGACAGTAGCCACAGTCGGAAGAGGATGTGGGAGAGGATAGAGAGTATCACAGCTTGGTGCAGGCATCACCGCTGGTTGTGTTGCAGCCTGCTGTGCAGGTTGTGGAGGCAGGCAAAGGGGTGGACACGTGGCTGAGGGTGGTCACACTGGTCATGGCAATAGAGGCGGATGCCATTACTTTGGTTGTCCCTTGTGCCAACCCAAATATTCACCCAATGAAGCAGAGCATATGCTCAAGTCTTCTAAGGAATACCTGCCCATTTCAGGACTGGAGTGGGATCTAGTGGCTCAATGTCACATGTCATTTCACCCTAATCAAGAGTAGACTGGCAATCAGTTAAAAAAGTGGAACAGGCTCTCAATGACAAAGATGAGGACTGGCAACCCTACCACATCAAAAGAAGTTGGAGAGGCCAAGGAGATTTGATGGCTCATTATTGAGAAGTCAGAAGGTGTGACTGCTCTGAGGATGCACCTTTTGCATTAGATGATGACATTGAAGATTGCAGTGAAAAAGATGAAACAGCAAACAAGCCTGTAGAAGATCCAGATGTTGCAGGACCAACAGGGAATGATAATGCTGCAGTTGGTGTTGCTCATTGACATGACTCAACAGGTGTGTCACATCCTGATAACTCTGTTGGTGCAGCATTAGGAGTTAGAGGTAGAAGCATGTCATCTGTTTCACTGCACCAAGGAGTGAGTGACAATGCAAATCTTGTTTATCTCTTTCTTTTTTGCTGTTTACTAAAGTCAATAAAAAGAGAAAGATTTGTCTAACTCCTGTCACAGGCAGACAAAACAAGTATGTTCATGATGATGGTGATGAACCGTCATTCAATCAGATCATGCTATGATCACCCATCACCAAATCAACAAGATTAGTCAGCATGCAGCTGATTTGTGAGGATGAGTGAGAGGAGTGACGGATTGATCTGGAAGAACAGAGGAGGATCACCGCATTCATTTTCACCTGCAGCAACAGATGATGATGACCATGATGATAATAATGGGTGGGAGGAATATATATCTGGCCATTCAACAAACACAAAGTGGATACAATGAAGGAAAGGAGGCTGAGCATGAGGAGGGAAACCAAGGTGAAAGGAGCACAAATACTAAGACCGAGGATAACAACTAAAACATTAATTAGTAATCAATTTCTTTGATGCAAAATAACACATTATTATTTACGTAGTTCTATTAATTTATGTGTTTACAAACTGAGGATTTTCATCATGTTCATGGGCAGGTAAGTACACATTTGCAATTGGGCTTATTCCCACAAGTCAGGCACTCAAGTTCTATAAGTGAAACAAACAATTGAAAACTATGCTCGTCTCTCCATGTTCCTTGTATATCATTGTATCCTTCAACTGTGGGGATGAGGATTGAACAGCTCTCATTCCCCACTTAGCATATTGTTGCATACTTGTAGCTGCTCGCTTCACAGCAATATTTATCATTTGCTCAGTAACATCCAAGAGATGCTCATTGGCAGTCAAGCCATCCTATGATGACTTGATAAGGAATTTGTATGTTCCTCTGGCAAATGCAGAGTCAATGACAAACTTTAATCCAGTCTCCTCATACACCCAGTACTCTTCCAATTTTGCTGTAGATGGTAATGGGATTTTGCTAGGTCATCTTGCTCTTCAAAATTTTCACAAAAATCCTCTTTGAAAACTGCAGATACTTTGCAACAGGCAACATTATCATCCCAAACAACATCTGAAGCACCATCAACAACCCCTAGGGTGACTCCAGGCTAGAACAAGTCCCAGACAATTAGCTGAGTTAAACATTCATGGTCATCCCCTGGTCAACCTCCATTATCAGCTTGCAAAAAACAGATTGGAGGTAAAAATTATAGCTGAGCTGTGACATGACATACATCCATGATGGTGTGTATGGGTCATACGTGCAGTGCTTGTTGAGAGGGAGACTGATCTCATATACTGTGTCTTGTGTGTGACATGTACAATATGTATGTTTGTGTTCTCCTAAGCAATAATGATAACTTACATCCACAGGAATCCCTGAGTGTCTAATTGTATGAAATTTGTGACAGTCCAAGTATCACGGTCATACAGACTGCGTGTTTGTGGGGCAATTACCAATGCTCACAATATCAGTGCTTGCACCAACCATGCGACTATAACACTTTGAGAGGGGTAGGTAGGGTCAGGTTAGTGTTGCCTGTTGTTCCTATTGTTTGTGTATGTGTGCAAGAGAAGGAATGCCAAACTTTAGTTCCTTCTTCATCACTGCATCACTACACTAGGCGGTAGGCACTGCATAGTAGGTAGTAAGTGGATAGAGCAATTGCCAGTTGTTAAGGACACCAATGCCACTAGAAGCTGCTGACAAGGCCATGATTTGGTCAGCAGGTCAAGCATCACCATGATTTGTTTGATGCTGATCTCTAGCAATATCTTCACTTTTTGGTTATGTTGAAGACGCTTGTTGACTTGCGCTCTCTGCCAAATGGTGTTCATGAGACATGAAAGTGGAGTTCTGGCACTTGAATTGTCACTACGAGTGCACAATGTGGCTATTAAACCAGGTCTAATTCTTAAGGTGATGAGCATACTGTACAAATTTTCTCTAGCTCATCATCCTTTCCTGTATGTCTCCTCTTTGTTGCCCTCAGACCCTATGTATCCATGGGAATAGTTGTCTTCTTGGGTCAACTATCGGCAAGCTAACAATGTCTGAACAGACTGGGTTCTGATCATTGGAAGACCTGTAGAAGGCTGCAGAATTGCTGGTATGCAGGATGGAGAGAGTTTGTGCGGGCAGCAGATTATCATAAAAATGCTGTAAGATTTAGGTTTAGGACACTTCAGTCTTGTGGGGGATCCAACCCCCCTTTATAACAACTTGATTTAGGACGCAGTTTAAGACAAGCTAGATTGAATTTAGTTTATTGCTAGAAGCTGGAAAAGTAAAAATAAAGAAGTAGACAATAGGACTTTAACCCTTTCCTGCATCTCCCGCCATACTCGATTTTTCGGCGAGACACGAAAAATTGCCTTCACACATTTCCGACCACTAAGAAAACCGAACGCTAGCACCACCATCGCAACACCAACACCACTCGCGATCGCATAGTGTCATCTAGACACAATTGTTACCAGCACGCAGCCATCACGATGTCTGCGTGTGATCCAGGAGAAGAGTTCTGGGGCAATCTTGCTAGGCAGCAAGAATTTTTGGATCCGGACGCCTAAGATGCGTAGGCTAATGAAAACGAGGAATTTGTTGATGAAGGTGATGACTCCTCTGCCTCAGGAATCACAGATCTCCAAGCTGATGGTTCCTTTGGCTTAAGTTTTGCTCCGACAACAACAGAGCAGACCGATAATGACCTCCCTGATGCCTCCGCTTCTGACACGGCTGAGGTGAGTTTTTGCACCAAAAAGTCCACTTTCATGCTTGTGACTAATTTGGTATTTTGATAATGTTCTTGGACCCAACAGGCCCCTACCCCCGACATCCCTCCCAGGCCAACTCACAATCAAATTATGTCGAACCTCAATTCGATATTTCTCCATAAGGTTATTGAGTGCAGTACGACACGCGAGACTTTCTCCGGGCATTAGCTCGTTGTTCGAATCTACAAGATGGTTCGATAGCAGTGACTTTGTTGGCGATTCATCTCCTTTGTTTGTACATTTAAGCACTTTTTCCCAGCGAGCACGCATGGCAAGGCTGAGTTCGATGCCTGCCGCGCCTCCGCCTACAACAACAACGTTTGTGTCGCAGTTGGATAATCCGTCAGAGTGCTGCTTCTTTCATATTTTTGGGCCAATTCAGTGAAAGAATGAAATATTATGTACACTGCAATGCCATGAGTTCATTGGATACCTCACCTCAACCTCTCGGTCAATATATCTTCCTCCATTTCAATCCGCCGTACCAAATCCGTTGGCCTCGTAGAAATACAATATTGACTGGCACCAGGTACCGTCGTAAAGTCACGAGTTGTACTCCCAATGTCACTGGAAACCACATCAAATGGGATATCTTTTGTGGTGACAACAGCGCAATGATCGCTGTTTGGGTCGTGTATTACTACGTGCACTAGCTTCTGTTTGTTGCTGGTTGCTTCGTGTGGAGCTGGTAGTGTCATGCCCACCACTTTGCCGTGTATACATTCCGTTCCTGCCCATTTGGCTAAGGAATGCAAATCGATTTGAGCTGGAATGACACGATTATGCAATATTAGGACAGTCGTCATTGTTGAGAGAATAAAACATGCTTGTAATGGTGATAAGTGCAAACATGTGTGAAGACAGAAACTCACCTTGGTCAAGAGTAGACAATTTAGCGACACATCCCGGAACCATTCCACTGTAGGAAGCCGATGACTGAAGGTCGATCAACGTAACATGAATGTTTTCCGGTCTTGTCCTTGAATTCAGAGCTTTAATCACTTTAATTTGGTGTGTGTATTTAAGTGTTGTGCATGTGTGATTGGTACTAGATTACATGGTCACAACAGCTAAAAATGTAGAACAATTATCACTGAGTATGGTACTTCTCATATAGGAGGATACCTACCTCACCAGCCAAATTTGGGAACGTCCAAGATGACATTACCGTAACACCATCTACAGATGGATTATCAACATGAAACTTGGTAACATCATCAGAATCGGTCTAAATATGAGTATGCCATGCTCGGAACGAGCAAAATCGGCTGAAAACTGACTGAGTTACGCTGTTTTCTAGCCAAAGGGCCCATGAGAGGCCCCGATGCAAGAAAGGGTTAAGGATCTGCAAATATTAGGATGGTACTTGAGCCCCCCTTATATACTTATTTAGAAAATCTTTTAGACCTATATGTCTAGATACATAAATTATGATAAGACAGATTAGCATTCCTAATATTCAGTGGAATGTCTAATGGCCATGATCCTGTTCCTAGGGATCAGTGAAATCTGCCTTCATCCAAGAGAAATAAGTTTGATTTTTGTTGAAAATGCAACTCTCATGTGACAATTAATGATTGAACAGAAAACTGGTGACCAAGTTCAAACAATCAACTTCTTTGTTCAACACACTTAGATAAAAATGTAACAACCACCCAGGAGTAACACATCTTGGGTGCACTGGCTATTATCCTCAAAAAAACAGGCCATGACCATTAGTGAGTTTGTTCCATTAGTTGATTGTTGCTTTCTGTTCATTTTTCCCTGGGGTGATTTTTCACTTGACTCTGTGTTTCTTGTCAATTGTCACAATATATTATCCCGGGCTGGCTGTGTCCAGTGACAACAAAACTGGCAATTGCTCATGAGCAAATGTGGAATGTTGAATCAAAATTATAATGTCCAGCAAGACACATTCAAAACATAATGAAAGAACCAACCAGGAGGATGAGAAATAAACGTCAACTAATATCTGTCAGGCGAATATATAGACGTAGAGATGGATAGGTGGTTATCTGTCTGAAAATCTGCTTACCTTTGCCTATGTCCCCCATGTCCCTCTCATCCAATCATGACAAACACCTTGTAACTGACAATGGTGTGTTAGAAATGGTGCGATATCTCCAAAATTACAGCAAATAAAACTAAACGGATTGTGTGTATGGTTGAGTAGGATGCGCTTGTGAGGATAAGATGGCTGAATAATTGTTGCAACAGTGGTCATCGTTTAAAAGGTGATAGGGCGCTGGAGGCTGAAATTGTTATAGTCCATTGAGCATGTATGTTGTCACGTTTTTTGCCATGGTAGGTACTGTTGCGTTTTCTATCGCTGCTGGGTCTCAAAAAGCAATAGGATATTAGAGAGGGGTCTGTCCAGTTGGATGGGGTAAGGACCCCCTTCAGAGGGACTCAGTTAAGGAAGCTGTTCAGCACTTTCTACAGGTGTACTAAGTGTCGGAAAATGAAAAAAAGAAATGATTGGTACAAAAACTACACCATCAAGGATATAGGAACACAATATATTCCTTGACAGATATAGCAGCAAAAAGTTTCTATACGCCTCCGCGACGGGGAATCGAACCCCGGTCTCCCGCGTGACAGGCGGGGATACTAGCCACTATACTATCGCGGAGTAGGTCTCACCGGGATTCGAACCCGGGTCAGTGGAATCAGAATCCACTGTGATAACCACCTACACTATGAGACCTATCACATGATCGTGGCCGGACTTGAACCGACGACTTTCGGGACTGGAATCCGATGCTCTACCAACTGAGCTACACAATCGTTATCCGAATCAATTTCTGATCCGTGACTCAATCAAGCGAGATTTGCTATACTAATAGTATTTTTAATCAAGAAGACACAAAAAGGAAATCTTCTTGCTCTCAAGATTTTCAAAATTTCCGGAAGTCTCCCGGAAGTGTTTTGTTCCATCGGGTGACGGTCTGATTAACAGTCATGATGCTGTTGCATCAGTAATCAAGAATTGGGTAGAGATGGCTGCCCCCCTACTATCTTCCCTTTGTTGTCGACACTCGCTGCGACACTGCAGCCCACGTCGCTTTGCTCGCAATGATTTATCATTCTTTCGTTCGTTGTCCACATCGATTTCATCCGAGAAGTCGCTCGTGCTCAGCCATGTGAATGAAGATGCTGGGGTGGCGATCTTAGCGATGAATCGGCCACCGGCAAATTCTCTGTCCTTGGAATTGTAAGTTTTCCAATGGTAGTTTCATCATCGATCTCTTACCCTTGAACACGTTTACCTTTCGAAATGCTCAAATATTCAGGAACGAAGCCATCTGTACCTCCCTCAAAGAAATTGATACCAATCCCAAAATCCAAAGTGTCATCCTAGCGTCAACCAATCCAACGATTTTCTCCGCAGGCCTTGACGTCACTGAACTAATTTCTCCCGATGATCAGCGTCTCCCAAAATTTTGGAACTCTTTGCAACAAGTGTACATCGATTTGTACGGTTCTCGTCTTGCAATTATTGCGGCGATTCAGGGACATGCACCTGCGGCGGGGTGTATGCTTGCCATGGCTTGTGATTATCGAATTATGTACGGAGGGGGTGAAGGGAGCACCGTTGACGGACGGAAGAGGAAGAGCCATATCCCTACCATTGGGTTGAATGAAACCCAACTTGGAATGTAAGTTCACCGACTTCCGTATTATACAAAATTAGCTATTACACGTCTCTTATAATTGGTGGACCATATATCTGTTCATAGTGCAGCACCTCCGTGGATGGGACAATTGTTGGTTCGAACTATTGGATTTCGTCCAGCCGAACGAGCTCTTGCTCTGGGCACTCTTTTCCCTCCAATGGAAGCATTGATTGAAGGTCTCGTGGATGATGTGATAACAGAAGAATCTTTTTCGCCATCAGCGGATACAATTCACGCTTTAGAGAAATTGCTGCCTGATCCCATTCGAAACCAAGCGTTGAGTCTGGTGATGCAAAAGGCCTTTCAGGAAGCTGAGCTGTATGCAAAAATTTCTCCACAGGCGAGAGTGGCTAGTAAATTAGTGACCAGGTCTGAAAGTCTCAAAGACATGATTGCGTCAAGGGAAGCAGACACAGAATATTTCTGCAGCTTTATTTGCCAGGACACAGTTCAGAAAAATCTCAAGAAATATGTAGAAGCATTGAAGAAGAAGAGTAAATCTAAGTGATTTTTGATTTGGTGCGTTTTTATAATATGCGTGATGAGGGAGCAAAACAAACAATTCACATCATTCTCTTCTTAGATGCATTTAGTATCAGCCATTTTAAAGATATATTAATTCTGTAATATACGGACTGATGATAAGGCGTCACCCCTTTCCTAGACATTGCCCCTGAATACTGAAGTGATCCTAGGAACATGAGCCGCGTGAAGTCTTGATGCCCCGTTCTAGAAACTACCACAATTCTTGTAAAGTAAACGAACTTACTCTACGACTGATATAATATCTTCAGTCTTTTTTCACGAATTCCTCGCCATGAACAGGTCCAATCTTGGAGCAGCCACGTGCCTCAAACTGTTCTCGGAGTTGCTTGACGTTGGCATAAGCGGGGAACCAATGCATCTGTCCGTTGTCGCGCCTATCCATTTGCTTCAATCCAAGCGATCCTTTCTTTTGCATCTCCTAAAAAATAAATAGAATGCAAAGATAGGACGAGGCAGAAAATTATAGTCACCCCATTACTAAACAAAATACGCCGATCACAGATGTAAACTGGAAACTTTTACCTTGGGAGTCTGCAAGTCACCAAAACAGAGGCATAGCATAAGAAAACGAACGTACAAAAGAAGAATCAAATAAGAAAATGATCTTGAGCATCTACTCACCTGGGTCTCTTTGAAGTAGACAAGAATAGGAAGATGAATACTTGGGAAGAAGTCCCAATTTACGAACGAATCATAGCGCCATTTGTTTTCAGTTCCGAGTACATAGTTCTTCCTTTGCTTTGGGATAAGACCTTTGTCGGGTGCGATGCCAAGGTACTTATTGGCGGTACTCTTGAGCTCGAAAGAGTCTTTGGTGAACACTGCACGAGTCCTCATCGTTTGCATGCCGATAAATGCACCGAACAAGAGGTGAAACATCCCTCCGAGCGTGTCAATGGACGTGTCGCCTGCATCAGGGGTAGGAAGTAAATGAGTTAGTCATAGTTATCATACAGCAATGATGATGATGAATGCCCGCAGATAGAAGCAAAAAAGTTTACAGACTTCTTACTTGGGCCGAACATCGTCAACCAGATTCCCACCACGATCAAAGTCAGGGCTACAGTGTAGTCCCTATCCACGACATAATCACCGGTTGAAACACTCTTAGCATTGGACGAAGAAAACGCATCCCAAAAGGGCGAACGAATCGCAACCATATCATTCCTAGTGACAGGCGGGGCCACGGATTGAACGTTGCTTCCGATTTTCTTTGTTAAGAGATTCTTTTTTGGAGCTGGCTGAAAAGCGGTAGTCCCAGCTACAAGTGATATGGTGATGATCGATGAAAACTTCATGTTGAGAGACGAAAGTGGTAAACGTTGGTGTTTGAAATGGGAGACGGGAATGGGAAAAGGGTTGTCGCAGACTACCGAATAATTTATGAGGTGTGTTATTGAAGACCACAAAAGTTGCTGTTCGATTTACGCTGTCGGTGTCAGATAGTCCGATGCGGCGATGCTTGTGTTCTGGATTCGAATGATGGGTAACTTGATGACCCCTTCGAAGCCTGGCTGAGGAGAAAGCCCAAGTCCATCAAGCATCAACCCATTCAAATCATTGTTTCGTAATCAAAAGATGTCACAAGACATCATCATCCCGAATCACCAATCTGATGACAGCTGTCGGCAGACATGGGATTGAACTCACAACGGAATTCGTATTTGTACCAGCAGGCAAAACGTGGCAGCTCTCACAAGAAGCCAAAATAGGATCTTCCTCTTGTTGCAATATTATATTGTATCGTACCATACCATACTATCAAAATGTTGTCTCATACGCATTCTCTAGCTTTCTCTCCTAGAGAGATAACAATGAAAATCATGCTAATTCCCGGAAATTTTACTGGCCATTATTCAACAGTTGCATGATTTTCCTCCCTCTTACAAAAGAGAAATATAAGTATGAATTCACTTTGAACCATGGAATGTCAGATATCTGGGTGGCCAATATTGTGGCCTCAATATGCACCCCTTGACACCTGGCCAAAATTGAAAAACCCCTTTGGGACTATCTTGAGGGCTTAAGCTTAAGTCCAGCTGCACATGTACACAAGTAGTCAAGATCACCACCCTAAATTCCCTGCCTTTACAATTCTAAAATGAGATTATGGTTCGAAGTCCACAATATAGAAATGTCTATTTTGTACACTTACATTGATCTCAGATTGCAGAAGTGTTGAAGTTGTAGAACTATACATAATGATGAGAAGTGATTGCGCACTGAAGCAGGTCTCACACCAAAGCAATATTTAGTGATCAGGCATACAATCTTATGTCAGAATAGTAAGTCATGCCATTTGTTGTTCAAAGTCCACCGTACAGTTCAAAGTGAATTCATACCCATACCGACTATTTGATCCTTTTTAACATGTGAGAAACTTCTGCATCAAAAATGAAAAAGATAGAGGAAAATCCTACAACCATTGTCAGATTATCCTTGCTCCTGCTTTGCCTGTCCTCATATCTTGAATATCCTTGATTTGGGCAATTGCGTGTCACCTGCCTTGTGCGCTCATACACACTCTCTCCTGCTTCTGTTCCATTTCATTTTTACAGTCAACTAAAATCCTTTGTCCCCACCGTCACTGCAAACAAAAACACAGGTAACATCCCTGTACACTCCAGTGTACAGAAAGGTTACTGGAGCCCCCAGGAATGGTGTCTTCCGTTAACCTCCCTGTACACTTCTGTAACCCTCCGGTACACTAGTGTATGGGAGGGTTACCGGAGTCTACTAGTGGGTTACTGGAAATTTGAGACCCAAACCAGTCTTCGGATTTATTTCTACATACGATAGGAAGTGGTATTTTAACAGGAAAACAGACTTCTCAGTAAGTCTTAGAAGCAATATCAATCTAAGTAGTGGCTGTAACTGCATTACTTAGTAGCTAAAAAAATGTTTACCGGTGCCATACCGGCAGTTTTCAGGTGACCTATCGGAAGTGTACGGGAGGATATCCGGAAGTGTACCGGAGGGTTACTGGAGTGTACGGAAGGGTAACCGGAGGTGTATCGGAGGGTTACCAGAGTGTACAGGAGAGCTACAGGGTCTGGTATATACTCATAGACTGCCGTATAATGTAAGATTGGGTGGAGTATCTCTACTAGTATAATTTAACATACTGCATCATAATAAATTCTGGGCCCGCCCCGTCATCTCCCCAAAGAACGAACCTTAATGCCACATAGTCCCAAATTTCAGCCCCAAACTAGAAACACTCCTGCCGACCATCCGCACCAACACTAAGACTTGATTTTTTGTGCACACACACAACATGCTATTGAAATGTTATGGCAAAAAATGTGAAAGACAATTAAAAACACAAAGAAGACCTTACACTTACAGGCAGTGAAGTGAGCGGGAGGCAAAACTCAATCTCTGGGCTGAGTTCTGGCCTTTGAGGTAGAACAAAATTAACTATTTAATTGAAAATTAGCTGAATGACAACATATGTAAAACAGGTTGATCTCATCTTAACTCACCGCAAAATAATACCTGCCGCTGCCAATTTGTCTTGGCTATACGGCTGTGCCAGGCGGGGGGACTAGCTCAGTCAACATGCTGAGTTTTAGCCAATCCCGTAGTAAGCCTGTATAAGTATGCAATTGAAAATGAGATGTGGTAAACACATTTCGAAAACTTATCATTTCATCAGAACTCACCTTTAAAAATTGACACGCTGATGCCAATTAGTCTTGGATACACCTTGGTGCAAGGCGGAGGGCTAACTTAGTTTGTGGGCTGAGTTTCAGCCATTTCGCCAGTAGCCAGTAGGCCTGTAGAAAATGAATTGGAAAAAAACTGACATGTGCTGTGTAAAATATGGTGAAAAAAGGTTGAGTTCATCATCTCACCCCGAAATTATACCCTCTGCTGCGACTTGTTCTTGGCTACTTGGCGGTGCCAGGCAAGAGGGCTAACTCAGTCTGTGGGCTGAGTTTTTGACATTCCTGGGGTAGGTCTGTAAAAAATTAATTGGAAAAATTGACTTGTGGCAAGAAAAACTTGGCAGAAAAGGTTGAGTTCATCAAAACTCAACCTGAAATTATATCTGCCCCTGCCAATTGTGATTGGCTAGACAACAGTGCCAGGCGGGAGGACTAACTCAGCGTGTGGGTTGAGTTTGGGCCATTTTGCCAGTAGACCTGTAAATATTTAATTGAAAAAAAAATGATGTGTGGTGAGTATTATAATGGAAAAAGGGCAAGTTAATCAGAACTCACATTTTAAAATTGATTGGCCACAAGGCGGTGCCAGGTGGGAGGGCTAACACAGTCTGTAGACTGAGTTTTGGCAATTCCGGTGGTAGGCTTGTAAATACTTAATTGAAAAAATTGAAGTGTGGCGAGTAAAACTTGGTAGAAAAGGTTGAGTTCATCAGAACTCACCCTGAAATTATACCTGCTGCTGCCAATTGTGGTTGGCTACATGGCGGTGCCAGGCGGGTAGACTAACTCAACCATGGGCTGAGTTGCGGCCATTTTGCCAGTAGGCCTGTAAATATTTAATTGAAAAAATTGATGTGTTGCAATTATAGTAATGAAAAAATGGCGAGTTCATCATAACTCGCCTTAAAAATTGACGCTTTGCTGCCAATTGTTCTTGGCTAATGGCGGGAGGGCTAACTCAGCCTGTGGGTTGAGTTTTGGCCATTCCCGTGGTACGTCTGTAAATATTTAATTGAAAAAAATTGATGTGCACTGAGTTGAATAATGGACAAAAGGATGAGTTCATTAGAACTCACCTTCAAAATGGAGCCGCCAGTGCCAATTGTGGTTGGCTACATGGCGGTGCCAGGCATGATCCCAAACTCAGTTGGTGGACAGCGTTTTGGCTGTCCCCATGATGTGATGGTGGGGTATCAATGTAATTGAAAAAATGGAGATGATGGGATAGAAGTGAGAGTGCACCCTATCTACAGTTGCTGCTGGTGCGAGCATCTGTTTTGTAGGTATGGTGCGATATTGTACCATACTATAATGGAGGTAAATAAGTAGAATTTAGAGTTGTGTAATTCTTGTGTTCGTATATGTTTGGCCAAGCATCAAGTGTAGAATACATAGGCCTCTAGCTAGTGAAGACATACATCTTGTCCAGGAAGTACAGCAATACAAAGGAATAAGTATGAATTAGGTAGCCACACAGTACCAAATTTCAGCCCGATGTGTTATTCTTGTGTTCTCGTTTTTTGTCACAGTTACTTCTGATGGTACTTATACTCATTAGACCTAGCCAGTGAAGACATACATATGGTAGGAGAATTCTCTAAATTTGTACTTAATTCCTATTTGGAGGGTTTTTGATAGATTTGGTAGATTAGGGTCCTAACCTAGCCAGTGAATGCCGTACATGTGTCACCTGAATTCTCAACATTCACATTTAAATCATATGGAGGGTGTTTTAAAAAAATGACAGAACATATATATAACCAACTGATTTGATAATAAAAATAGGACCAACAAGCCTTCGCCAAAAAAATCGAAGACCAAGCCTAGAATTGAGACCAAAACTAGACCCAACAGGTGATCTTCCTGTTTGTAACTCGTGATTCGCAAAATGTCAGTCATGAACCACACGAACACTCGGAAGATTTTTTGCTTCAAAGCTTAGCTTGATAAATGTATCTGTAGCTAAAACTATGTATAAAAAAACGGTAACCCACCCGTACACTTTTGGAACTTCTGGCAACCTCCCTGTACACTCTGATGTTTTGAGAGTGTACCGGAAGGTGACCAGTGTTTTTCGTTTGCAGTGGTACACCATCATCATCTTTCTCCCAACAAATAGTTGCCAACATTGCTGTCCACTCCAACCATGATGCCCAAAGTGGGTGCATAAACCCACATGACTTCAAAACACATGATACCATACCCAAGTTCACTGGGCCAGGAATCTCCACTGAACACACAGCTGCCATTTTTACTACCTCAGATCAAGGACTATGTAAAAAGGAAAGAACTGAGCACAGATTGTGTATCCGTTGCATCATAACCTTCCTGTTTGAGCAGTATCCTACAATCATGAGGAATGCACTGTCCTCGTGTCCAAAGAACTTGGGCAGACCCCATGAATTAGTACATGGAGAATGGCATGAGGGACCTGTCTACTCTGAATACTTGACATAGGCCTAGAATCAGCCCTTTTTCGTATCCCTGGTACAAAAATCAAAAGGATCATTCTCAGGACTCCCCAGGAAGAGAGTCCACTGCCCCTGATCCAAGAGGCATGGACTCCCCAACACAGGAGTCCACTGCCCTACTCCCAATGGCATGGACTCCCCAACACAGAAGTCCATAGCCCCAAGCAAGGGAACACCCTTGAGAAGGGTATGAACATACCAATTTTGTGTAGGTTCTACACAAATTTGTTTGCATCCTGAGGATTAGAATGCAGCTCCACTGCCCTTCCATCCTCACAATTACATGAAAAATAGCTCATAAAAATAAAAGTTTGACCCCTGTCGAGACACTACCTATGATTTTCATTCTTAATATTTTTTGCAACATCCGGCTCAGGTCACTATCTTAAGATAGCCGTGGTGCGACCTTTGTGCACCAAAGCCAGCAACATCCAACCACTCGAACATGAGGTACGAAAGAAATTTTTTCATAGTGAGTGGAAATTTTAATTTTTCACGATCAGCAATACATTTTTTGCACGATCCACGATCTCTCCAAAAACCTCTTTACGATTGACGAATTCCTCCGGTTTCACGATCGAAGAGCTCCCTAAAAATTTTCTCTGCAATCGGTCCAAATAAGCGATCATTTTGAGCGATCGACTTTGGCAATCGTGAAATGCTACGACTCAAGTTAATTTCGTGATCAAGAATTCCCGCGAAATAGTTGGAAGCAAGACTTTAAAGATATTAAAAGAGAAGAAGAAAAATTTTGATATAAAAAAAATCTTTTTTGAACTAACCTCCACGGGGCACCCACGACCTTTTTCAAGGCCTTATTTTAGAATACACCCCTTGGAGAGGCAATTGAAAGGATGTCATCAAATAAGTCAAGCCCAGAAGGACTCAAGCCACAAGAGTGTGAGATGAGCTCAGGGAGGTCCAAGCCACCCATCTCCTACATTCCAACTGCCATGGACACCGCCAAGGTGGTCACCAAAATCAAGGTCTCCAACAAAATGAACTTGTCCATCACTATCTTCAACGAAGGAAGTCCAGAACAGTTCAACCATGTTCAGACCTCACTGGAGATAATTACCCAGAGAGGCTTAGACACGGATTACGAGGAAGCCTGCAATAGGCAGACAAAAAGGCTGAGGCAAAACTGGCTGCGGCCACCACGGCCAAAGCCAAGTACAAGGGAATGGAAAAAAATGCTCCCTTCGTCTAGGCATGGACTAAAGCAACTGCTGCTAAAATCCGTACTAACAAGGCTATAGAGTCTGCTGGCCAAGCGATCTTCTTGCAGTACTCCACTCAACTGTCAGAGACTGTCCGTCGTCCTTGGACCACCATCGTTGGGGAGCAGATCGACTGCGAGCCATGGGCAGATGTGTATGGGATTGCACATCCCACAAAATGCCCAGCATCTTGGAACTCCTTTCAGGAGTGTGTTGAGTTGCATCTGCAGACTGTCTTTAGGACTGATGCAGTGGAGAAGGAGCGTTTCTATGTCAGCAATGGGCTGAAGAAACCAAACAGAGTATCCATCAGGTACTTTGTGCAGAATCCAACACCTTAACGGGTATATAGAACTCTTGCCGTGCATGTTTTACTCTTCGAAGGCTGCAAAGTCAACAAAGGTATGTGGGCCATGGAGTTGAGGGAAAAGAGCCTCTGTTTTGGCAACTCAATTTAAACTGGCTTATTAATGAAGAATTTGGTACCTCCTGTTCCATGCAAAAGGGACGAAGAAACACTTTCCCTACTTTACTAGGTAGGTGCCAAAGTCTTGACACACGTAGAATGGGAGCTTCCTAACCAAAGGAAGAAGCAAAGTTAACTTGAAGTTTTTTTAATATTCCAACAGTAAGGAGGACATAGTGACTCCCAACATAGCAGAGTACAACAAGAAAAAGATGACAAAGCCAGCGTTTGACCTCATTCTTGGATGTCAAACCATGAAAGAGCTCGGAATTGTTCTAGATTTTTGAACAAAAGAAATTACCATTGATTACATCATTTTGCCAACGAGAGACCCCAATAGTCTGACCCCATCAAACTTGGATAAAGCCTGGGCTGTCAACAACTGCAAGGCAATTGAACAGTGAAGTACGCAGGAAGCGACACAGCGTGTAGTTAAAATCCTAGATGCAAATTATGAGAAGGCAGACCTCCAATCAATTGTTAGTAGCAATTGTACTCACCTTAGTCTCCAAGCCCAAAACTCATTGCTGGAGTTGCTCACAAAATTTGAGGAACTTTTTGAAAGAACACTGGGTGATTGGAATACAGAGCCCGTGTCCCTTGAACTCAAGGAAAGCACAAAGCCATATCATGGCAGGGCATACCCAGTACCCAAATCTTGCAAAGAAACAACCATCAAAGAACTGAGTAGACTATGTGGACTGCAAGTGTTAGAGTTTCAGCCCGAGTCAGAATGGGTGTCACCATCATTTATAACTGCAAAGAAGGACGGAACTGTATGCTTTCTCACTGATTTTAGAGAAGTAAATGAACGGCTAGTTCAAAAGCCATTTCCATTACCCAAAATCAGTACAGTTCTGCAACAGCTAGAAGGTCCTACCTACGCTACAACCCTAGATTTCAATATGGGTTACTATACCATTAGATTGGATCCCAAAATGAATCACATCTAATTCTGAAAGTATGAAAGGCATAAACATATATCGTCAAACATTTATGTAGTATTCCAGGTGAATGACCTGGATTACTACATCTCGTGAGAGAAAATCATGTGTGGAAATGAATCACGTCTAATTCTGTAAGTATGAGTACCGAAGGCATAAAAATGTATCTTGGAAGTGACTCGATATTGCTTTTGTCAAAGTGTCTACAGCATGATACACTACTTATTGACTGAAATTGTAGTGATGATGTGTGAATTTGCTGTGTTGGTGGTGGCAGCATAATTTCCAATACTAGTTATGATGTGTTCTGTATGTAGAATAAACTAAATTTTGTTAGGGTTTGAAGATATCATTGTGTAAAGTTTAATTGGTGAATGAAATAATTATTTTTTGTGTTCCTCTTGTAATTCTGGCAACTGACAAGAGTTACGAGAACACAACAGGATTCAAGGGAATTTTCAGAGTTAATCTCGTATTTCAGGTAAATGACCTGAACTACTACGTAATAAAGCAGTAAAAATACGCGAACATGGTTTCATTTCAACTTTCAAATGTTTACATAGTACTCCAGGTGAATGACCCAGATTACTACATCTTCTGAGAGAAAATCAAGTGTGGAATTGAATCATGTCTAATTCTGTAAGTATGAGTATGTAAGGCATAAAAATGAATCTTGGAAGTTACTTGATATTGTTTTTGTCAAAGTGTCTACAGCATGATACACTGCTTATTGACTGATATTGTAGTGATGATGTGTGAATTTACTGTCATGGTTATGGCAGTGTAATTTCCAATACTAGTTATGATGTGCTCTGTATGTAGAATAAATAAAATTGTGTTAGGGTTTGAAGATATCATTGGATAAAATTTAATTGGTGAATGAAACAAATATTTTTTGTGTTCAGGCTGTGATTTTGTTGGCCTATTTGCACATGTCAAATCGTTTGGGCGATCACTAAAACAAATTAATGGATGATTTGCATCAAGAATGTTGATTTGTTCTTACGAATCCTTCATTTGCCAAAAAAAACAATTACAAAAATGTTTTGCAGATCAATTTGCAAAGATTCAAATCTACTAATCAGGGGGTAGATCTGAAACTCCAAAATCAAATCTCCCCATTTGCAAATCTATTTTCAAATCCTTCACAAGCCTCCACTTGTATTATAAATATGCTCTTCTGCTTGATCTTCTCCTCGTCCATGGAAAAACACATACTTAAATCACGACTACAAATAACATCAACCATTGATGTCAATTATTTCTTGTTCAATGACCGATGTAATGGCAGACCTGACAAAGCATCGCAAAACAGAAGGGGAAATGTTGGTTAAGTTGGAACTATGATTCTTGGGTGTGCTGAAAGTTCTTGGGCTCAGCACTCCATTTCGCATGTTGAACAGTGGTGTGTGATTTGTAGATTCGTCAATTTGCAATCTATGCGAACAACAAAATAATACTGTTCCATAAATTTTAGACAAATAAATTTTTTCGCTAGAAAGAGATTTGACATTTGAAAATCGGCCAACAAAATCACAGCCTGATCGTGTAATTCTGGCAACTGACAAGAATTACAAGAACAAAACAGGAGTCAAGGGAATTTTTGGAGTTAATCTTGCATTTTGGGTCAATGACCTGAATTACTACATAATAAAGCAATAAAAATACGTGAACACAGTTTCATTTTTCATTTCAACTTTCGAATGTTTACGTAGTATTTCAGGTAAATGACCCGAATTACTACATCTTGCAGGAGAACGTCATGTGTGGAAATGAATCACATCTAATTCTGTAAGTGTGATTACCAAAGGCATAAAAATGTATCTTGGAAGTAACTTGATATTGTTTTTGTCAAAGTGTCTACAGCATGATACACTGCTATTGACTGATATTGTAATGATGATAAATGAATTTGCTGTGGTGGTGAGGGCAGTGTAATTTCCAGTACAAGTTATGATATGCTGTGTATGTAGAATAAATGAAATTTTGTTAGGGTTTGAAGATATCATTGTGTACAATTTGATTGGTGAATGAAATAATTATTTTTTTGTGTTCATCTTAATATTCTGGTAAAAGACGAGAGTTATGAGAACACAACAGGATTCAAGGGAGTTTTCAGAGTTAATCTCGTATTTCAGGCCAATTACCTGAACTACTACATAACAAAGCAGTAAAATGGTTTCGTTTCATCTTTCAAACGTTTACACAGTATTCCAGGTGAATGACCTGGATTACTACATCTTGTGAGAGACAATGTGACGAAATGAATCACATCTAATTCTGTAAGTGTGATTGCGTAAGGCATAAAAATGTATCTTGGAAGTGACTCGATATTGTTTTTGTCAAAGTGTCTACAGCATGATACACTGCTTATTGACTGATATTGATGATAAGTGAATTTGCTGTGGTGGTGATGGTAGTGTAATTTCCAATACTAGTTATGATGTGCTGTGTATGTAGAATAAACTAAATTTTGTTAGGGTTTGAAGATATCATTGTGTACAGTTGAATTGATGAATTAAATAATTATTTTTTGTGTTGACAATTCTGGCAAATGACGAGAGTTACGAGAACACAAGAGGATTCAAGGGAATTTTCAGAGTTAATCACCTATTTCAGGTCAATGACCTGAACTACTACGTAATAAAGCAGTAAAAATACGGGAACATGGTATCATTTCAACTTTCAAATGTTTATGTAGTATTCCAGGTGAATGACCCAGATTACTACAGCTCGTGAGAGAAAATCATGTGTGGAAATGAATCACGTCTAATTCTGTAAGTGTGATTACGTAAGGCATAAAAATGTATCTCCGAAGTAACTCCATATTGTTTTTGTCAAAGTGTCTACAGCATGATACACTGCTTATTGACTGATATTGTAGTGATGATAAGTGAATTTGCTGTGGTGGTGAGGGCAGTATAATTTCCAATACTAGTTATGATGTGCTCTGTATGTAGAATAAATAAAATTTTGTTAGGGTTTGAAGATATCATTGTGTAAAGTTTAATTGGTGAATGAAATAAATATTTTTGTGTTCCTCTTGTAATTCTGGTAAATGACATGAGTTACGAGAACATAACAGGATTCGAGGGAGTTTTCAGAGTAAATCTCGTATTTCAGGCCAATGACCTGAACTACTACATAACAAAACAGTAAACATACGCAAACACGGTTTCATTTCAACTTTCAACCATTTACATAGTATTCCAGGTGAATGACCCAGATTACTACATCTTGTGAGAGAAAATGTGTGGAAATGAATCACGTCTAATTCTGTAAGTGTGATTGCGTAAGTCATAAAAATGTGTCTCGGAAGTTACTCAATATTGTTTTTATCAAATTGTCTATATCATGATACACTGCTTGTTGACTGATGTTGTAGTGATGATGTGTGAATTTGCTGTGTTGGTGAGGGCAGTGTAATTTCCAATACAAGTTATGATGTGCTGTGTATGTAGAATAAATGAAATTTTGTTAGGGTTTGAAAATATCATTGTGTACAATTTGATTGGTGAATGAAATAACTATTTTTTGTGTTCATATTAATATTCTGGTAAAAGACGAGAGCTATGAGAACACAACAGGATTCCAGGGAATTTTCAGAGTTAATCATCTATTTCAGGCCAATGACCTGAACTACTACATAACAAAGCAGTAAAACGGTTTCGTTTCATCTTTCAAATGTTTACGTAGTATTCCAGGTGAATGACCTGGATTACTACATCTCAAGAGAGAAAATGTGAGGAAATGAATCACATCTAATTCTGTCAGTGTGATTGCGTAAGGCATAAAAATGTATCTTGGAAGTGACTCGATATTGCTTTTGTCAAAGTGTCTACAGCATGATACACTGCTTATTGACTGATATTGATGATAAGTGAATTTGCTGTGGTGGTGAGGGTAGTGTAATTTCCAATACTAGTTATGATGTGCTGTGTATGCAGAATAAATGAAATTTTGTTGGTGTTTGAAGATATCATTGTGTAAAGTTTAATTGTTGAATGCAGCAATAATTATTTTTTGTGTTGACAATTCTGGCAACTGACGAGAGTTACGAGAACACAACAGGATTCAAGAGAATCACGTCTAATTCTGTAAGTGAGAGTATGTAAGGCATAAAAATGTATCTTGGAAGTTACTTGATATTGTTTTTGTCAAAGTGTCTACAGCATGATACACTGCTTATTGACTGATATTGTAGTGATGATAAGTGAATTTGCTGTGGTGATGAGGGCAGTGTAATTTCCAATACTAGTTATGATGTGCTCTGTATGTAGAATAAATGAAATTTTGTTAGGGTTTGAAGATATCATTGTGTAAAGTTTAATTGGTGAATGCAGCAACAAATTTTGTGTTCCTCTTGAAATTCTGGCAACTGACCTGAATTATGAGATCACAACAATATGCATAGGTCATTGAATCGTTCTTCCTGGTGTTTTGCATGGTGGATGAAGCATCGTCAAAGTACCACCAAATCATGCCCTTGTCATTGGATAGGAAATTACTTCTTCAAACATAGTAGGAGCTCGATGAGGCTATGTGTGTGATATGTGAACTCATTTTCCCAGGTTCGCCAGACATCTTTCAAGTAAAAATGTCAGCACTAATGGTAGCCTTAGAGTTTGTAAGAGCTTACCTTGATGATGTGTTATGCATCACAAAGGCAACCCTGGAAGACCACCTTGACAAGTTGAACATGGTGCTTACCAGGCTACACAAGGCGGGCTTGCAAATCAACACCCAAAAATCATCATTCTGTGCCTTTGAAACAGAATATCTAGGTTATATCCTCGCACAAACAGGGATCAAACACAAACAGAAAAAGGTACAGGTGATTCTCACGATCTCAGCACCGAAAAGTGTCAAAGACCTCCATAAGGTCCTGGGCATGGTCCAGTACTATAGAGATCTTTGGGCAAGACACAGCAAAGTGCTGGCCCCATTCACCTCACTGGTAGGACAGTGTGGTCACACCAAGGTCACACAGAGCCAACAAGATGAAGAAACATCCATGGTACTGGAACACGGCGCATCAAAAAGCTTTCGATGACATTAAGACTTCAATTGCCAAGGATGTAGTCTTGGCCTACCCCGATTATTCAATGGAATTTGAGATATACAGTGATGCCTCGTCTAAACAACTTGGATCAGTTATCACCCAGGGTAATATGCCCCTTGCGTTCTTCAGCAGGAAGCTGTCAACGATGCAACAGAAGTACAGCGTGACCAAGCTTGAACTACTGGTCATAATGGAAACACTCAAGGAGCTCAAAGGCATGTTGTGGGGACAAAGATTAAAAGTCTATACAGACCACAAAAATCTAATCCAGGATGCACTTGGATTAACCTCTGACCATGTCTACCAATGGAGATTGCTCCTTGAGGAATTTGGCCCTGGAATTGTTTACATTAAAGGCATGAAGAACACTGTTGCCGACGCCATCTCTCGCTTAGACATTGGTCCTATTCCAAGCAAGCATGAGAACTGGATGATGTTTACAAAATGCTTGTGTCAGTACACCATACAGGAAGAGAGTGCAATAGACACCTCTGCATACCAAGAGGAAATGAATCTGGTATTTGCAAACTGAAGACGTAGTGACATGAGCCTGTCGTCGCAAAAAATATTAAGCACAAAAATTATAGATAGTGTTGAAGTTTTATTGTTAAGAGCCATTTTCCATGTAAATGTGAGGATGGAAGGGCAGTGGAGCTGCAAACCTACACAAAATTGGTATGTTCATACCCTTCTCAAGGGTGTTCCCTGACTTCTGTGTTGGGGAGTCCATGCCATTGGGAGTAGGGCAGTGGACCCCTGTGTTGGGGAGTCCATGCCTCTTGGATCAGGGGCAGTGGACTCTCTTCCTGGGGAGTCCTGAGAATGATCCTTTTGATTTTTGTACCAGGGGTACAAAAAGGCTGATTCTTGGCTTATGTCAATACTTCCTTGTCATTTTATCTGAGATGCTCATCAAACAAAACGGGAAGTATGCCTCTGATTCAAAGATCTCCGAGTTCTAGAATATGCCTTGAAGTTTAGTTTGAAGATAAGTAAGGATTGCTATTTATGAATTATTATGCTGAAGTGGATAAGTTCATTGCATGCTAAACTACAACAGAGAACATTCATCTGCCAAGAAGATTGGGCAGACAGATGAACTAGAGGTTGATGCCATTAGCGGCACTCTTTTTATGCTGTTGATGACATGAGCTATAGAAGAAACTAACATTTTCATGTGATGCTTCTCCATGATGATATGGCATCTCGTGGCCCGCAGTATCAATGTTGACTGTTTGTCTTGACATAACCTGAAGATAGGAATATCTGATTTCATTTTCTTCAAGTATGACATAAAAATGGACAAGGCAAGTGCATTCATGCTGGAGAACAATTGATATTCAAACCCCTGAAGAGACAGGGACATTTGAGTGCTTTTATTGCGTTGGGTTGCTACTGATCGATTTATTCTGAGCAGCTCAAGGGCACAGAGAGGCTCTTTGTCCATCCGGGTGCCCAGTTTTATACCACAGCACAGTCTTTTATATGATATTTTGGCACCATCAGGAAATATGCCCCCCTATCTCACTTCAATATCCACGACCTCAGAAAGTGAAGCTGCACTCATGCAGTCTGTGGCATAACCTACCTCTTTTTGTTTCAATTGCACATAGAGAAGAGTGGAGCATCAGGAAGATATTGGACATGTACTTCCAATTCGCTGCAGTGGAAGATTATTCAAGGGCCAGCTCCTAAGTCTAAAAGATCCCAACGGGTTGAGTTTGCATCATTTTTATCACACTGGAAGGATGCTAATGCTAATGCACCTCTTGATTTTGAAGCTATTGAATGGACTTTGGGAAAAGCATTGCTTTTTGGAATGATCCGATAGGTGTGTTTCTTTTCTGCTCTCATTGATGTGTCATCACTCCTCGTGTATGTTGGGCGTTTCCCTCCTAAGCAGTCCCTTTCTTCAATAATTGGTCAGAGAGCACTTGACAATTAAGTAAGAGGATCATGCTCCAGTCAAAACAGATATTCTAGTCTAGTTAGATCAATTGCACCAACTTGAGAAACTCAAGAATCATTGCATTAAAATCAAGACAGTGGTGAACTTTTTCAATGACAGTCTTTAAGAGTCAGTTGCCAAGGCAAATGACATGAAGGTGAAGAAGAGTGGATGGATTGATGCTGTTATATTTGATTATTTGATGAACCAATCAGAGAGTTAGAGGGGATCATGTTGTCGTGTTGATCTGAGCTGATTCGTTGTAAAAAAATATCACGCGAAAATTATAGGTAGTTTTGACAGGTGTCGAAGATTTGATTCTATGATCTATATTTTGTACAATTGTGAGGATGGAAAGGCAGTGGAACTGCATTCCAATCCAAACGATGCAAACGATCATTGTGTAGACTTCTACACAATATGGTATGTCTATACCCTTCTGAAAGATGTTCAGATCTTCCAAAAGAGTGTTCTCTTATTTAGGGTTCTGAACTTCCATGTTGGGGAGTCCATGCCGTCGGGAGGTGGACTCTCCTACTTGGGGTCCTGAGAATGCTCCTATTTAGGTTTTGTACCCAGGGGTACAAAAAAGGCTGATTCTTGGCCTATGTCACTCGCCCCCACGAATGGAGTATCAGGTAAAAAAGGAACCAAAAAAACCTAAGTTTTTTGGGTGAAAAAAAAAATGGGCTCTCATGAGAGTAACAATAACGAACTAAAGAGTTTGTTAAACATGTGTAACGAGTAAGTGTCGTTTGAAGAGAGAGAGTCCGTTTTTGTTGTTTTGAAACTGACATTTAATACGGTTTTAGGTTTGGTTGTTAAAAAAGGTGTAACTCTTTGTATATTCAGTCTTTCTGATTTGGTTCCACGTTGAATCCTGATGGTGCCATTCGTATGAACTGATGTGATAGTCAAAGGATCACTTTCATATCTGCTTTCACCTTTGCGGAGTATACCATCTTTTCTAAGAAGTACTTGATCACCAACTTTGTAGTCCCAATCACGACGTGAGCTATTTTCCCGTTCTGTGTTTTGGTCTGTTTGGTGTTGCCTATATTCTCCAATTTTATTCCAGTCGGCCAGGAAGGGGATGTCAAACAACATGTCCCGTCCAAAGATGGCTGCACCTGGGGAGGCTTTTAGTACTGTGTGGTATGTTGAGCGAATGGCCCAAGCAACATTCATCATGAACTTGTCTATATTGCTTGTCTCTACTGAAGGGGCCATGTCTATTTCAGCTGTTCCGAGCATAGATGATATCACCTGATGCACTTGTTCTAGAATTGCATTTGCTTGTGGATTCTTGACACTGGTAGGCTTACTCGTGATCCCATATGAGTCACATAGGGCTTTGAAGTGAAGTTTGAATTCGCTTCCATTGTCATAAATTATGTATTGACAATGTGGATACCTACTAAACCAGGTCTTGTTCACTTAGTTGCTGATCATTGCTGATGACTTATCAAAGTATGCTAACTTAGGTTCCTCATGGGTCTTTTTACCCTTCCGCCCTTTTGTATCCAGGGGAATAATTGCCTCAGTGATTACCGGTAGTTCAACTATTTCAAACCAGCTAGAAGCTGGGTCAATCATAATCAGACACATGAAATCAATTACTGTCCCATCTTTATCTTTGATTGTATACGGGCCAATAAGGTCCACACATAGTACATCCCAAGGGTTTGTGATGGCAAATTTAGTAGGGAGTTTCCCGTACTTATGCTTATGCCTCTTGTTGACTTGGCATGCATGACAGTTTTTGACTATATTACGGACGGTATTTCGCATACCTTTCCAGTACATCGCAGCACAAAGGGTTTCTTCGAGTCTAGTGTGTCCAGGGTGTTGTAGATAGTGGTGGTACCAACTAACTACACTGTATTGAAGTTCTTTTGGAATGACCATTTTTCCGTCCTTACATAGCAGTTGTGTACTTTTGACCAATTGTGTCGAGTACTGGTCTTTCAACGTCTTCAAGCTGGCATCAAGCTTTTGTGCTTCTGCAATCTCCCGTACTGTTATGGGGTAGATTACATCTTCTTCGCTGCGGTTTGCAAATACCAGATTCATTTCCTCTTGGTATGCAGAGGTGTCTATTGCACTCTCTTCCTGCATGGTGTACTGACACCAGCATTTGGTGAACGCCATCCAGTTCTCATGCTCACTCAGTATTGGTCCGATGTCTAAGCGAGAGATGGTGTCGGCAACAGTGTTCTTCATGCCTTTAATGTAAACAATTCCGGGGCCAAATTCCTCAAGGAGCAATCTCCATCGGAAGACACGGTCAGAGGTTAATCTGAGGGCGTCTTGGATTAGATTTTTATGGTCTGTGTAGACTTTTAATCTTTGTCCCCGCAACATGCCTTTGAGCTCCTTGAGTGTTTCCATTATGACCAGTAGTTCAAGCTTGGTCACGCTGTACTTCTGTTGCATCGTCGACAGCTTCCTGCTGAAGAACGCAGGGGCATATTACCCTGGGTGATAACTGATCCAAGTTGTTTAGACGAGGCATCAGTATATATCTCAAATTCCATTGAATAATCGGGATAGGCTAAGACTACATCCTTGACAATTGAAGTCTTAATGTCATTGAATGCTTTTTGATGCACCATGTCCCAGTACCATCGACGTTTCGTTGTCTTATTGGCTCTGGTGACCTTGGTGTGACCGCACTCTCCTACTAGTGAGGTGAGTGGGGCAAGCACTTTGCTGTGTCTTGCCCCAAGATCTTTATAGTACTGGACCATGCCCAGGACCTTATGGAGGTCTTTGACATTTTTGCGGCGATGAAATCGCGAGAATCGCCTGTACCTTTTTCTGCTGTGGTTTAATCCCTGTTCGTTTGAGGGTATAACCTAGATATTCTGTTTCGAAGATGCAGAATGACGACTTTCGGGCGTTGATTCGCAAGCCCGCCTTGCGTAGCCTGGTAAGCCAATTTGTCAAGGTGGTCTTCCAGGTTTGCCTTTGTGATGCATAACAAATCATCACAGATAGCTCTTACAAACTCTAAGGCTCCCATTAGTGTTGACATTTTTGCTTGAAAGATGTCTGGTGAACCTGCGATGCCCATGGGAAACGGAGGTAGGAATACTTGCCCCATGGGAAAATGAGGGTACATATTTTGGATGAATCAGGATCCAATCTAATGGTATAATAACCCATATTGAAATCTAGGGTTGTAGCCTAGGTAAATCCTTCTAGCTCTTGCAGGACTGTACTGATTTTGGGTAATGGAAACGGCTTTCGAACTAGTTGTTTATTTACTTCTCTAAAATCAGTGAGAAAGCGTACAGTTCCGTCTTGTTTTCCAGTGATAAATGATGGTGATGCCCATTCAGACTCGGGCTGAAACTCTACCACTCCCAGTTTGCATAATCTATTCAGTTCTTTGATAGTTGTTTCTTTGCGAGATTTTGGTACTGGGTATGCCCTGCCATGATATGGCTTTGCGCCCTCCTTAAGTTCGAAGGACACAGGCTCTGTGTTCCAATCACCCAGTGTTCCGTCAAAAAGTTCCTCAAATTTTGTGAGCAACTCCAGCAACGAGTTAAGGTCTTGGAGACTAAGGTGAGTACAATTGGTGCTAACAATTGATTGGAGGTCTGCCTTTTTATAATTTGCATCTAGGATTTTAACTACGCGCTGTGTCACTTCCTGTGTACTTTGCAGTTCAATTGCCATGCTGTTGTTGACAGCCCAGACTTTATCCAAGTTTGATGAGGTCAGACTATTGATGTCTCTCATTGGCAAAATGATGTAATCAATGGTAATTTCTTTTGTTCGAAAATCTAGAACAATTCCGAGCTCTTTCATGGTTTGACATCCAAGAATGAGGTCGAATGCTGGCTTTGCCATCTTTTGCTTTGCCATATTTTTCTTATCATACTCTACTACGTCAGGAGTCACTGTGTACTCCTTACTGTTCGAATACTCAAAGAACTTTAAGTTGACTTCGCTCCTTCCTTTGGTTATGAAGCACCTATTCGACGTGCGCCAAGACTTTGGCACCTGCCTAGTCAAGTAGGGAAAGCACTTCTCTGTTCCCTTTGCATGGAACAGGAGATCACCATCAGATCCACTGTCTAGTAGGATCCTGATGACTGTGTTACTGGTACGATGCCCTGTAGAGTGTTCGATATTCTTACGGGCTGGACTTTCAGTTGCTTTATAGCGTGCTTGTGCTACTGCAGTAGTGACCCCTCCTTCTTTACCTGTCAAAGGGGGGTTCACACTATTGAAAAGGTCACCCGACAGTTCGGGGTCCGACAATTTGGCAATTGTTTCACTCTGTGTAAGGTTGGCTGGAAGATTTCCTAGGTCTTCTGCCAGGTTCGAACATGTCTTTCTTGAACCAGAAAATGTTATGTTGGCACGTGGGGAAGTTTTAATCGGACTAAGAAAAGTGTTCATCATTTCATTACATCCGAATTTACTACACAATTTCTTAGTACTCCCCAACCCATCATCTCAAGATGAGTCTGAATCATCACTGTCGCTCATGTCGTGATGCTTACGCTTCTTTTTTCCGATAGCTCATTTCATTTTCTTGTTGGACTTCGTAAGTTTGTTGATTTTAGCGGATAGCTGTGCATAGCTACTTCCTCCTTGAGCAGGTCTCTCTAGTCCACGAGAGTTTCCATTTGGTTTTCTCCCCTTGAAGCTTGACTTCGGGGTCCCATTGGAGTCATACTTCCAGCAATCCGGAGTGTTGTGGGTGGTATGTGCACCCCCATGTTTCTTGCAGAGAGAACAGTACTTCTCTGTGCGACGTTTCTTCGGAATCCGATCACTAAAGGAGACCATCTTCTTCCTAGATGAGTCGTTAGCCTTGGCTATGGTCTTGAGTCCTTCTCCAACCTTCTCGGTGGCGTAGGCCTTCTCCATGCGTTCAAGGACTTCGAGAAGTTCCCTGACACTCTGTGGTACCAAAGCTCCACTGAGCTCATATTGGTCCTGCCAGTTCCTAGGAACCATCCTGAGGATGTGGCTTGCCAAGTCGGCATCATCGAATGGCCCACATACTTTCGTAGACTTTGCAGCCTTCGAAGAGTAAAACAGGCACGGCAAGAGTTCCACATACCCGTTAAGGCGCTGGATCCTCTGCACAAAGTCCCTGGTGGGTACCCTGTTTGGTTTCTTCAGCCCATTGCTGATGTAGAAACGTTCCTGCTCCGCTGCATCAGTCCTGAAGACGGTCTGCAGATGCAACTGGGCACATTCCTGAAAGGAGGTCCAAGATGCCGGGCATTTTGCGGGATGCTCGGTCCCATACACATCTGTCCAGGGTTCGCAGTTGATTTGCTCCCCGATGGTGGTGGTCCAAGGACGACGGGCAGTCTCCGACAGTTGAGTGGAGTACTGCAGGAAGATCGCTTGGCCAGCGGACACTAGGGCCTCACTGGTGTGGATTTTAGCAGCAGTTGCTTTGTTCCACAACTGGAGTACCGGGGAATTTTCATCCGTCCCTTTGAACTTGGCTTTGGCCGCAGTGGCTGCAGTCAGTTTTGCCTCAGCCTTTGCATCTGCCTTACAGGCTTCCCCGTAGTCCGTGTCTAAGCCTTTCTGGGAAATGGTCTGGACATAGTTGAGGAACTGTTCAGGACGTCCCTCGTCGAAGACGGTGACAGACAAGGTCATTTTGTTGGAGACCTTGATTTTGTTGATTACCTTCGGGGTGTCCATGGCAGTGGGAATGTAGGAAATGGGTGGCTTAGACCTCCCTGAACTCCGTTCACACTCCTGTGGCTTGAGTCCTTCTGGGCTTGACTTGCTGGTCGACATCCTCTTAATTGCCTTGCCAAGGGGCGTATTATAAAACAAGGCCTTGAAGAAGGTCTTGGGTGCCCTGTTGAGGTTAGCTCGAAAAAGAATTTTTTTTTTATTTTTAAATTTTTCTTTGTCGGCTTTTATTTCTTGAAAGTCTTGCTTCCAACTATTTCGCGAGACTTCTCGATCACGAAATTAATCGGACTTGTAGGAATCCCCGATCGCAGAGGTTGATCTCTCGAAGTTTATCGCTGATGCTCGCTGATCGCGGGAGAATTTTTGGAGAGCTCGTAGATCGCGAAACCGTAGGAATTCGTCGATCGCGTAGCCGATTTTGGATGAATCGTCGATCGTGCAAAAAAAAACGTATCGCTGGTGCGAAAAATTAAAATTTGCCGCTCGCAATAAAAAATTTGTTAGCGTACCTTGTGTCGGAAGGGTTGGATGTCGATGGCTTCGGTGCGCGAAGGTCGCACCACGGTTATCTATAGATAGTGACCTGAGCCGATTCGTTGTAAAAAAATATCACGCGAAAATTATAGGTAGTTTCGACAGGTGTCGAAGATTTGATTTTATGAGCTATATTTTGTACAATTGTGAGGATGGAAAGGCAGTGGAACTGCACTCCAGTCCAAATGATGCAAACGATCATTGTGTAGACTTCTACACAATATGGTATGTCTACACCCTTCTGAAAGATGTTCAGATCTTCCAAAAGAGTGTTCTCTTATTTGGGGTTCTGAACTTCCATGTTGGGGAGTCCATGCCGTCGGGAGGTGGACTCTCCTACTTGGGGTCCTGAGAATGCTCCATTTAGGTTTTGTACCCAGGGGTACAAAAAAGGCTGATTCATGGTCCTATTTAGGTTTTGTACCCAGGGGTACAAAAAAGGCTGATTCTTGGCCTATGTGACGTGTTTAGATTAGCTATCATTGGGTGCACAAGATGGAGATGAACCACATGTTGCTGGAGGCTTCTCACTTTCCAACTGTGCCAAAGGTGGGCAGTATTTGTGTATCCCTGATAACTTTTAAGTGCTACATGAAACAAAGATGGAATTGGTGGAGAATGTGGTTGTGTGGGCAGTTGTTATATGCGACAATCGACAATGTGTCTCTAAGAAATGAAACCATTTTGCTCGTTGAAGGGCAAAGATTTGCATGGGATAAAAACAGCCCCTCCCTAAGAGGTTAAGGGTTAGGTTGGCTGCAGGCTAAGTTATGTATGAATGTTACTCATACTTTTCATTAGAAACTTCAACTAGTGGGACCCCTTAGGATTTTGTAAGACCACTAAAGAAGATTATTTTTCTTGTGATGACAACTTTCAATAGACTATATTTTATGTAAGATCTTACTCAGACAGTCATATTTAATGAAGACATGTCACATTAGTCACATGCACGACAAGATACAATCCCGAGTTGAAGTTGAATTGGTTTTCAGATGCATTAAAATCCATAGGTGAAGAGTCATAATGACGGCCACCAAGCAACCATGATCAGAGTTCACATTCAGAAAAAGAAGTGTACATCTGGTGTATGTAATAAGATCGCAAAGTTAAGACCAAGAGGAGCGATGTCATCATGTGCAAAAAAAACGAATGAAGAGAGGTGGTATGATAGATGAGCGCGTGTATTACTTTGAGCATGGCGAGAATCACGTAAGAAGAAAATCACTTACTCAAAAATTTCGGGCGGAAAATCGTTTTTTCTGTAGGTATGGGATGTGAGACTTGTCAATGTCAAAAAATTATGAGAACTTCCTATGACCGAAAATTCAATACAAAGTATGGTAATTATAGTAGAGAAATAATTATTATAGATATTGTACCTGCCCCTGATCGTAAACATTTAAAAATGAGAACAGCGCAACTGGCCCTTCGTGACTCTTGTGAATAAATTTAGTCATTTTTTATTAATGAAAGATTGAAGAAGACCGGAACGTTCCCTATAAAATATCTAAATTAAAGTAACTGTATGTAATCAAAAAAAATTGTGTTGGCCTGTACGTCTATTTCAAGTTGTCATGACAAGAAAAAAATCTTCTTACGTGGTCTTACATACACAATACCACTGTTGTCATCTGCACTCGTTTTCTTACAATTTTTGTTAGCTTGTCATCAAAGGGGGAGTCTCTTTGTCACATCACGGAACGTTGATGTGACAGAGACTCCACCTTGATGACAAGCTACCACACATAGTAAGAAAACTCATGCAGATGACAACCGTGGTATTATTTATAGTAATCTATTCTAGATTAACAAAAGGCTACATGTATTTTTTTCTCATCTCTACATCCGATTCTATTCTTCTACTGGTACTCACTAGTGTAATCTATTTATTGTCTTTTACGTAATAATTGAGATAATTTGTTGTGTAAAACAAAACAAGACAGATGGAAACATGTTTCCAGAGTTCGGTTCAGAAAACAAGTAAAGTAACGAGAAAAGGGGCAATACACCAATATGGCAGTGATAAGAACAACATTGGACAAAAGGGAAAATAATGGTATGTGAGTATCTTAATTCTTGACTCAAAAAGACAATGTGGGCAAGAAAAAGAGTAACTAATGCATTTCACGTCATCTGGACATGTTCGAAGCATGTGATCGTGACAAAAAATAGAAAAGCATGGGTTTGTATTCAATTTGTGTACTTCAGTCTTATCATTTAATAATCATGTCAACAAGTAAACAAACAAATCCAGTTACTGAAATGAAATATCAACTAAAATATTAGGTCAAAAATACGAGTACAAGTCTGCACTGGGTCATTCTTTTGTTGGCATTCCTTTGATACTATATATGCTTTTCAGATGCAATAGTATAGATATCAGATCATTTGGTATGGTCTCGATAGGCAGTGAGAGAATTGACAGTCATAAGCAAGTACAATTTATCAAATGGTATTGACTTTCATTGATTCATTTCATTGGAGCATGTTTCTTGATCCAGAAGTTTCAGTACATGAGCACAGCTAGGCTACATGTCACAATAGTGGTCGAGGCAGTCAGCGAACATGGAGAGTGCTGTGGTATTGGGTGTTCTATTCTTCTGTAGGTAACCTGAGCCGTTTCATCGTAAAAAAATATCACGCGAAAATTATAGGTAGTTTTGACAGGTGTCAAAGATTTGATTTTATGAGCTATATTTGATACAATTGTGAGGATGGAAGGGCAGTGGATCTGCATTCCAATCCAAATGATGCAAACGATCATTGTGTAGATCCTACTCAAAATTGGTATGTTCACACGCTTCTCAAGGGTGTTCATATCTTCTTCAGGGGTATTCTGTTGTTTGGGGTTCTGAACTTCTGTGTTAGGGAGTCCATGCCGTCAGGAGGTGGACTCTCCTACTGGGGAGTCCTGAGAATGCTCCTTTTAACTTTTGTACCCAGGGGTACAAAAAAGGCTGATACTTGACCTAGGTCACTCACCCCCACAAATGGAGTATCAGGTAAAAACAGAACCAAAAAGACCTAAGTTTTTTGGGTGAAAAAAAAATGGGTTCTCATGAGAGCAACTATAATGAACTAAAGAGTTTGTTGAACATGTGTAACGAGTAAGTGTTGTTTTGAAGAGGGAGAGTCCATTTTTGTTGTTTGAAACTGACATTTTGTATGGTTTTAAGTTTGATTGTTTCAAAAATGGTGTAACTCTTTGTATATTTAATCTTTCCGATTTTGCTCTGCGTTGAATCCTGATGGTGCCATTCGTATGAACTGATGTGATAGTCCAAGGATCACTTTCATATATTCTTTCACCTTTGCGGAGTATACCATCTTTTCTTAGAAGTACTTGATCATAAACTGTGTAGTCCCAATCACGACATGAGCTATTTTCCCGTTCTGTGTTTTGGTCTGTTTGGTGTTGCCTATATTCTCCAATTTTATACCAGTCAGCTAGGAAGGGGATGTCAAACAACATGTCCCAACCAAAAGTGGCTGCACCTGGGGAGGCTTTTAGTACTGGGTGGTATGTTGAGCGAATGGCCCAAGCAACATTCGTCACGAACTTGTCTATATTGCTTGTCTCTACTGAAGGGGCCACATCTATTTCAGCTGTTTGGAGCATAGATGATATCACCTGATGCACTTGTTCTAGAATTGCATTTGCTTGTGGATTCTTGACACTGGTAGGCTTACTCGTGATCCCATATGAGTCAAATTAGGTTTTGAAGTGAAGTTTGAATTCGCTTCCATTGTCATAAATTATGTATTGACAACGTGGATACCTACTAAACCAGGTCTTGTTCCCTTAGTTGCTGATCATTGCTGATGACTTATCAAAGTATGCTAACTTAGGTTCCTCATGGGTCTTGTTACCCTTTGCCCTTTTGTATCCAGGGGAATAATCGCCTCGGTGATTACCAGTAGTTCAACTATTTCAAACCAGCTAGAAGCTGGGTCAATCATAATCAGACACATGAAATCAATTACTGTCCCATCTTTACCTTTGATTGTATACGGGCCAATAAGGTCCACACATAGTACATCCCAAGGGTTTGTGATGGCAAATTTAGTAGGGAGTTTCCCGTACTTATGCTTATGCCTCTTGTTTACTTGGCATGCATGACAGTTTTTGACATATTTACCGACGGCATTTTGCATACCTTTCCAGTACATCACAGCACGAAGGGTTTCTTCGAGTCTAGTGTGTCCAGGGTGCTGTAGATAGTGGTGGTACCAACTAACTACACTGTGTTGAAGTTCTTTTGGAATGACCATTTTTCCGTCCTTACATAGGAGTTGTGTACTTTTGACCAATTGTGTCGAGTACTGGTCTTTAAGCGTCTTCAAGCTGGCATCAAGTTTTTGTGATTGGGCAATCTCTCGTACTGTTAACGCGTAGGTTAAATCTTCTTCGCTGCAGTTTACAAACACCAGATTCATTCCTCTTGGTATGCAGAGGTGTCTATTGCACTCTCTTCCTGCATGGTGTACTGACACCAGCATTTTGTAAACATCATCCAGCTCTCATGCTCACTCAGTATTGGTCCGATGTCTAAGCGAGAGATGGCGTCGGCAACAGTGTTCTTCATGCCTTTAATGTAAACAATTTCAGGGCCAAATTCCTCAAGGAGCAATCTCCATCAGTAGACATGGTCAGAGGTTAGTCCGAGTGCATCTTGGATTAGATTTTTTTAATCTTTGTCCCCACAACATGCCTTTGAGCTCCTTGAGTGTTTTCACTATGGCCAGTAGTTCAAGCTTGGTCACGCTGTACTTCTGTTGCATCGTTGACAGCTTCCTGCTGAAGAACGCAAGGGGCATATTACCCTGGGTGATAACTGATCCAAGTTGTTTAGATGAGGCATCACTGTATACCTCAAATTCCAATGAATAATCGGGGTAGGCCAAGACTACATCCTTGGCAATTGAAGTCTTAACGTCATCGAAAGCTTTTTGATGCACCATGTCCCAGTACCATGGATGTTTCTTCATCTTGTTGGCTCTGTGTGACCTTGGTGTGACCACACTGTCCTACCAGTGAGGTGAATGGGGCCAGCACTTTGCTGCGTCTTGCCCAAAGATCTCTATAGTACTGGACCATGCCCAGGACCTTATTGAGGTCTTTGACATTTTTTGGTGCTGAGATCACGAGAATCACCTGTGCCTTTTTCTGTTGTGGTCTAATCCCTGTTCGTGCAAGGATATAACCTAGATATTCTGTTTCAAAGGCACAGAATGATCATTTTTGGGCGTTGATTTGCAAGCCCGCCTTGTGTAGCCTGGTAAGCACCATGTTCAACTTGTCAAGGTGGTCTTCCAGGGTTGCCTTTGTGATGCATAACAAATCCTCAAGGTAAGCTCTTACAAACTCTAAGGCTCCCATTAGTGCTGACATTTTTGCTTGAAAGATGTCTGGCAACCCTGTGATGCCCATAGGCAATAGGAGGTAGGAATATTTACCCCATGGGAAAATGAGGGTACATATTTTGGATGAATCAGGATCCAATCTAATGGTATAATAACCCATATTGAAATCTAGGGTTGTAGCCTAGGTAAATCCTTCTAGCTCTTGCAGGACTGTACTGATTTTGGGTAATGGAAATGGCTTTCGAACTAGTCGTTTATTTACATCTCTAAAATCAGTGAGAAAGCATACAGCTCCATCCTCCTTTGCAGTAATAATTGATGGTGATGCCCATTCAGACTCGGGCTGAAACTCTAGCACTCCCAGATAGCAGAGTCTATTCAGTTCTTTGATAGTTGTTTCTTTGCAAGATTTGGGTACTGGGTATGCCCTGCCATGATATGGCTTTGTGCCTTCCTTGACAAAGGACACGTACTCTGTGTTCCAATCACCTAGTGTTCGGTCAAAAAGTTCCTCAAATTCTGTGAGCAACTCCAGAAATGAGTATTGGGCTTGGAGACTAAGGAGAATACAATTGATGCTGACAATTTATTGGAGGTCTGCCTTCTTATAATTTGCATCTAGGATTTTAACTACACACTATGTTGCTTCCTGCATACTTTGCAGTTCAATTGCCATGCTGTTGTCGACAGCCCAGGCTTTATCCAAGTTTGATGGGGTCAAACTATTGATGTCTCTCATTGGCAAAATGATGTAATCAATGGTAATTTCTTTTGTTCGAAAATCTAGAACAATTCCGAGCTCTTTCATGGTTTGGCATCCAAGAATGAGGTTGAACGCTGGCTTTGTCATCTTTTTCATATTGTACTCTACTATGTCGGGAGTCACTATCTACTCCTTACTGTTCAAATACTAAAAGAACTTTAAGTTAACTTTGCTCCATCCTTTGGTTAGGAAGCACCTATTCTACGTGTGCCAAGACTTTGGCATCTGCCTAGTCAAGTAGGGAAATATTTCTCCTTTCCTTTTGCATGGAACAGGAGGTCGCCATCAGATCCACTGTCTAGTAGGATCCTGATGTCTGTGTTAATGATATGACACCCTGTAGAGTGTTCGATGTTCTTACGGGCTGGATTTTCAGTCGCTTTATAGCGTGCTTTTGCTACTATAGTAGTGACCCGCCCTTCTTTACCTGTCAAAGGGGGGTTCACATTATTGAAAAGGTCACCCGACAGTTCGGGGACCAAAAATTAGGCAATTGTTTCACTCTGTGTAAGGTTGGCTGGAAGAAATCCTAGGTCTTCTGCCGGATTGGAAGTTTGTGTTCATCATTTCATCACAATCGATTTTACTACACAATTTTGTAGTACTCCCCAACCCATCATCTCAGGATGAGTCTGAATCATCACTGTCACTCATGTCGTGATGCTTACACTTCTTCTTTCCGATAGCTCATTTCATTTTCTTGTTGGACTTGGTAAGTTTGTGATTTTCGTGGATAGCTGCGCACAGGTACTTCCTCCTCGAGCAGGTCTCTCTGGTCGATGACAGTTTCCATTTGGTTTTCTCCCCTTGAAGCTTGACTTAAGGGTCCCATTGGAATAAACTTCCGGCAATCCGGAGTAATGTGGGTGATATGTGTGCCCCCATGTTTCTTGCAGAGAGAACAGTACTTCTCTGTGTGACGTCTCTTTGGAATCCGGTCACTAAAAGAGACCATCTTCTTCCTAGATGAGTTGTTAGCCTTGCTACGGTCTTGGGTCCTTCTCCAACCTTCTTGGTGGGGAGGCCTTCTCGATGCGTTCAAGGACTTTGAGAAGCTCCCTGACACTCTGTGGTACCAAAGCTCCACTGAGCTCATATTGGTCCTGCCAGTTCCTAGGAACCATCCTGAGGATGTGGCTTGCCAAGTCAGCATCATCGAATGGCCCGCATACTTTCGTAGACTTTGCAGCCTTGGAAGAGTAAAACAGGCACGGCAAGAGTTCTATATACCCGTTAAGGTGTTGGATTCTGCACAAAGTACCTGATGGGTACCCTGTTTGGTTTCTTCAGCCCATTGCTGATGTAGAAACGTTCCTGCTCCGCTGCATCAGTCCTAAAGATAGTCTGCAGATGCAACTGGACACACTCCTGAAAGGAGGTCCAAGATGCCGGGTGTTTTGCGGGATGCTCAGTCCCGTACACATCTTTCCAGGATTTGTAGTTGATCTGCTCCCCGACAATGGTGGTCCTAGGACAACAAGCAGTCTCCGACAGTTGAATGGAGTACTGCAGGAAGATTGCTTGGCCAGAGGATACTATGGCCTTGTTGGTGTGGATTTTAGCAGCAGTTGCTTTGTTCCACGACTGGAGGACGGGGGAATTTTCATCCGTCCCTTTGAACTTGGCTTTGGCCGCAGTGGCCGCAGTCAGTTTTGCCTCAGCCTTTTTGTCTGCCTTGCAGGCTTCCTCTTAGTTCATGTCTATGCCTCTCTGGGAAATTATTTCCATCGAGGTCTGAACATGGTTGAGGAACTGTTCAGGACTTCCCTTGTCAAAGACGGTGACAGACAAGGTCATTTTGTCGGAGACCTTGATTTTGTTGATCACCTTTGGGGTGTTCATGGCAGTGGGAATGTAGGAAATGGGTGGCTTGGACCTTCCTGAACTCCGTTCACACTCCTGAGGCTTGAGGCCTTCTGGGCTTGACTTGCTGGTCGACATCCTTTTGATTGCCTCTCCAAGGGGCGTGTTATAAACAAGGCCTTGAAACAAGTCTTGGGTGCCCTGTGGAGGTTAGTTCAAAAAGGAACTTTTTTTATTTTTAAATTTTTCTTCTTCGCTTTCTATTTCATGAAAGTCCTGCTTCCAACTATTTCACGAGACTTCTTGATCACGAAATTAACTTGATTTGGAGGAATCCTTGATTGCAGAAGTCGCTCGCTCGAAGATGATCACTTAATGTGCCGATTGCAGGATAAATTTTAGAGAGCTCGTCGATCGTGAAACCAGAGGAATTTGTCGATCGCAAAGATGATTTTGGAGAGATCGTGGATCATGCAAAAAATGTATCTCTGGCACGAAAAATTTAAAATTGCCGATTGCGATAAAAAAATTGTCAGCGTACCTTGTGTCGGTGAGGTTGGATGTCGATGGCTTCGGTGCACGAAGGTCGCACCACGGATATCTTAAGATAGTAACCTGATCCATTTCGTCGCAAAAAAATATCACGCGAAAATTATAGGTAGTTTTGACAGGTGTCGAAGATTTGATTTTATGAGCTATATTTGATACAATTGTGAGGATGGAAAGGCAGTGGATCTGCATTCCAATCCAAACGACGCAAACAATCATTGTGTAGATCCTACACAAAATTGGTATGTTCATATGCTTCTCAAGGGTGTTCAGATCTTCTTCAAGGGTGTTCTGTTGTTTGAGGTTCTGAACTTCTGTGTTAGGGAGTCCATGGCATTGGGAGGTGGACTCTCCTACTGGGGAGTCCTGAGAATGCTCCTTTTAACTTTTGTACCCAGGGGTACAAAAAAGGCTGATACTTGGCCTATGTCAGTAGGATGACATCAATCGTTTTTTTCCATGGTTTCTAACCTTATGGAGTATGTCACTAACCAAGTTGATCAGTTTCCTTGACCTTCACATTCACATTCACATTCCAGTGGGTTCATGTAAAGCCATTTCTTGCAGTTGTCACAGAGTGGTGGTTAGTACATCCATATGGTGTTTTCAATTCTTGGAAATGGCACCATTATCATCAATGCATTAATCTGCATAATCATTCCCGGATAGCATACTTCTCATAATCCCCTGAGCATTCTCTGGAGAGTATGTGAGTCCCATTGGAAGCCTTGTATACTTATACTTGCCAAAAGGTGTGGTAGCAGTGAAAGGTCTTGACTTCCTTCATCAATTTTCTGTAAATGAATAAACTTTAGCTTGTACATCATATACTCTTTGTTGAGCATCAATGAGCAATTGTTTGAAATCTCTTCGGGCCTATCTTCAACCAAACATCTCATCTATGGGCTATCAGCTATCATGGAAAATGGTTCATTTTATGCACCCATAAAAAATCTTGCAATGAGTGGAAGAGCACCCATGAACCTTCTACTTGTTGGGAAAATTCTTATGGTTTTTAGCAAGTCAACTATGTTTTTTCCATGAATGTTTGTTAACACACTGCTTACACCAAAAATGGGAGAGTAAGACTCAAGTAATTTGGACAGACTGAAATCTCCAACACTTCAAATTCAGCGGACCAATCATCTACATTCCCTTCAATAATTTGTTTGAACAAGAAGAACTTTGAACAGAATGTATGATAAATATTATGACCCAAAGAAAAATTAGGTAAGAAGCTCAGTGACATATCCATGGTATGACATGTACTCAGCTAACACAGACCTAGGGCAAGATGGCATAATTACCAACTCTTTGCTGCGAGGAAGCAATGCAGAAATGATAAGTTACTAGATTTCAATGAGTACTTCACACATAGCAGCTGACTATTTTGTCATACATGTAATGCTATTTATGTTGTGTTTATTACTGAGCAATAGTTGCACTCAGCAATCAAAGCGCAGTAATTATGATTTTACTTAATGATAAAGCAGCAAACTCAAAGATTTATCTAGTGCCAATCATAGAATGAAGTATTGTTGTTGCATGTCATTTTACCTTGTCATGTTCTTTGTAAGCCAATTTTGCTGTAAATATTTGAGAGCAAAAATTCAAATTTAAGATTTCTTCTATACCAACACTCCAATCTTTCATTCATTTTCATCCCATGTGCCTTGATTCTGTGTTATTTCAGTGTGTTTGTTGCCCAACCAACCACATCAATCCCTCCCTTGCCATCATTCATTTCAACCCATGTTGTCCTGATTGCCTTCTTTTTAGTTGATAGTTGCATCATATGAGCTGCACCTGGAAAGATGGCACAACAAGGTCGGTACTTTTTGATATTTCTGTATAAAAATTCGAAAAATAAATGAACTCACATTGTTTTTGACCTACTAGCATATGATTGCTTGTCCGTGAATCCAGATTTCTCTTGGTGCTTCTCCCCTTCCACCCTGATGTCTGTGAAGCCAGCCCAAAATGATGAGTATTTCTTGACAATGTCATGATGAAAATCGACAAAAAATGAGCACTCACCTTGTTTTTGACTCCAAAATAAGCCCCTGCCTCTTAATTCAGTAGAGGTGGATGTAGCTTGATACCAAAGTGTTAACAGTCAAGAATAAAAGAGTTTGCCTAGAAAATGTGTGTGACTTTGAAGATTTATGCATTTCCTGAATTGACACAAAAATTGTAGGTTTTGTTGCAACAAATTGGTTTCAAAGCAACTGGAGGGTTGGGATGCCTTGTGTTGGTAGTTGTTAGGGCTGGTGCATCACCGGAATCAATTAACGATGATACTCGGTGAGTATTTTTGAACTGGTTTGTCATGCCAGTCCTCAACATGGTTGTTGTGTTTTTTCGGCAGTGTGATTCCAACTTTGCAGCACAATAGGGGTACATAAAAAACACCGAAGAGGTAGCATTTCCTAATGTTGCCATAACCCTAATGCAACTGCATTGTGAAAATTGCAAACAACCTTGTGCCTATGTTGGGTTTGTCGGGGACATGTCAGCATAATGTCACCGTGACAAGACAATGTCACCAAATCTGGGTGACATCCTATATGTCGGCGACATTTTTAGCTCTAATCTCACCCAGTCACGTGTCATTTGGGTGAGTCACATGTCTTTTCCAGTCTGTCTGTTACATCACCGCTATGTGAGAAGTACATAGGATACAGACCAGTTCTGTTTCCTATATTATTATGCACAACAGGCACAACAGCCTGAACTTCATAATCGGGGAACAACAATCTTTCCAATTAAATAGTTCCATCCTCCTCACCATGACCGCAGATATCTCCGGCCATAGAAGGCATTAGACTGTGCCATCGCCAACAGTCCGTAGCCCGCAGTGAACTCTTTCAACAGGTATAACTCGCGAGGTGAGAGCACAATTTTTCTATTTGATTTGGCTTATGGCGCGTTTTACACTAATTAATTGTTTCAATTACACTGATACATGCCTCCCAACCCGCACTGGGATATCTCAGCCCACAGTGCGAATTAGGCCAGCGCCGCCTTCAGCGCCGACTAGCTAGCAACAACAGCTAGCCGACCATCCAACCGCCAAGGTGAGAATCCATGTAGTTTTTTTGTTTCGTCAATTTTTTGCTCTGACACCACACGCATTTTTTTCAATTAAATTGTTACGTGCCACCAACCCGCACTGGGATATCTTAGCCCACAGTGCGAATTAGGCCGCGCCGCCTTCAGCGCCGACTAGCTAGCAACAACAGCTAGCCGACCATCCCACCGGCAAGGTGAGACTCCGTCTGGTTTTTGTGTTTCGTCAATTTTTCGCACACCCTCATACTAACATTTTTTTCTAATTAAATTGTTACGTGCCACCAACCCGCACTGGGATATCTCAGCCCACAGTGCGAATTAGGCCGCGCCGCCTTCAGCGCCGACTAGCTAGCAACAACAGCTAGCTGACCATCCCACCGGCAAGGTGAGAATCCATCTGGTTTTTGTGTTTCGTCAATTTTTCGCACACCCTCATACTAACATTTTTTTCAATTAAATTGTTACGTGCCACCAACCCGCACTGGGATATCTCAGCCCACAGTGCGAATTAGGCCGCGCCGCCTTCAGCGCCGACTAGCTAGCAACAACAGCTAGCCGACCATCCCACCGGCAAGGTGAGAATCCATCTGGTTTTTGTGTTTCGTCAATTTTTCGCGCACACACACATACTAACATTTTTTTCAATTAAATTGTTACGTGCCTCCCACCCAACCATGGACATCCCAGCCCACATTATGAACCAGGACCTGCCGCCCTCTGCGCCAACTAGCCGCTAACCGCAGCTACACGCCAGTTCTTCTCCCAAGGTGAGAATTTCTCTGGTTTGTTTGTTCTCACCTTTTCCATCACAGACACATCAGCTAATTTTTTTCTAATTAAATTGTTACGTGCCTCCCACTCAACCATGGACATCTCAGCGCACATTGGGAACCAGGATCTGGGAATCGATGGTGGGTGGTACCTCGTAGGAACAGATGGAGATGACGTGACAGAATCGTTTGCAATTGAGGATGAATTGTGCAAGGACATTGCAGACACACCACAAGCTGAGGGGATTCAGGTCATCAGGAGAGAGGAGGGTGAAGAAGAGTAGCAGATTTTAATGTAGTTCAAGGGGTATTTACATGTCTAATGCATCATTTTTTAGTAACTAGCAACTGGTTCTTCAACAGATCTAAATGTAGTTAAATCTGTTAGTTAATGACTATTGGATTAAGCCACTTAGTATTGCTACTAACAATTACTACTACTAAGTACTACTAGGTGACGACATGTCGCCATCTTCGAAATGTCGCACACGGCGGCTTTCTTTGGGCCACCTTGGAAACCCCTAATGTCGCGACATGTCTCGGTGACATCTTGCGACATGTCACTCATGTCATATGACGTGACAAAAGACTTTCTTTTGAGAGCCTCCGAAGACATGCCGTGTCCCCGACAAACCCAACATAGCCTTGTGCATGGGTAAATATTTGAGAATCAGATGGTGCAATGTGGGTGGGTGGGTGGGGGTGGATGACTTTTTGTGATGGAGAAAAAAGAGCAAGAGCAAGGTCGATCAAAAATGGGTGCTCACAAAGTTGGAGTCACCTGTAAAAATGTGCAATACACATACACATTTATTCTACTTATAGTAGTACTTACCGTTGCACCCTCTAGTTGAAAATAAATTATTGTAATCTTACCATTATTACTATTCTTATTTAAGTCTGCACAAGAGGTGCATCATTTTGTAATCTAGAACATCTTACAAAATCCTACAGAGTCTTACATAAAAAATCTACCTACAATGTAAGATTTGCTTAGTAGATTACCAAAAGTCATGCTTGTAATCAAGAGAGGGAGTTGATGTCACTTCAAGATTATACCATCAGCTTTGCTTTGGGAGTAATCTTGAAGTGACATTGACTCCCTCTTTATTACAAGAGGTGATTTTTTCGTAATCAACCTTGCACGTCTTACTTGAGGTAGATTATTAGTAATTTAAGTGCATTTTTACTCGTTTATTCGTGGGTATTTTTTCACGTCATGATTTCTATTATGGTAAAATATGCTCATGGTTCCCAGAACTTCCTAGCAAGTTGCAGGAAGGAATCAAAGTTACTGGAAATCCAATTCTCAGAATATTTACTTATTTAACCTTACTCGAAATTTTATCCTTGTTTCAAGGATAAAAAAATTCTGGCCGAAATTGGTGAAATCGTCGAATTTTTTATCCTTGAAATAAGGACAAAAATCGTCTGTGTTTGTTCTCAAGGTCGCCATTTTCGGGGATCGTGTTGCGGTCTCTCGTTCTTGACACCATTCATCAGACAACAAGTTGGGCTATCTGTTGGTATGTTTCGGTCGTGTTGGGTGCTCTGCAGCCTCAGATACGAACCAATGCTTCCGACACTTATTCTCACAAAATACCTACCTAAATGGAGTTTTTTAGGCTTTAAGCAGCTTTTGACCCGTGGCAGGTGCGCAAATGGATGCGTGCATATGCGTGCATATATGCGCTATTAAGAGTGGTCACATAGGAGTTGGTACATTTTCTACATAATTTTTTTGTCCTTATTTCAAGGATAAAAAAATCACCATTTTTTTGAGATCAAATGGACATGCCTGCCAAACTTAATGAAACAATTTTGCATCAACTGCATGTTTATCGCCAAACCTTCATAATCAAATACCAATATTCACGCAGGTATCAACTAATTTCCAATTGGTATGAGTCTGGAGCCTGTCTAGTTGTGTTTTTATTGGTCCATGAAAACATTGGTTTTTATCCTTTTTTTTATCCTTTTTGGGACCTTCAGTAAGGTTAAAGCATGACCTGCTATCCATTCCAGACTTTGTGAATAGTGTGATGAGTGAACAAGTTTTACAAACGTATTATCTTATGATACTTTTTTATCACATAGCCAGTATGACATTTCAACCTATCATTGTATAGACACAGTATTGGTAAAACCACCATGCACCATTTGTGTGATAGTCACTAATGTATAGAGAGATATTCTTATAATTTTATTGCCTTACCATACCTGGTAAAGGGTGATTGCTCCTTGGCTACAACATTATAGGTAGACCAGTAATACAAATACTTTTATGTCAGAAGCATCAAAAGAACATATCATGTGATCCATTGCCATAAAAATGCAGCGGACTATGAAAATATGTATAATATTGTTAATCTAAATAGTTGAATAATATCATCAGCACCTCAACATCAGTTTGAGACCATTATGTTAATATCAATTTATTGATCATTCAGTCATACAGTACCCACAAGGAAGGAGACCAGGGAGTACTCAATGGCACAACATTTGTCAAAGAAACACAATCAAACTAACACTACAATCCATCAGTGTCTAGGAGATAGTGGAGTTGAGTTGCAGATATTTTCATGTTACCTTGAAAATAATTTCTTACTAGTATGAGTTTTATAATAATATAATGGTTTGAATTTTCTAATGATTACTGTTTTCTAATTTTATCAATTATTTTGAAAGTTATTTTTTGCCAACTTCCAAGCAAAACATAATTGATCGGCCATGCTTTTGCTGATGTGTTTGCACACATTTTTTCTCCCCCTCCTCCCTCCCTCCCAAATACCAATTCTTTGGTTGATTGTTGTGTTAGCTTACATGTTTCTGGGCAACCGCTCTCACAGTGGCAAATCAATCAGTTTGTGCAAATGCACAGCATGAAATTAACAGGAGAACAGAGTTGTTTGGCCTCACATGAGAGTTGGCCTATTTGAAAGATTATTGTGATACAGATTTAGAATGTTCTTTTTATGTGAGAAGAAGACAATCAAGCATGACAGATGGGTCCAAGACAATGAAGACAAGAAACAATCATTGGAGATGAATATGGAGGTGAATACCAAGATGAATACTTTTATTGACAACTTTTATTGACAATTGAGAGGCTAGTTGTTTGTCAAATAAGGATTGCTGTGGGATGGAAGACCATTGCAGACAAGGGAGAGTAGGAGATGTAGGTTAGTACCATGTTTTATGCAAATGTCTTACACTGTAGGGCACACTGTACAAAAAGTAAATTCTGTTGTGTGTAATGAGGTATGCAAAGACAGTATCAAGTTACTGCTCTGCTTGAATTAGGCAGTTAGATTAAAGTACTTAAAATCATATCACATTGGAACCACAAACCACAAGTAAAATTTCAGGAATATATGACCAAAAAAGGTTTTATGAAAAAGAGTAACTGTGCTTCAACAGAAAAATGGTGAAACGAAATCAGGAAGTCTATCAACACATTTATCGTTTGTAGTGTTGCACTTGTTTTTAAGAAAGTAAGTTTCACCAAAATGTTATGACAATCATGAACTATCATCTATTGTGAATTATAGTGGACTATCATGAACTATTGATACATTTAGTTGATAATAGGTTATAGTTGATGACAGCCAATGAAAGTTGTTCAGAAAGGTTGAAAGTTGTTAAGAAAGGTTGCAACTCTTCAGCATCTGCATTTCTTTAAAGCTATCTTTAACTAGTGGATTGGTCTAAGGAGCTTTCTGAGATGTGATAGTAGTGATTTTGTGTCAGTAGAGACATAGCCACTTTTAAGAAACCATTGCTTTATTGATCTTCCACCTCATAAAAAACCTTTGTTTCATTCCACCCAAAGCATATCCTTGTCAATCATTGTAGCAATCTATACACAAGCTCACATTACATTGAAGGCACCTATCAAAGACACATTTTTGTTAGGTAGAGTCTTCTTCCATTTCTTAGCAGTATCACTTTCAATGTGGGCCCGTAGGAAAGTTGCAGTGCTGAGAGTATGCCATTGTATACCAAGTTGTGAGTATTTGATGGAATTTTTCATTGTGAAGAATAATTAAGAGTTGATTTCATCTGGTTCACTATGATTTTGCATGGAGAGAGGTCCTAAAAAGGCATCTCATACTTTGGCTCCCAAAAATTGTACTGTGAAGTCAAAGCAGTTAAAGATACTGCTGATGAGCCCCCTTGTCAAAGGTGCATCAGACGCAGGAGCATCATCATCATCATTACATTGAGCTTGATAATCTAATTGCAGCTTCATGAGATTAAAAATAAGCTCAGACCAAAATTCTAAGTGCTTCTGTTTTCTATGCATTCCCTCTTTCTTCTTTGCTGTATTCTATTACTCATGATGAAAGTATTTATTGCAGTACAATAAAACCCAGATATATCATGAAGATAGACAGTCAATACTTTTTACTCTAAAAAATCATTGAAGTGGCACAATTGAAGTGGGCAGCCATATCAACACTGTTCATATGAAAGTTGTACAGTAGAATTGAGACAAAGATAATTCATCATTACTTGACATCCATGTTCTCATGACCAAATCCTTATTGACTTTTTGTCCCATTCAATATAATGTGCTACTATACACAAGAGATGCCCTGGCTTTGAATCATAGACTGAATAGCAAACCCAGTTGTGACTCCTCTCAACTGTCTGCCTCATTTTGATTCTTCTCTTCCTCCATAACAACATGTACTGGTTCTGTACCCTGATTCCTCATAAATCCATGACACTGAGTCTTAGCGTTGTATATTACTGTTGAAAATAAAAAGTCTGTGTACATTGAATGTGTTATGTATGAAAACATGAGTGAATTGGTTGGACAATTTCACCATCTGAAAGAAAACCCATGTTATTGGGGGGATAATTACATCTGGAAATGACATTGTAAAAAGGAGAATGAAAAAAGTGTCGTGATTCCTACAATGCAATCATTACAAAACCAGTGGTGAGATTTCATTAGGAAATCCCTGCGTGAATATTGCTAACAAGAAAGGAAACAATTCAGTGCAAAACTTCTTCAAACAAAGGTAAGAGTTTTTGATATACAATCTCAAAAGAATGGAATACGCTGATTCCAAAGCCTACAAGACTAAAAAATCACCAACAACAAGACCGATGATAATTCTACTAATGTACCACCCTCATAAAGAAAGACTGAACCCTGTGATCTTTCTATCATGTCATGCCATTCCATTCCATTCCATTTTCTTGTCTTCTCATTTTAGACTGAGCAAGAAATACATGGGGTGGTGACATGCCCCTAGAGGGGTATTTTGGGGGAGGAATTGTTCTTTTCCATGAGTGGAGGCCAGAGAGGCATCTATTATATGCTTGTTGCAAACTCGAATGTGGGCTTACAGTGCCATGTCAGAAGTGGTATTATAGTGATCCAATAGGCTATGCAGGAACTGGAATTCTTTGGCAATTTCAGTGATATTTATGTTGTATGTTGTATGCAATATATAAGCAATTTGGCGATGCTGTTCTGTTTTGAGCGAGCTCCCTAAGCTCTTTCAGCCATTCAAAAAATCATAAATCTCTTCACAGATAACTATCGTAGAAGGCGGTGCAATTTACCATACAAATAATCTCAAATAATACTCATCTGACTCTCATCAGATCTCATTTACACCGTACAACTGCACCTCACTATAGTACGAACAATACCGACCTTTCATTTTAGTTTACCACCCGCCCACAGATACAAACATCGATTTCGCAGAAACACTACTACCTCTAGGACATCATACCTGTAAGCAATAACCAACATCCTCCCAAACTTGATTTGAGGCTATCGTACGGGGAAATGGGCGGTGATTACGCGAAAGAGAAGCGGCGATTGAAGCGTCTTGAAGCGCAAGGTGGAACTGCCAATGAAGTGACACGAACCCCGTCACACATCAATCCATCTACTGAGCAGAACAGGGATCCCAACATCACTACGAAGGATAACAACATCTCCTCTTCCGGTCAATCAAATAGTTCCTCTGCTCTGCTACGTCTAAAACGGAAATTGGAGCGTAAGGCAACGGGTAAATTCAAGACTGGAAATACCTCCAAGAAACCGCAGCTCGAATCAAAGCAGGAAAAAGGCAAAGCTGCAGAACGCATTCAATCTCTTCCTTCGAAAAGGCCGAAGACGAATACTCCTAAACAAGATTACTCAAGCAATCGCAAGTCGCCTCCCACTAACGTGAACAAAAAGCTTCCGCCTTCCAAGAAGAAGGCAACAAAGGATAAATCGGAGGCTAACAAGAAGCCCAAACATCTCAAAAGGAAGGTAGACCAGCTATCAAAGTCTCTTACCAATGGATCTCCCACTGCCTCTGCCTCTGGAACTGATATTACGCAGTTAGAAGCACAAATGAAAGAGCTTGCTGAGCAGATCGAACACTTCAAAAGAATCAAGTCAACGACGTCGAAGGCTTCGAAAGATAGTTCTGAAACTGATACCGGCGGTGACAAGGACATACCGCAGGCTCAAGGTGAAAATCAAAACAAAAGCGATGGAAATGATTCATCTTCTTCGTCCGAATCTTCCGACGATAGTTCGTCTGCACCTGACGAAAACGTTTCTACTGATCCCGCCAAGGAAAGTAAAACTCTACTGGCTACATCATCTAGCAGCTCGTCGGAGGATGATTCGTCGTCGGAGGATGAAGAAGTTGTAAATGATTCGAGCGCTCGATCTCGCGGTAAAAGACGCAGGGGTAGAAGAACTGAAGGTTCTTCCAAAGAGAAAGTCAACGCAGACGAAGCGATACCTTTGGAGGCTAAGTCTGAAGTAAGTGAAGATAAACAAGTTCAAGTGTCTAAAAGGTCCACGGATGATGTTGAGACCGCATCAAAGAAGAAAACTCCTAAGAAGGAAGACACTCGCCGTTGCATCGGCCGCAAACCGGTTACAGATTATGTCGTTGGGCAGAAATACTCTGGTACAGTGAAGTACATCAAATCTTCCCTGGGAGCCTTTATTGACATTGGAAGCCACTCCGATGCATTTTGTCACATTTCTTGTATCTCTGATGAGTACGCAAGAAGTGTAGATGATGTCTTGAAAGTTAATGATTCCGTAGAAGCTCGTGTGGTGGAGATCAATCGAGAGAAGAAGCGCATCACTGTTAGTTTGCGAAGTGAAGAAATGGCGCAGAAGGAACAGGATGATTTGAAGGCAAAGAAGACTGTGCAATCCGGGAAAAAGAAGAGTGGGGTGATGTTGAACCATACACGCTTCGATAAAAATAATGCTGAGAAAGAAGACAACGAAGAGAAAGAAAATGAAGTGCAGACCAAAACAAATTCAAAATCGATATCATCAGAAAGTGGAACACAGTCAAAAGATGTTTCATCTGGTGGACAGAAGTGTGGAGCAGATTTGAAACGAGAGCGTAAGCTTGCGAGAAGAGCTGAAAGGAGAGCACAAAAATCGGCTGAGTGAGTCACATGTTGTGGCTTTGGTGCCGTGCGCGACTGCTGATGTGGGGTCAACGGGTGCATCACAACTATAGGCTACAGCACACATAAGAGTGGCCAAGAATAAGTGCTTAGAAATCAAATCTAAAGTTTCATGTCTGCTTCCTAATGATGTAGCATACTAGTGACAACAGGGATAGTAGTCACATTCCACAATGCTTTGGTCGGAACTTTTACTATATCTCAATAGTTCGCTTTTCAATCAATGGAACATACACAGGGTCATACATCTTCCTGGAAACAAAAGCGTCAAGATCCTCCATGTGTTTTTGATTGATCTTCGATGCTTGCCCTGTCCTGATGGCTTCTTCGATCACTGCAATAGCAACCTTCTTTGATACATCCCTTATTGTTTTGATGCTGGGAAAGACTTTGCCCTGAGCCAGCTCATCTTCGCTTACATAGTTGGCGAGTGCTTCGGCGGCAACATACAACATTTTGTCTGATACTGTCTTTGCCCCACAAAGAGTAACTCCTAGGCCCAACCCTGGGAAGATGAACACTGCACGACGAGAGACAATGAAGTTAGATGAAGTAGTACTGATGCATAGACCAACACACATAAATGTTCTCACTATTGTTGCATTGAGTGGGATAAAAAATCCTTCCGTCATCCATTTCAACAGGATCAAACGGGCTGCCACTCGCGAAAATGCACCGGCCATCCGTCCATTCAAAAGCTTGTTCTGCCGAACACTCAGCTTTGGTTGTTGGGTTTGACAAAGGGAAAATGATTGGTCTGTCACAATGTTTCGCCATATCTCTTATCAGTTTCTCGGTGAAAAGCCCACCAACCGCTGTCATTCCTAGAAGCATGGTGGGTTTGTATTTATTGACAATTTCGTTCAGCGACAGTCCACCGTCAGTTTTGCGGGCAAACAAGGCTTGTTCTGGTGAGAGTTCTCCCATACGTTCGACCCCAAGGAGGCTATACAATGGGAGTAACGTCAAAAAGGCAGCCTTAGCGTTATTTTAGAAAAGAGGGAAAGCACGCACATGTACATACCCTTTTTCATCAGCAATAAAGAAGCAATTCTTCGCCTCTTCTTCTGTCCTTCCATGCTCAATCATAGCCTGATACAACACTTGTGCAACTCCAATGCCTAATTGGGGTTCATCAAACAGAGAAATTGATGAGATATCAAAATTGATGAAAACAGCAGTTAGATAGTTCACAATTGTGTGATTCATACCGGCACTTCCAGCTCCAGCAATCAAGATTCGTTGATCTCCGAGAGCAGTGGGATGCTCTCCCTTGGCACGTAACCCACCAAGCACTCCCGCCAAAGACGTTGCTCCAGTTCCTTGGATGTCATCATTGAAGCATAACACTTGATCCCGATACTTATTAAGAAGTTTCTAAAAAAGTGGTGTATAAGTGGGGAGAAGGATTCAACACATTCAGGAGGGGTTCACAGACCGTCATCTCGATTGTCAGGTATCATCTTACCTGAGCTTTATCACTGCTGAAGTCTTCAAATTGAATTAGCACATTTGGCCAACGATGACGTACAGCTTGAATGAATCTTTGAATGTTTGTGCCCAAATGACAAAAATGAGTTGCCTGAACCATCATAGTCGACTTTTCAAGTATGACGTCAAAGCAACAAACTTACTCGTCAACAAGATGATAGTAAGCCGCACCCCGTAACCTAGGCTTCTGCAACCCAAGATAAAATGGGTCTTTAATTAACTCCGGATTATCAGTCCCTACATCCAACACCACTGGCATCACTCTGTGGGGTGCAATACCTCCTGCGGCGCAATACAGAGAAAGTTTACCGATTGGAATTCCCATACCATTGGCACCCAAGTCCCCTAGTCCTAGAATGCGACTTCCGTCGGTGACAACGATCACGTGAACGTCTTTTTGTGGCCAATTATAAACCTAGAGATCGGCGATCAATAAGTATAAGTTGGGTAAAAAAGTGCATTTAACCGAAAGTGATTCGAGAAAAACTGTACCATTGCTGCCATGTGACCACGGTCTTCCTGTTTTGGAAAAGACACATGAATGAGAAGGACAAAGGCCTTCACCGAGGGTAAACACACCGAAATATCAAACTCGCCTCACAAAAATACATCCCCCTATGCCTACGAAAACGCATCCCAAATTCCTTGCAAGCCTGCCCGACAGTCGGCGTGTAAATAATGGGCGCCATCTCCTCGATGTGATCGACCAATATCCTGTGATACAGCGTTTCATTCCTATCATGCACGTCCTCCAACAAAACGTTTTTCCGAATCATGCTCTCCTCCGCCCGGATTTCTTCGAGCACCCTCTCCTTTTGCCGGTGCATGTTCAGACGCCGGGGTGGAAGGAGGCCGCGGAAACGCAGCCGATCGCGTTCGCCGAGTTTGAAGGCGGTGCCTTTGTTAAAGAGGGGGTTGTTTAGGATCTCGGATCCGCGCGAATTGACGGAAATGGGGGCCAAGAATCGTCGAGTGCAGCCGAGCCATTCTCCTTCCGTTTCGTCGGGTTCTTCCACCCATTCGTCTGATGTTTCTTTGGTGCTCATCCATCGAAGCGATGAGGCATGGCTGCCGAGGGATGTTGCCAGGGGCATGCAGCGTGTTATGCTGCTTCTTTGGCGGAGGAGGGAGCTTATCAGAGCCATTGTTGGGGCGAAAATGGAATGGAAATTTGATGGAAATAATGAACTGACGACCAAGGGAAAGCGTACGCATTGAACAAAATTATGCTACAACAGCTACAACCCACTCGTACCTCCTCGTACGACAACGTAAGTGCCACCGGAGATGGAAAGATATTTACTGTTAAATTTTAAAAACATCAAGTGCCCGCACTGGACCTGGGTTCTTCCCAGTCCTTGCAACCACTTCACCCGATCGGATACATGTGCTGACTCACACAGGAACCAGCCGGCCCTGTACATACTATGTGGAGTCTTACAATAACTAGGTAGGCCCAGGGGGTGCCGAAAATTTCGCAGGGTTTAGCGTACTGGTTACAGTGCGACCCCTGCTCCCTTTCCTAGCTTGACAGGAATTTTCTTGCCAGTTGGATCAAGGGCGGGGAGAGGGTAATCGCAAAGCTACTAAACTACACAACAATCAATCTAAATGCAAAGCCCTGCATCGATCGGGATCATGGTTGCACCTTGCTGCGAAGAATGAGCAGCTGGTGGAGCGGAACTTCGGTTTCAGGTGTGTGGCGCGTCTGTCCATCACCTCGATCAAGTGCCCGCACTGGACCTGGGTTCTTCCCAGTCCTTGCAACCACTTCACCCGATCGGATACATGTGCTGACTCACACAGGAACCAGGGGGCCCTGTACATACTATGTGGAGTCTTACAATAACTAGGTAGGCCCAGGGGGTGCCGAAAATTTCGCAGGGTTTAGCGTACTGGTTACAGTGCGACCCCTGCTCCCTTTCCTAGCTTGACAGGAATTTTCTTGCCCATTCGGTCGAGTGTGTAGCTCGACCAACTGCCAAGTGCAGGATAGGGAGGTGTGTCGGCCCCCCACCAGACTGGGAGGAGCAGCAGGAGGGACGTTGTATCAGGCGGGCCTCCTGCCGGGCCTCCCGTCACCCACCGAGCTGGACGGTCAAGATGATGGCCCAGCAATTTTTTTTTTTTTTTTTTTTTCCTGGAAGGAGCTCTGTTTTTCCGGCGTTGCTTCAGTGTCATGCCAGCCGCGTGTTGACACGGTGGTGGCAGTCATTCCCAAACCAAACGCACAAAACCAGGATGCAACGGCGGTAACCCAACGACGTGCTAGGCCGCAGCAGCATTTACCGTATATTCCGTTGCAACCACTTCTTCCGTGATGTCGTGATACACTCCCCCAGCGATATTCACAAAGCGGAACGTCTTCTTCATATCCTGTGACATACCTTGGGAGAACACGTGTAACTCTTCCCTGATATACTCTTTGAACGTTGTGCCCTTCCAACGACCCATTTTTTGGATTTGGCGGTCCGAGTATCCCGCCAATGACAAAGCATTGGCGCCACCAGACCGTAACGAATGCGTATCAATTCGTTCAATTGGAAAGCCCCTAGACGGATAATCCAGCACGAGTGCAGCCAGCTTTAGGGCAGTGCTGATGTCACGATCCGTCACGTCCACTCGACGACCTTTTTGAAAGTACGTGGACAAGAAAGTATCGGGGCAATTGGCGTTCTCCCGTACATGCAAGAACCGGCGTCCCAGAGCACGGATAGGGCAAGTGAGTGGATCGCCATTGTGTTCTTGGTGAATGCAAACCCCCTTCCACCCATTCTTTTGATTGTCTAGTTTTAAGGTAGCGGAATGCGCTGACATGATGAGGTGAGGTGGGGCATTCCGGGGGAGTTGGCGCAACATACCGTTGACTTTCCGGAAGAATGTAACATCCTGCTGGCGGAATTGAACGGTTTGCTTCGTATCGTTACGCGAGCTTTTGCAGGTGTATTCACCCACACGAAGGAGGTAGTAAAAGGCAATCGTTGTGAGGTCTCCGACCGCTGCTTCGAGCGGGGTTGCTGCGGGAGAAGCCCCAAGTCGACACAGGTACTCGGGCACATCGGCTTCCACAGGTAGTTTCTTTGACGTAGGCGGGTCCATTTTCCGCCAACCATCCAGCATCTGTGACAATCGTGGGAGCAGTTTGTCCGAGCCCGCTAGCTTTGTTGGGTTTTCACCGACGGCCAAGGCAATCGTCTTGCCAACGGCTGAGATTGCAGTAGAGACCGTTTGAGCTGTGACCTGGCGGCCTCTACCGGCATCTCCTGACCTGACGTACGCGGCGAATCCGGACAACAAGCGGACTCGTTCTGTGTACTGGACTCCCTGAAGGTGAGGGTCCACCCCCACAGGTTTGATAAACTTCTCCCAATGGTCCCAATGTGTCTGCCTGGTCTTCGTAGACGTCGCCACGCGTCCATTGTGAAAGCCTTCGTCCGCAAGATTGAAGTAACCTTCGTACTGGCGTTGGACGAGAGGCGGAAGTAATTCCAGGATTCCTTTTCCGTTATCTAGCAATGTTCGTTTCCGTCGTGGTTCCTGTGCCTCATGTACTGCCAACTCGGATTTTCTTTCCATGCGAGCCTCGTTACTATCCCGTACCCCTGTTGAATGTGTCACGTCCCTACGATCGTCTCCCCGCCAAAGGTGACACTGACGATCCCAAATAATGGGCATTCCTCATGCCGTGCGCTTATAGCGCTTATGCGATGACGTAGCTGGGTTCTTAACAAAATGCTGCTGTGTGGTTGGCGGCTCCGTCGCTAGCCGATGCTCCACTCCGGTTGATAACACCCGGCACAATGTCTGTGCAAACTCATCTGTGATATCTGTTGCGGGGGCGTGTCCCTGTGGGTATTTGCCACAGATGCGGCCTTGACACTTACCCAATATATACGCATAGCACAGCCCATTCTTTCCATCTTTTGTATATTTCGGGATGGTGGGGAGGTCGCCCTCGCTGACCTGCGCTGATTGGAGGAGAGTTTTCCATTGCACGCTCCGGAAATGTGTAATGTACCGTGACATGAAGTTTTTTAATGTTGGATGTATATCCGTTTGCCGAATTAGAACAGGCCGGTCATTATGAGATGGTTGGGAGCGTGTTGTTGATGGAGTAGGCGTTGTCGTAGGTGCTTGTAGCCACACAGTAGGTGGCCAACCTGGTGGGACGGCCGGTTGTAGACTATTTCTGGCTTGGGTTGTGCGCTCAGTCGTGACGGCATACGCTCCCACCGTTGCTTGCTCCGTCCATTTTGCAGGGAAGTTGCCCATACGTATCTCCCGACAAGCATGAACGTCTGCACCGATAATCTGCATAAGCAGAGATGTAGGCCACCTAACTGCACCCGTTGCCAATTGGTCTGCTGTTACCGTATGGAAAAAATACTGTCTGCTATCATTTAGTATGGCCCATGTGATCTGCCTGCAGATAAGCGGTGTGAATGACCCCGCATTTGCGAAGACGCTCTCGGAGTCCAACATGTTCAACAGAGCGTAACAATTGTCAAAATAATCACACCGCTCGCCAAAGAGTACCCACAACATGGCGCAGAACGTGCCGAGATCCAATTTCAACTCGTGATAATTTGCTGCTGGAGGTCTGGGGTCACGCTTGCCCAGCAGGAGGGCCTCCGCTAGCGTGTGGTTCTTTGCAGTCGCTTGGATGGCCTGCTCCCTAGACCGAATGTCAGCCGTCTCATTCCCTGCCCGAGGCCGGCACACCAAAATGGAGATGCCCTGTTCAGCTGTCCCAAGATAAGCCGTTGGCGTCCCTGGGCAGAACTCCATTCTCACGATCTCGTCCATTGTTGTTTTATCAAAATAAACCCCGCGGTTAATTTGTACGTCGTGCTGTCTTGCCCACTCCTTCATAGCCACCTGCAGTTGCGTTCGTTGTGCATCGACGTCCTTTGTTGACTTAAAGTATTCCCAGATTTCCGGCAGGTTAGAAACAGTTCGCATGCAACAGAAACCTTTTAATTTAGCAAGTTGAAACTCGCTATACTGACGGGTTTCTTCGTTGCGCTGTCCCCCTCTCTGTGGCGTTGTTTCTCCGGGCGGTCCTCCATTACCCGTTCGGAAAGCAGCAACCACCGCTGCTGTAACTTGTGCCAACACTCCCACATCCAAATTTGCTTGGCGCGGTTCCTCTCTTGTCCCCTGTGTGGTCTGATCCTGACTTGGTGTATCTCGACAAATGTCCTGTTTATTGACTGGGCCTAAGCTCATCTCCAAACGGTGGTGAGCCCATTCCTCAAGGTGTTCGGTTGCACCAATAACTGCTGGCATGGCGAACGAAAGCACGCTGCTGGTGCTATTTGTACCTGTGCCTGGCATGGACGCCATAGAACACCAATCAAGGAGTAGGTCAAAGTGCACTGGATCCCCCTCCCTGCTACTCAGCAGTCCGTCGACCAGTCTACGAAGTTCCATTGGTGTCCGGCGTTCCTCGGCGCAGAAACCCACGCACGCAGACGGTAGTGCCAACATCCGTGGGCATGCTCGTCGTGACCGTGGTGCTCCCGGCGCCGGTGTCCAGAACTTCGTGCGATTTTCACTCTCGTCATAAAATGCCTCCATTGGCACGCAGTCCGTGGGAAGCATGAGCTCTTCCCACCCCCAAGCTGTGCTTTTTCCCAACTCCACCATGTGTGGGCTTGCAAATTTGGTTCGATCGCCCAAGAAACCGATGCTCTTGCCCTGCCAATCCGGGTCTGCTCCCGGTATCTTTGGATAGATGCCCGCCGAGTGAATTAAATGAATGAAGGGGGACTTCTTCCTCATAGCGGCGAACACCAACAACTTTGGGTACAGCATCGCGTCTTCCCGGAATCGCTTTTGTTCTTCACTGTCACCTCGTCGCCCCAATTGCCATGTTAGGAAATTGATGACATCCGTGTTTGTTTCCTTCGAGGCCGCGCACATCGAAAGTTCAACGAGGGTAGATTGTTTAGCCGCGGCGGCGCCGCCGCCCCCAGTTTCTTCTTCATCTCCTGCCTCCTGAGGATTCGGAACGCCAGCTTCTCCCGTCTGCACAGCTGGTAACGTCGTCGTTGCCATCCTGGGTGTGCTCACGCCCTCGTTTGTTGGATTCGTCGTTCCCCGTGCCATCAACTCCGTCGTGCCAGCACGAGCCGCCAGCAGAGGTGCTGTGGTCTGCCCCCCCGCCTCCATCAGCCGCTGTTGGCCTCGTGTGCGTGCCAGTGGGGTTTGAACCGCACCCCCGCTGAGGCGAGCCGGGTCAGGGAAGACCCAGTCGTCAGATGGTTGCTCCTCCTCATTGTCCGCGGCCTCGTCAAAAGCTTCGGTCGCGTCGGGCAGAAGGGTTGTCTCCCACGCGTCCCTCGTATCCTGGGTGATCGGCGACGCCGCTGCTGTGGGATTGGTTGCGGAAGTTTGCTGGGTGGTGTTCATCACTAATTGCTATAGCCGGTGTAGCTGGCCAGGATCCCGAAATGTCGTGCGTGTTGCTAATCGCAAAGCTACTAAACTACACAACAATCAATCTAAATGCAAAGCCCTGCATCGATCGGGATCATGGTTGCACCTTGCTGCGAAGAATGAGCAGCTGGTGGAGCGGAACTTCGGTTTCAGGTGTGTGGCGCGTCTGTCCATCACCTCGAATTCTTCTTTGAATAGATCTTGACCAATTATTTACAAACATAAGGAAGTGATCTTTATATCAAATAAGCGGCAGCAAAGGTGACGGAGATACGAGATGCTACGTAAAAGTCAAAGTTCCTAGAACACCTCGACGACATGCATAATAGGAGGAAGGGTAATCTGGAGGTATGGTAATGGGGAGGTAATGGGGTATGGCTGGGATGGCATTGTGCGCTTTGCTGATGAAGAGTTTGTGAAATTGGATTGCTTGAACAACTTTGGCAACTTCGGACCGCTACCATCATTTCATGCTGCGCCTCGAAGCTATGCCATGACTTTGGCGGCTGTCTAGACGTAACCATAATATGCATCTGTCTAGCTCATTGCCGATGACCCATGGTCCATGGTCGTAAATCGGCCATGCCCCATCAACTTCCAGATCAGCGCACGTTGGCAAGTTGCCAATTCGACAGCATATGATAAACCCAATTAGCACAGGAAGCTGATGCTGATCAAAGCTACTTATCCAAACCAATCGGATCATCACGTCTGATATACGTGAGAGACGCACACAAAATGGACGCCCGACGATGCAAGTCTGCCACTAACGCGTTAAAATACACATCTTCATAAATCAAGCGACGATCTTTTAATGGGGTTCATGGCATTGAGAGGATTGATAATGTATCCCTGTGATTGATTCACGCACATATCCTCGTTTAAAAGCAGGCTTTCAATCTTGGTTCTTCAACAAACAAAATGGGGAGATAACTGACAAGTCGACACATATGTGTGGCCATTGTTCCTCATGTTTGGACTGCGCCTTATGTGAAATCAACCTATTGGTATTCGGAACTGTACATCGTTCCGTCGACGGATGGATGGAAGCAGTCATGTTTGTGCGGATGCAATCCAGAGGCGAGTGATTTGCCATGCTACAGAGGAAATGAATGAAGGCATCTCTTCGTTGGTTGATCAATGGTATCCTCGTTCCGCACGCCCTCTGTTCTACGTTATTTACCAAGGTCTGCTGATTTTGGACAAATTATATGGAGCGGAACTGCAAACTACTATGTGATTCCTCATTTGAATGACTAGTCATTATTTTAGCCATTTCGATAAAAGCATTCAATGCAAGGCTGCTAACCCATCCTAGAATAGCTTCTCTGATAAGAGTTCCTGGATCGGGCAAGGAGTTGGTGAGATAAAGCCAACATAACTGTCCGCTTGGGTCCTCTACATTGGTAAGGACACAATTGTCGCTGGTGTCACACTTGCGACGGGATTTTCAATTAGTGGCATTATTTTGCAAAAGGACACAATCTGAGTGTCTGCTTTTTGAAATGTTATACATTGATTAATGATTCTGTAGGACTGTGGTTTGTGTTTACTTGAAATTGCTTCGTACTGTTCATATCTTTTTGTGTTTGCAATAGAATTTGATACCATCTACATTCATTTAGTGACACCCACAAATCTGTTTGCTGATGAAATATTCTGTTAGTGAAGACATGTTTTGACTTCCTGTCGATGGAATGCACCTAGCCTGAAAAAGAGCCTGATTCTAAAAATAGGCAAATACGGTTATTCGCTATTAGCATCATTTTTGTCATAGATCTTTACTTAACTGTTGTTAGAGTTAGGTACCCAATGATCTAGAGATCTCTTGTCTTCGATCATAACAATAAAGTCGTGTGCGAATGTTGCAGGCAGCGTTGTTCCTATCAAGCCAATATAAGGTAAAGTACTTCTGGAAAAAATTAGGACATCAGCGCAGGCAAGCTGATTGAAGATTCAAGTTTCTTTTGTTACGTGCAGCATATCAATGAATGCACTTCCATCGTACGAAGAGCCTTACAAATAAATAATATTGCAGAGCCCTTCTGATTATAGAATAAAACAAAGTATAAGTAACAGTAACCGATTCAATAGCTCTATATCTTTGCATCATTGCGGTCGTATTTGTAGTTACTGGGTTGGTGGTGATGTTTGGGTGTGTGGGTTGAAAGGGAGTTGGTGGGGTTTGGGGGAAAGGGGTGGACAGATCGTAGCGGCTAGTGAAATGCTTCGACCATCCGTGGAGGCATGTTCTGCAAGCAGAAGGGATGCTCCGAGTTTGCAAAAAGTAGTTTAACAGTGTGACGACCAGTGGCCGTCAATACTTTGTTGAAAGTATTAGAACAGTTACTACACAAGATCAAAGCCAATAGGCGAAGAGAGATGTATCAGTGTCGTGTGCGAGAGAAAATATGGATGACGCCCCGTCAGAAATCGCAATTGGCAGCAGATACATGTAAATAATGGAATACATACCACATTATGCCAGTGAATCGTAACATTATCGAGGAACCAGAATACTAATATTTTGTATTTTATCAAGTAGTAAGTAGGGTTAGGTTCAAGTACGTTCCGCAACAGAAACACATCTATTTTGTGCCGTGAATGTTTTTTTATCGAGCAATGGTTGTTGCCCCGCCCTCACGCGCCGCATCTGATCATACTTACCTTAAACAGGCCCGCATCTGATCATTCAGGGGTGTGGCCAAGTAGAGGAGCTGGTCCGTTCACGGGTGAAATACCCCAGACTGTACGTGATTCTACTTCACTTAGTGCTCAGCGCTAAGTCTGTTTATAATTTTTGACCTGGTTTGATGGCGCTTGCGCCTCATGCCACCCCTTTCCCCCCACCCCCACCACATCACACCCCCACCAACTACACACCCAAAACTGGAGCAATCCCTACCATCTCCTACATCTAATATCCCAATTAGTCTGCTCTAAAATGGTGTCGTGCTTTTGCTTTATGACTCATGATGGCTGGGACTTCAAAATTGCCTTCCATTTTTAGATGGGTATGCCATAAAAACCAAACCTTTCAGTAAGCAAGCATACACACCTACAACCCTTTATGTAAAGTCATGAGGAACATCAATGTGATGTTGTTTCTTGACTCTGTCCATACCTTCCCCTTTCCATCCCCCCCCCCACCCCAATCACACCCCCAACAACTATACACCCCAAACTGGAGCAATCCCTAACATTTCGTACATCTAATATCCCAATTAATCTGGTATCAATTGGCGCTGTGTGTATGCTTTATGACTCACCATGATGTGTCTTCAAAAATTTCAGCACTAATTCCATCACTAGATGGGTATGTCATAAAAACCAAACCCTTTCAGTAGGCAAGCATACACACCTACAAAAAATAATGTGCAAAGTCATCAAAAAAGTCAATGTGATGTTTTTTCTGGACTCTGTCCACTCCTTCAAGTGAAAAGACATTTCAGCCAAATATGCTGTACATAATTACACCAACATCAATGTTTTCGGAAAAGGGTTGATATCTTAATATTGATGTAAGAGTGCATGTCAACATATGTCAACATATGGTGGGTTGTCTAATGTTTGTCAGAAAGACTTCAAGTTCCCACTTCTTTAAGTCTTCTACAATGACAAGAATTTGCTTATATCTTTCCAATCCCATCTTTTTATAAGGAAGAACTCTCTGTGACATAGACAATGCAACCTATCATCATGATCAGTTCTCTTCCGTGCTTGCAAAAGTTGAATAGTTTAGCCCCACACTAGTAACACAATGGACACCTCCAAATAGATCCCACACTGCTTTGTTGTCAAGGCTCCATACAAAAGAACCATAACAATGGAATCTACTGCTATACCAAAAGAAGGTTGCTTATGCTTCCCTTTAGCTTCAAGATCAGCTCAATATCTTCATCTCTGGCAGTCATTACAGGCCACAAAATGTTCCAGAAGAGAAAATTTGGATGCTTCATCTTTGGTGAACAACAACGAGGTTACCTTATCCTTTTTAATCTAACATCATGTTTCAACAATATTATGCAGACTATTCACACTTGTCACCAATGGTCAACTAATGACCATTAGATGTTGCAAGATTCCACCATCAACAATTTCCTCTAAGTTCATAAACATCAATACGCACAGAGGATATTGTTCTGAGTATCCCCATCTCAATGCCTTAAGTTTAAAATGTTCACGTTGGGAGTGATCCCAAAGCAGAAGAGAACCATTGAGTCTCCTGCCATTTTGTGTTTAGTTTTTCTTGATTTTGATATGTGTCAATATTTGATTCTTTTGGGGTTTTCCTCTCCCACCATGATTTGAGAATGCCCAATGTACAGTGTACAGTTCTTTAACAATTTTGAGAATATGTTATGTACCACTAGTATAGTATGTTATTACTTTTTGAATACTAACCAGCATTCTGAAATGAATTATTGTCAGATATGTAACATTCACAAGCTGTGAAATAAGGACACAACTTGTCCAGACCACCTTACCAGTGCATGTGGCTGTTAGATGAAAACAGATCACATTATTTTATTTTTCACTTTCTAGACTGCATACTACTAAAACGATTATATCATTATTTTTCATACAATAGTTTGAACTCAAGTGAAGCTTGAAAGTGGGTGGTTTCACAAATCATCTCACACAACTTGACCCAATGATGTAGAGTTCAGAGATTTTTTAGCCTCAACCACCATAAGGACAAAAATTGAGGATGATTACACGATACACTCGTTGTTATTTATTTGATGACTGTTCTTCTTATCTTGACAAAATAAGACATTTTGACACACCAATAAAATACTTTATCAATACACCAGCATATCAGTACCAGCATATACTTTGGAACGGTCATTTGACAATGCCAAGCCAGATGATGCCAATTACAATATACCAACACTTTCAATATCTGTCATATCATTGCCAATATTTTTCAACACTTTCATGTAGCTCAGTTACACTTGATCTAAAGGAGAAGACATCTAGTTTTATGCCATGTAAATACAGTCAGACACGTATTATCTGACAACATACACCATGTATCAATGATGGAATCATATGGATTTTGGATGCATGTATCATATCATCAATGCAATGAGGTTGGATTTTCTGCAATGTTTCTCTGCAATGAAACTCAAACAGGCACCGTCATTATTAATGTATTTGGTGGGAGCTGCTGTATTGCGTTCTCCTAGTTTTACTTGTTTGTATGTTTATGCATATACACCAATATACCTCAAGAAACCCAAAATTCTCGACATTAAGTTTATTTCTTATATTTCTGATACTGTTGCTGTATCTCGATCTAACATTGCCCAATTATATCATTCTTCTTCATTCTAACAAAGATGATCATCTGAAGACCCTAAAATATGGCCCAGTAAACTTACCTGTAAGAAAGTAAGATGAGGTAGGGTGTAGGAAAAAACAAGACAGGTCACTCAATGACATTAATTGACATGTTGTTCAGTGTTCTAAATCACAGAAGAGATGTAATAATTAAAAGCTGTGTCCTTAAATCAATACGTGATAAGTCACATTAAACTTTGTTGTATTGTTGTATATATCCAATTACATCACATATTTATATTAACACAGTGAACTATAACTTACCACAAAGTAGTGCAATAACATATTGTATTCCTAGTGTGATTTGTGTGTCATCTGGTCAACATGCACATTAAGATTTTCATAAAAAGCATGACCTAAGCCGTTTCGAGGTAATTTATTATTAGGTAGTAAATGGTAGATACGTTGTTGTAGATTGATTTTTATGAGTTAAGTTGTTTGCTAGTAACAAGCAGCAATGAAGCAAATATGCTTCATTGCACAAAATGAAACTGTGTAGGATCCTACACAGATATGGTATGTCTTTATGTCATTAGTTGATGACATAAAGCATTATTCCCAAATGGTATTTCTGGGTAGTGAACCTATTCTTGCTATTTGCTGGTTCTTGCCATTGTTGTGAGATATCCCTCATCTCCTGAGAAATTAAGGGTATCTTTCAGTTTACCCTAGAGTACTACTGTAGGGTAGATAATTGGCCTATGTCACTCGCCCCACGATTGGAGCATCAGCGTGGCTCGCGGAAAAGTAAAACCTCTGTGAGGAAAAAATCCGATACGAGCCAGACTTGCAGAAAAAACCTCTTGGTTGGGGTAAAAATGTGCAAGTTGCTTGTGACATTTGTACAACCACATTGTTGTACTATATGAAGTGTAAGTTCTTTGTGGAGAGGGAGATTTTTCGGCTTATGATAAAGCTGATGTGTTTATACTCTCCTAAGCCAAGTATTATGACTTACTTCCGCGTGAAACCCTGATTGTCTTATGGTATAACTTTTGTGATAGTCCAATTATCACTGTTGTACAGACGGAATATTTTTGCGGGTAAATGACCTTTTATACTAAACAGTACTTCCACGGACCATGTGACCTAACTTTGATGAGGATCAAGTAGGGTCGGTCTTGTGTTGTCTGGTATCTCCTATAATTTTTATATATGTGTGCAAAAGTGGATTGCCGAACAACAATTCCATCTTATGAATGCTACACTACATTGAGGCGATAGGCACTGCATAGTAGGTATGAGTGAACGGCATCTGAATGTTTGTTTAGGAAAACATTGTGCCACTAGAAGCTGCTGATTAGACCATGGTTTGTCAGCAGGTCAAGAAGGTACTTGATCTCTAGATAATTATTCACTTTTTGGGTTTTAATTGTTGAAGACTCTGGTTGACTTACACTTGGAATCCAAATGACATACATTTGCTCGAAAGTGTAGTGTAGAAACTACACCTTAATTGTACCATGTGCGTACAATGTGGATATTAAACCAGGTCTATTGACGAAGGTGCTAATAGTACAGATATTCTGTTACTTTTTCTTATGCATCCTTGGTGTGAGAATTCGTCCTTCTAGTTGCTCTATTACCCCTATGTATCCATGGGAATAGTTGCCCATAAGGGTCAACTACCGGCAAGTTAACAATGTCAAGTCAATTTAATGGATTGACCAGAATCATTGGAAGGTTCAAACATCAACGTCTATGTCTTTTTTCTATTTAGAGTATGGAGTCATTGCTTTGACATCCTTTTGTACTTTGTAGCAAGGATCCTCCAGTGAGTTCTGTGCTTGTACAACTCTTGTTGTTGGTGGTAATGACATTGCAACATATTGCATGTACGTACCATTCTGTTTTTTGTAAAGACAGTGGTTGATTATCATCTTATGGTGTATGAAACCATATTGTGACTTCACAGCAAACATCTTGGAGAAGCGAATTTTTCCTTGATGTTGACAACATAATTGTTGTCTTCTATTTGGATTTGTCTTAGCTAATTAAGCCATACTACATTTCTGTGTATAGCTGCTTTTTGTTTGCACTGCATGCCAACATGGTGCTACATGTCTCTCAATAGAGATGTTCATGGTGTGACTTATCCGAGATGGTATTCCCTGTTAGCAAGGGATACTCACAATTCTCTGTGCTGTGGTTTTTACAAGAACAAAGATTGCAGATCTTTTGTGTTCTTGTGCTCATATGATTTTGAGGCTTGTTTTATGGTTTGTTGCACTACATTTAGTTGCACTACCTATGGTAATCCCCTTTGTGCTTAACAAAGAACAAGGTGTTTTGGTGACCCTATGAGTCCCTATTCTGGATACCAAATCAAATACTAGGTATTGAGTCGCAGTGAGCCCATTATCTAGTTTTACACAGTTTGTTTGAATATCCCATAATGTTTCTACATGGTCAAGGATTTCTTTCTCTTATTTTGTGTTTATGCACCCTTAGTTCAGCAAGCTGACTAGAATGCGAGCTACCCCAATCTGAGTTGGTGATGCTTAACATACATGTGTCTTTCTTTTGTGTACCTTGTCTCATGTGCCATGTTAGTGGCTATTGATGACGGTGTACCTCCTCCTCTACAACCCTAGTTGTGAGTGAGGCGAGACGAGCCTGTTGTCTTGCCTAAGGTTCTCTGGTACTGGACCACCCAGTGACTTGTGAGTTCCCCTTTTTTGGCGAATGTTTAGCGAGTTTAACTGCTTGCAAGCATTGTGCTTTTGCCATAAAAAGACTTTGGGTCTGTTATTAAGCCCTTGTTGTCCTTGTGCAGAGGTGTTATAGTTTGTCAGTCAAACCGGTACTCGCTGCTTGGTAAGTCCATCCTAACCTTGTTTAAGGTGGTCTTCCAAGCTAGCCTTTGGAGACTATCAGAGTACTCCAAATGAGTTCTGTTCAGAACCATATGGCCATCATTGATTCCATTGAATGTGCTTGTGAGGCACATGGAAAACCCATGCTTGTTTCTGCTAGACCTGAACAGGTAAGACCTTTTTCAGTTTTTCTAGGTATGAAATGGGTTCTGGATGCATCAGTATCCAATCTAATGATTTATTGACTTGTCATGAAGTCTTATATAATGGCAGAGTTGAGCATATCAACTCTTACAGTACTGTAAGGATTCTTTGAGTTTGGACAATTTTCCTAACTTTTTGTCCATTTTTACTTCTTTATAAGAATCACTTTCACTTTACAGTAGTTTCTTTTAGTTTTGGGTGTTATGTTCTTGTACAGCCAGTTCTGACGTCGGCTGACAAATATCCCCTCCAGTCACCAAGGTAAATTGTCCTCACTTTTTCCTTGATTTTTTTGACTGGTTGTGCTCTGTTTTTATAGGCTGTAAACCTACCTCTACTGAAAAGTAGAGATATACAGGCACTTTTTTTCCAAGACACCAAAACTCGGTCAAACAGTTTCTCTTGTTGTGAGAAACCTCAGTAACATGCTTGAAATTGAGTTTTTAGCGTGAAAGTGTCATTTTTTGACGCTACTTGGAAGTTCTGTTATTCTACTCTATCTCCAAATGAGTTTTCACAAGAGTGGTTAGCTCTGTGATCATGAGTATTTTTGCTCCAAATGAGCCCTGCACTTAAGTGGTTAGCTATGTGCTTTATCTGTTTTTGCCAGTTGTTATTTCAACTTGGGTCCACAGATTTTAACAGACTTTTTACATCAATTATCACTGGCAAGGTGAAATTGATCTTCACATAATATTTTATGTTGTTATTTGCTCGGAAATTTGGAACAATTATAACTCAGTCCTTGTATTCACTAAAGACTGAGGTCATATGTTGGCTTAGTCACTCTGGTAACATGTACTCAGAGCATGTGACTTTTCCCTTCCTTTCAAGTAGGAAGAACCCATCCTGCGTGCGCCAAGAGTTTGACACCAGCCTAGCAGGGTAGGGAAAACATATGTATGCTCCTAACATTGGAACATGTGGGAAGCTTGGGACTATGTCCTTCTTGCTTTCACTGTTACTGTAGCAACACCATGTCAGGGGTTGAAACCCAACATGGTTTGATTTCCAGTTGCTTTTATACCATTGCTTGTAATTAGTGCTACATTGCACTTGTGTGTATTTCTCTACGTGGGAGAAGGATTCAGCTTCTCAAGACAAATAAATGCACCACGCCAGAAATTTTCTAGGCATTTTTGTGTCATTCTTACATTTAGCAAGGTATTTGAATGTCAGGTTATTTTAACTTGACTGTAGAATTCTGATTAAGATTTTTTTAACGAGCTCTTTAATTTCAAATTAAATAATTCCAAACATTTGTTTGGGCTCTGAATTCTGTTTTCCTCGGACCAGAGGATGTACTCTTTCTTGCACAGCTACATAGCTGTTTCTTGTGAAAGTCGAGGAAGTAGTCTCACTATTGAGAAAGATACCCGGCAATTCGTGTTCTATGGCACCCGACAGTTTGGGGTCCGACAGTTCGGCAATTTTCTCATGCTAATCTGTTTGATTAGTGGACTTTTCTCTCTTTTTTGCTTGGATTTCAGTATGAAATCAACAAGTTGCGTATTTTCCGGATGAAAACCGCGAATACCAGGCAGCACTCTTTCGCAAATCGGAAATTTGCGAGAATTTTGACATGAGTATTTCTGGGGATCGACACATAGTCGATTTACGGGTCCTACTTACGCCCCCATGCGTTCAGGGACTTGGAGTAGCTACTCCACGTCACGCTCACGTTTTGGACCAGTACAGGGCAATATAGTGCTCCTATGCCCATATGCGGAGTAGATGAGTGTTCTCTCCTAGGCCGGTCATTTGCTCTCATGGGCTGGGCCCGATGAGGCTTAGACACACATCATGTGGTCGTTTTAATCAGATCGTGATCGCGAGGGCTGTGTCGCGATGCGATTTCTGAAATGGGCTGTGCCGTGACTTGCTCCCATTTCAATGGGGCTAATCCGCAATCGTGGGACAAAGTCCTGCGCGATTGCATCTCCCATTGAGTTTTTTTCTTAGCCAACCTTGTAACCTTGAGTCCCGCGTCCAACCTATGCCCGTGCAGTGTTTCCTCGCTACTCCCACCGGCACCATGCGAACGAAGAAGGGAACTGAATTCTTGGAGTGTAAAACACGTCAGCGGCGAGAACTTCCTGGGGGATCGCGTCCTTGGAGTGACTAAAACCTCTTGGGGGTCACCAGCAAGCCTTTTAAGCCTTAGAGGCTATGCAGAATACCGTGGGATCCATTTAGGCCCTAGAAGATCCTTTCTTTTGTACTGCCTTTTATTTGACTATGTACTTATACTCCGTGTCATCACTGCATCTGCATGTGATCACGGGTACTGGACTAATTATTAGTCTAATCGTGTTTTTAGTTCTATACAGAATAGAAGCGTACACATATTGCTCTTTTCGGGGAAAAAATTAACCCAAGGCATTTATATTTATTGCCTCCTTGCTCACTGAGGGGCTATTACAAGCTACATTGCAAGTAAATTTTATGCCACTACTTGTGCGCTAAAATACGCCACGAGTGGTCTTTTTACGTCAAGTGCACTATGTGCTACTTGCGCACTCTGCTAACAAAAGCAGAGTATACCCGTGTCAAGTGGGATCTAGCCCTCACTGACGTCAAGGGCAATTGTTTATATGGCTACTTGTCTCAATGACATGTGCCCGCCTGTGAGGAAAACTCACTTCAACTGGCGGAGTATAAACTCCTAGCTCAATTTTGGCTATTGCTACGCACTTGGAGTCAAACAACACAAGTTGCGCAATGCCTAACATACCCAGGGTATTGTACGGCCTCGGCGACAGACGACAGACAGACAAACCTACCATGGTTAACATGTACCTGATGGACGATGCATGGTGGAGAGTCGGACAGACGACTTGCTTGGTCGCGCGAAGGCTATCAATTGATAGTGACCTAAGCCGTTTCGAGGTAATTTATTATTAGGTAGTAAACGGTAGATACGTTGTTGTAGATTGATTTTTATGAGTTAAGTTGTTTGCTAGTAACAAGCAGCAATGAAGCAAATATGCTTCATTGCACAAAATGAAACTGTGTAGGATCCTACACAGATATGGTATGTCTTTATGTCATTAGTTGATGACATAAAGCATTATTCCCAAATGGTATTTCTGGGTAGTGAACCTATTCTTGCTATTTGCTGGTTCTTGCCATTGTTGTGAGATATCCCTCATCTCCTGAGAAATTAAGGGTATCTTTCAGTTTACCCTAGAGTACTACTGTAGGGTAGATAATTGGCCTATGTCAAAGCATCAAAACCTCACATCATGACTGTTGTATTTAAAAAATCTAACCAGTGTCTGCCCATGATGACATGATGTGAAATGACATGACACACAACATGACATGGCATGGCATGGCCTATGAGCAATGTCACAATGAAGTAAGATAAGAAATTCCAATACAAACATGTCGATTGAGTTGAACGGAAAGATCCAAACAAACAATACATTGTTCATCATCATGTGAAAATATTCTACAACATGCTGCAGCCAATGACGCTTCATAAAAATGACAAAAGTTGTAAGTGTGGTGAAATCATTGTGATGCATATGGGTGTACATCAAGTAGGCAACCTAAATTGCTCGTTGAACTGCAAAACACATTTCCTTAGATTGTTTGATCAAAGCCTGCCACTGCCACAAAGGATAAGAATTATGACTTGTCTATGAAATTGAGTTAATAGGCATGTTGATAACTCACATAATAATTGACCACAAATTTATGGTACAGTGTGTTGACAGTCAAAACAGTGAAAGACAAAACAAGGTAACAGTAGTATTTGAAACTCAATGAAAGCCAACGACAAGCTAACTCCGTGCATAAGAGGATGAACATGAACAAGACAATTACAAAGCTTGATCACAAAAGTACCATGCAGATCCAGTTGCGACATTGATGCTGAATCAAAAAATTGAGCAAATATCAGAAAAGAGCATCTTCCAGTAAATAAAAAGTCAAACAAGCAGCTGGGCTATAACATCATATTACTGCTACCAGTCTTTCATTTCCAAAAGGGACAAGCAAATTTATTCTCATTATACATACAAAGACAACAACTGATGGGATATGACCATTCAACACACTCCAGAAGTTAGTTGTGACATCAGCAGCTAGGCTTTCTGATGTGTCCTGTTTTGTCAATGATACTACGCAAATTCATACATGCCAAAATGTTCCCTTGTGCATAGTTTGAGGAGTAGTGGGTGCAGTGCAAGAACAGTGAGGGGCAGAACCTGACTAGATAAAAGGATGTAGAAAAGTTTTACAGTTCAAAGTATGTCATTCTCATGAAATCTGTAGCAATGAAACATTCATTTGAACCAAAGGTGTGAGAAAAGAAATGGACAGTTTATGCCTTACACGGGGAAGATATGAAAGAAAGAAAACCAAAAAGCTGGAATGAAAAGCATGACAGTATTTTAAGCTGGCCTTTGTCTATGGCTGGTTTTACTTTGGGCGACAAGACAAGAAGTGATCCAATTATCTTCAATGGCAATGAAGAGTATACCAAGAATGAGTTTGAAATTGACGAACAGATTGTGATCAAGAAAATGATGACAAGTCTAAGGCCATTTACTAGCGGCTTACACCTCTTTTGAGCTCATTACCTGATATAAAGCATGTTTGTGTCGTGCCAGCGTGAGGGCTCTTAATTTTTTATTTTACTTTCATCCAGAGTGCTAAATCTGAATTCCCTGCACATAAAGCAGCTTTGTTTGCATGGACCATTAACTCGTCACCCAGTCGATTTTGCATTCATGTCAAAGCTCAAAGCACCACATCCATAGAAAGTCTGTACAAAATGTTCGGCATCCCTAGAAAATGTGCCAAGGCCAACAATACACCATGACCTGAGCCGATTCGTCGTAAAAAAATATCACGCGAAAATTGTAGGTAGTTTCGACAGGTGTCGAAGAATTGATTTTATGAGCTTTATTTTGTACAATTGCGAGGATGGAAAGGCAGTGGAACTGCACTCCAGTCCAAACGATGCAAACGATCATTGTGTAGACTTCTATACAATATGGTATGTCTATACCCTTCTGAAAGATGTTCAGATCTTCCAAAAGTGTGTTCTCTTATTTGGGGTTCTGAACTTCCATGTTGGGGAGTCCATGCCGTCGGGAGGTGGACTCTCCTACTTGGGGTCCTGAGAATGCTCCATTTAGGTTTTGTACCCCAGGGTACAAAAAGGCTGATTCTTGGCCTATGTCACACCACAATTCTCAGGTGCTATGAGAATTTCTGTGGCCCAACACATCTTGGCCTCTCACACCAGTACGGATCACTTGATCTGCACCGCTCTCACTGGGACATCCCCAGAGATGATCAAACGCTTGCTTTATAGTCCAAGAAATGGTATGACATGATAATTTTCTATTCTTCTACACTGCAATTTTTAGATCAACACAGGGTCCTGAACATTGGGAATGGAATTTCTTGAAGGGAACCACATATTTTATTACAAATTTGACTTTCTAATTTTTCAAAATTATTGACTAATCCAAATCTCCTGCTGGAACCCTTTCAAATGACTCTAAGGGTGGCTGTTCATCTTGAGATGCATTGGGGGTTTCGGTCAGTAAATTTTGCAGGACAGAAACATTTACCTCTTATGAGTCCTCCATATCATTGATGATCACAAACTTCCGCTTGAACTTGCATGTCTCCTCCTTTGAGCAACAACATTACTATCATGTCTCACAAATGTAAACAAATCACAAGAAACAACAATCAATATAATGGGATTGACTGTCTATCTGTCATGACTGGTCAAAGTTGGTCATCAATGCTGCAAGTTTGTCAAATATTTTGTTGGGTGTTGAATTTTATTTCATTAGATTTCTTCAGAAAAGTTGTTGATCCCATCAGTAATCAGTCCTTTATTTCATTATAACTATAAAATGCTGTGCTATTTCAAATGTAAGTTTGTGATAATATTAGCATAGTCGTAGCGATGACTGCAAATGGGCTAACAAAATATCTGTTGCCCAGGGAAAACTGGGTTTAGCCTGCTTGTTGGGATAGGGCCTAACACATGGACTTTGGTGAGTATTGTTATATTTCTCTAAAGCTATAATCTACCATCGTTACTAGGATTCCTACATGATGGGTGTGGTATATTTGCCTAAGGCTGATACAACCACAATTTAGACATTGTTTCACTATGACTTACTTCATCTTTGTGAAATTTAGGTAGATGGCGCTTCCTCGCCCTTTCCCACTTGCTTCTAGGGTTGACTGTTATATTTGTTTGCCCTAAGACTGAGACTGGAAACTGACTGAGAGCCCCTGTCCTTATGAAGGTGCACCATCACCAAGTTGGAAATTACTCTTTTGTTACTGTATCCCACATACAGTCAATACTAACAAAACAGTAACAATACACTTATCACTTTTGCTTACCCTAAAAGAATTCTCTGTGTGACGTCTCTGTAGATAACTACATCTTATGATAACAATATCTGATGTAACATGCAGCAGTCAGTAATCTGCAGAAAATCTTAGCAATTACTTTTAAATCCAAAACACTGCAATCTGAAGGAATATTCAGTTATTTGTAGTAGCCCTGGGTAAGCCTGGAAGCTTTTGAAATATTATATTGTTCTAAAATTTCCCCAACATCATGTAACCACATTAAATCAAACCTATTACTCACCATCTTCATTCTTAGGGATGTCTTCATTTATGCCGACTGCTGCATTCTTCCTCCCAACATCTTGCACATCATCACACACCGGCACCTTGGAAATCATAACCAATAGACAGGGGTTGGTAGCATGGTGAACCACAACACATCTCAGTTAACCATGGTGAGTGTTTTCAATTAATAGTTTTGAGTCAGGTAGATTCAGGCAATGGACACTTATTCATTTTAATGGCTTAGCATAGAGGGTGATACGGTGGCAATGACAAGGCGTCATGGGGACCAAGAGAAGATTCTCAGTGCTATATGGTCAGTTTGCAATTGTTCATGACCTGGATACCCCAGGTGAAAAATATAAAAGCAGCCACTTAGGTCAACCCGCCATGGTCTTCCCAGCTTGTTATTGGTGCAGTGCGGAGGAGGGAGACAGTATGATGCCAAGCTATAAGAGCAATTGGGACGAGGAGATGATTCTCAAATTGCAAATGTAATGTTAGCAATTATGAGTTCATGGCCCTGGAAACCCATGGGAAAACAAACAAGCACTCGCCCAATTTTTCACACAACCCCCCTGTCATTTATGGTATTGCATCAAGGCATAAGGCATGATGTCAGAGGCAAGTTATCAAACAACTTGGGTGGCAAGAGATGACTCTCCGTTAGCCATGGTGAGTTTGCATTTTGTTGCCTAAAATCACTGAGAAAATGTAGCATTGTTCACTCATTCAACCTACAACAGTCTCCCTTAGCTGTTAGTGGTCAATCATCACTCAGTTAGACATAGTGATGTTTTCGATTTGCCAGCTCATTCTCTGGAAATCCAAGGGGGGAGAAGGAAGCACTCACCCAATTTTACCTGTGATGGTCTTCCTTTATTTCACATTGCACAGTCCGAAAGGGGAAATGATGCCCCTCAGTTATCAAAGCTATCAGAGACTTGAAGCTGGATGTTTCCCAGTAGACTGCAACATGACGGAAATGGAAAGTGGTCATGACAAGCCATGACAAACTTACAAAGTTTGACAAACTTTGATGAAGTTTGAAAAACTTTGATGAACTCACTCTCAAAGAAAGGTATCCCTCCTTCAAAAGTGTTGTGTTGTGTTGTAGTGTTTTTTGTGCTGTCATTTTTGAATGCTTTCACTCCAAACTAACACATGGGATGTTGCGGTTAAAACAAACAGTTACAAAGTTTATCAAAGTTTAACAAACTTTGATGAAGTTGGACAAAGTTTATGAAGTTTGATGAACTTGATGAACTTCAAGTTTGAGGTGATGCACTTAAACATGTTACTTTGGCAAACTATTACAGCAAGCTACTGGAGTACTGCATATTACTGTTCTTGTGTTTTTTGTGATCTCGCATACCATGAGCAGGAATGGAGCACGGGTTACTACATCCAGACTTAGTTTGTCAACATACACCACTCTCTACAGTGATAGGTATCCACCGGTATGTTTTCAATGTGAGTTTTTATTTCCTCATTCTTTTTTACCAATTATGTTGCAATTTTTATTTCAGTTACATGCGTAGAGGCCTACCATGGGAACGGCCACAACTCAGTAAATAGACTGGGTTTGGCTTCCTGTCCCACATTTCCATCTTGTCTACAACAACATGCAGTGGCTGGTTTATCTCCTCAGCCCTTTTAAACCATTGTTTTTCACTACAACAATTTTTTCAATTATATCCTAAGCATTCCATGGGAATGGCAAGAAATCAGCCTGCACAGATTGAGTTTGGCCTCCAGCCCACAAGTGCTATTTTTATGTTTTTTACATTTTTTATTTCAATTATAATTAACTTTCAATCATCAATTATTATATTGCAATAGTGTGTTTTTGGCATGCAGGAAAAACCAAGTCTTAGTGTTGCTATGGTCATTGGTCACTTTTTAGCATGGAGATGAACATTGGCAGGGTGTAGTTTTCCTGGCTCATTCTTTGGAGGGATGAAGGAGCGGACTTCAAAGATAATTAAGTATAGTAAGAGCACTAGTGGAGAATATATTTCCTTAGATGGCAACTTTTAATAGACTTAGATTTTTGTATCTTATTCAGATGTCACACCGATGAGACATGTACCAATAATCACAAACAAGACATGTCACATTCTTGAGTTGGAATTGGTTCAGTTTTCCAATGCATTGAAATTTGTAACGAGTCATAAAAACAGCCACACACAAGCCATGATCACCAGAGTTCACATCCACCAAGTGTGATTGATCCACCAAGCAAGATAGAATGAAAATGACCAAATAAGAACAGTGATGTCATCCTGTGAATATCAAGAAGAGAAAAAAGATATGGAATGAAAGGCAACTGCATGCATATATTTCTTGATGATAATATTGCCAGAATAAGGAACATTACAACACTTACATTGGGATCAACAAGGTTTCAATATACAGGTGACATGAGGATTGGCATGCCCAAAAAAATATGAGCATTCTGTTGACCAAAAAATCAAGAAAGGAAGACCGAGACAAGGTGCTCTGTCTTATAAACCGTATGACACCTGCCCTCCGCAACTCATGTGAATCACTTGGTCATTTTTTACGTTGAAGATTGATCAAAATACACAAATGTTCCCTTTAAAATATCATTATTCAACTAACTAGGTTTCATAAAAGTGTTGTGATTCCTGTCTAAGTCAATTCAAGTTGTCATCAAAAGGAAAAAATCTCCACTTGTGACCTTACATACACAATACCAATCTTGTGATCGAAACTTGTTATCTACAAATTTTAGATGTAAGTTTTCAAAGCGGGAGTATCTCTGTCACATGGAGGTGAGAGGTGAACCAATTGCTTTCCTCTGGTTTACCTCCATGTGACAGAGACTCCACCTTGATGACTTACAACCAAAAATTGTAAGAAAACTTGTGTTGATGACAAGAGTGATATTATTTATAGTAATAATATTGTACTAATAAATATTAAGGGAGAGTCAACCATAGCTTGCCTGTACACTCTTATAGGCCAACCTTACACTCTCCCATAGCCCAACCATACACTTTGGTATCCGGTATTAAACCGTAACCCGACCGTAGCTTCCAGAAACCCAACCTTATGCTTCATTTAACCCAACTGCATGCTTCAAGTAGTTTGCCCATAAACTATTTTGATGAGCTATATAAGACTAATGTAGAGACTATATAGATGATTTTCAATTCTATCACTTACTGAAAAGTTGGGTTTCTTGTATTTTCATACCAATTCCTGTCATATGTAGAATAAATGGCATGATGCGGCTGTATCATCAAGTCACCGGCAACTCACATGTACACTGCTGTAACCCAACCATACTCTAGTGTACAGTTCATTTAGAGAAGTGTACGGGTGAGCTACCAGACCTGGGGCGTCCTGCAAGTCATTCATACACTTGAGTGGACAGGAGAGTTGTGTGTGTTTTTGTTTGCAGTGGCAAATTTGTGTGAACTCAATTGAGAAACCTAAGTTTCCCTGCAAGTGGGCGTTTCTTTTTGGATAGAAGTAGCTGTGGGATTTGTTTCCAGAGTGAAGACCATCTTGTCATTTCCTTTTCCATTGATGGCTGTGGAACACTGTTTGTCCTGTATGGAAGCTTTGTTTAGTTGACAAATATGTGCTGGTGCAAAGTTGGGAAGGATGGAGGAAAGAATGACAAAAAGGTTAGCAATGGCTACAACAGAAACAGCAGTGGAAGTAGGTGCAGAAGAGAGTTCTGAGTAAGACAAGTCATATGTGATCAGCCATTATACTCTCATTTGTCTTTGTTTCTCATAAAAAGAGAGGACAGGTAAGTATAATAGGGCTATAGATATCATTCCTTGTGTACAACTACCCAACAGGCTACACAGTGGATTCCAAAAATCTCATTGGAGTAAAATGAAAAAAAACAATTGGTCGGCATGAAAAATTTCCAGATTAGGCATGATTTCATTTATAGTGCATGTAGAGGAGAAGTACGGAGTTCCGTCAAAGTAAAATAAAGATGCTTCGCAGTTGGGACATTTGACATTTTTCTGCTTGTGTCAAGAGTTCAACTGAATTTGAATCTTGTCCTGCTCATCAAAATTTATGTTGTATTGTGATGGTGTGGGGAGGAAGAGTGAGTGACTGCATACCAACAGAGAGAATGAGGCTGCAGTGATGGCTGCTACAACCTGCATTATGATCTGAATTTTTGATTATTGTATAGTACAGAGAAATTAATCTTTTGGTTGAGTGTGTCCTTAGCTCAAAACTGTATGAATAAAGTGAAAAATAATATTTTAGACGCTCATGTTAGTAAAATTGTAAGCAACTCCAGACACAAATATTCACTTGATCTTGCTGACATGTTAGCAAGATGTGAGAAAGAATCCATGACTCCACCCCTTTGGTGGCCCATTCCACCTTCTGTTAGCTATTCAGTAAGTAAAACATATAAGTTACAGTTTAACTAACAGAAGCAGTGTCTTACTTGCAATGCGTTTGCAGTGCTGTAGATTTTGCAGGAGGTTGTTTCTTCATTTGAGTTATGGTGGAAGATACTGCTTAGTGGTATTGATGAATGCAGAGTTTGATCAGGCAGTACTTTTCGTGAAGAAGTCTATCTCATCACACGTGTCATTACAATGAGCCAAGCCTATCATTAATGATGAATTTATGAACAAGAGCACACAGAGTGCTCTCAATTGCTCGACAATGCGATTCTATTGGAGGAATTGTTTGTTTGAAAAATGTGCCTCAAGTCAAGTTTAAGCCATGTCACATATTTAATATTTTTAGCATAGGTCTTCAATCAAACAAGAATCCCTTGGTGAAGAGTGAAATCTCTTTGAACAGTTGGATTGAGGTCCAATGTAGCTAGAGTTGAAGAATTCCCAACCAATTGATTTAGTTAATAAGAAAACCATCTTCTTATCCTCATTGGTTTACTTCTCATGTGAAATTGTCTTCACAATCTTAACAACAGTTACACAAGTTAAATGTCCACATCACCTAAACACCATAGAATTCTTGTTCAATAAAGCTGAAGTTGAAAATAACAAAAACTCACTATTGCTGCCTTCTTTGTTTCATTCTTGTGTGGTGGTGGGGGAGCAACAACTCCTTTTTGTGGCTTTGTTTGGAGGATTGTGTTGGGGAAGCATTTTCATTCAAAAATTTTAATGATGAGAAGTGCGGTGTGGATGAATTAAATTAAATCTGACAAACAACAAAAACTCGTAATTGTTCTATTCCAGTTCATGTGTAGGTGGAGGGGCAAGGGTAATTTGGGTGTGCCCTCTAATTGTGTATACAGGCTGGGAAGGGGTAAGTAATAATCTACTTGAAAAATTAAAAATGGTGAAACTGAGGATTACAGCGGTGAGGAATCATAACTGAAAACAGTACAAACTCCTCCTTGCATTGTATCATGTGCAGTCAGGGAAAGATGACAGCCTTTTATTGTGCATCTGTGGAAAGATACACATTGATACAAACTATCTGAGAGCAATAACTTTCATTGATAAGAGCCATGGTAAAAGTAAAAGTGTAATGGGAGGTGGGACAAAACCTGAAAGCAAAAATCTCACGATCACCCTATTTCATTTGTTGAGATCTGTGGATATTGTGTTGGGTCTGTGGGCCGGGGAGCATGAAAAGTTTAGTTTTGATGAGTGGTCATAATTAAACAACACAGCAAGCAATGTTTCTCACCTTTCAGCAGTGGCATTGGTGTGATGGCACTGTGGTGATAGCAGAGAGAGTGTGTAAGGGGTGTGGAAGGGGTGTGTTGTGGTTTGGGTAGGGGGCCTTAAAATGGGAGTTATGCATCTACAGACAGGGATGCAAAGCCAGTATGATTGGTTGCCAGTGAGTGGTGAATATGAAGGAGCATCAAGAATCAAAGTTTGTGCTATCAAGAGACTTATGCCCTTGTTGACGTGGTTACTGGATACTTTCCAGATGGCCATTCTAATAACTGTGTCACATCTTAAAGCCCTAAAACTGAAGTGCATTATCTATCATAATTACTACTATGAAAAAGGAAGTGCAGAATATTGTTCTGGTCTAATTGACAGCAATTTCCATCAGGATTCATGTTTCACATAATTTTAATCAAAATTTCAAACTATCAAATATATAAGCCTGTACAATCTAATTTCCGCGGAACTGATTTTCCCGCCAATTTTTTGTGACGGAAATTAAACGGATGACCATACCTCAAACTGAAGTGGATCCTATCAGTTGAACGCCAGAAAGCTCAGCTTTTTGGCGATGTAATTTCAAACAATGAGATCCTATTGGCGGAAAAGATATTCCAAATCAAATGGGCCGGATACATTCTATATCCGGGTTTCCTCCCAAATCAGTTCCGCGGAAATTAGGTTGTACAGGCTTATATGCCTGTCATGAAAGAGTGTTTTCATCTCAGCCTTCCTAGATGACAAGAATCTAGACATATTTCTCCCTTGTACAATCTTGAAGTCCAGTGCTGCAAAACACTTCATTTTTTATTCACTATCTGAAAGCCTCATATCTCAACAGAACAGATGTCAGGTTCTTTTTGTTATATCAACTATAGTTTTAATAATTGTTAGTTGCAGACCTATTACAGATTTGTTGAAATGGGCGCTCACAAGTTGGAAAGATACCTAAGTTGTGTCATCAATACAATGTTATATTTGATTGCCATTATAGCAAGAGCGGTCGCAATGATAGCAAGGTCATTGGATCATTGGTATGGGTGCTTTATATTTCATAAAAGGTCTTCGGACTTCAGACAGAGGTGTCTCTTCTGTCAATTCACTTGTGCCATTCATCCTCTTCTGCCCCATTTTATTTGCCTCTGTTTCCACTTTCTACTCAGAACTCGGAAACAGTCACAGTACTTCTTCCTTTTGTTGTGTGCTAGCACCTGCAATTTCCTAATTATATGCAGCCTTCTTTGCAACATTAATCTTCATTAACTCTTTGGGTTCACCAAAAGAACAAGCCATTGCCACAGCCTCTGTATCACTACCCATCATTTGGCATTCAATCAACTTTCTAGTTTTGACCAATTTACAGAAAGATGTTGAATGATTATATATAGGTTGGTTGGCTGTGTCTATGATCAAAATGTAACAACTGAAACTTACCCCTCATCCACCCAGAGAGTATCTTCTCTTCCTTTCCAATCCCTTGTATGAAGCGCATGGTAACAAGTCATTCTGAACTTTGATCAATATGTTGGTATGGCTGGAGATTGAGAATCTTAATGCTTCATTGTATGTCTGCTTACCACAAAATCTACCAAAAACCAACCAAACTGTTGCCTATAACGTCTTTTGAAGTAATACAAGCTGTTACTTTAGAACAAACAATTCGACCATTCTGTATTATTCTCTCATGAACATTGTTACTATTTTGCTCTTCAACCACTCGGCCACCATTTTCTGATATGGTTCCTTTGCGGTCCCATCAACCATCCCCCACCTTCCATCATCCACTCCTCCCACTTCTGATGCTGTCGACACTTGATGGGCTTGTTGATTTCCACATCAACCGGCTGTCACAGATAAGTGCAGCTGACTGGGATGTGGATGACCTCAATCCACATCATCTGTATACGGTTGACCGCAGATCCCATTTGGTGCACACAGTATACATCCAGAACAATGATGGGTGGAAGAACACTGCCATTGTTTGCATCCCATGCCTCTTTCCACGGACACAACACAACATCAATCCACTCGTACATCTTGGATTTATCCATCCAGGCCTTTTCCTGACACGCATACTTACCTGCTTTGGGGTAAGTCCCCAATTCTGGCTGAGCAATACGTCAATTCAGTTTGCCTTTAAATATTAGGAAGGTTGCCAACATTTTCCCACTCACCATCACATTAGCTGCAAACGTGACGCGCTTGGTGTCTGTAGTTCATGCTCTTGTGTGGATTGTTTTTGCTCTGTGTACAGCAAGGGTCTTGTTGGAGTGGTATGAATAAGGAATTGATATTTGGTCGATATTTAGGACCTCATCAAGATTTCTCCCAGCCAACTTTTCCTTCATCATGGCGATGAAATCTTTCACAGCTGCTTCGGTCTTCCTGAAATTCTTTTGTGCCATGTGAGTGAAAGCTTGGTATGTGAGACCCAAAGATCTCATGAAACGGTGAATTGCCAAGTCTTTTGCTCGAGTTGTCTTCTCTTTGAACGATGGAAGAAGACGACTGGTGCGACTTCGGTCAAGTTTTCTTGTTGTGCCATTTGTATTGAAGGGCGCAAACTTGGTGGTAGAATTAATACAATCCACCTTCTCAATCAGAAGTGTCCAATGGCAAAAGTACTAATAAGGAATGCCCACTGAGGATCAGGCTGCACGCCGAGACAACCCGGATGAGACGAAGGTTGTTTATACATTTCATTTAACCCCATTTTTCCTTCAGGTCGTAAGACCTAGGTTGCAAATTCCGATTTTGGTTACTGTCCAAAAAACACAGTAACCAGTAACCGATCAGAGTTACTGCAGTAATTACTGTAGGTTCCGGACATATTACTGTAAATTTTGTCAAAATGAGTCTTATTTTGTGATGTCACGGCGTCACAGTCCTTAAGTATCGAACAAAGTACTTAAGTAAGTCTTTCTCAGTAATCTTGCAATCACAGTAATCATGTTACTGTCAAAATTAGCAAATATTCCGGAGTAATGCGTAATTCCGCTGGAATTCCTCCGGAATTTGCAACCTAGCGTAAGACTTTCGGTTTGGTGGAGGGCATCTGTCAGTACTCATAATGGGTGTATCAATCAAAGATTTATGAAAACAACTGAATGTAAATGTAATCTTTAACTGTTGTAATAGCGTATTGTTTGGAAACTTGGTTGAATTCAAATGGAAAATTTAATTCAATGGTGCAATACATTTATTTGATTCAAATCGCAAAGCAGAAACAATACATCAAATTTCTTGCTGCCCCACTGGCATAAGGAAACAGAATTCAGGCATCCTGTTCAAGCATGTTATTTCCGAGTTTACTGTTACCCTTCTGTAATGGAAATGATGACAATGAACGTGTTTCCCACTTTGAAGAAGGACGGGGGCAGTGGTTGTCCACGAGCTAACAAGAACCGAGGTGATGGAGAGCGGTGAAGAGAGAAGTGATAGGACGTGATGGCGTGAGTGATGGATGTCAACTGATGTCACGACAAAAAGGACGGGAAAAGCAGTACCATGCTGTATTGAGGTAAATAGGATGGATATATATAAATTTTGTCTGTGATAGCATGACTAGCTTTGCATGGATTCTAAGATATGTTTTAATGTATGTTTTGACATTTGTGGGGTCGAAGCAACATCATATTGAGGTTGGGAGTTGAGTCTTACCATTTCTTGTTTCCTAAACATGCTGTAGAAAAGCATGGGACAGAGAACTCATAATGTTGAGCTGTTTGAGTCAACAAGTCATGAAATAATCCAATCCAAACTGACAAAGTTGGATTCTGAGTGCACATCAGATATAATGTAAATTTCGATATCATTTATGCAACGTGACTAAAAAACTCTGATGAACTCCTAGAAGATTGATGTAGATTACCATTTTGATTAAGCAAGAATGTTAGCAGACATTAGAATCTTTCTCAGAAAATATAAATTTTCTGGTTCTTTGATCTGCATAATAAATTTATGATTTTTTCCTGTCCATCACATCAAAATCTCATATGCACAGCAATGTCACTTTCACTCTTTGCACTAAAAATGCCAAAAACTTTGGTGCTTTTGTCTGTGCAGTAGGTATACAGGAATCAATATTAATGGGAATCAAACACAATTATTTTCCAGCTTTAAGGTCAATTTTACTATGGTTCCCATATGTAAAACTTCAGATGACAAATATTTACCTTTCTATGCCGATCTCAGTGATGGGATGGGATGGGACACATATAGTCGACCCAATCAATTAAAAGATCAATTCCAATTACAAAACTTATTCAAGTGCAATCATTATGAACAAGAACCATTGCATCTGTTTTCTAACTTTATATGTCATCATCTGAAAAAAGACTAAGTTGATTGGTGTGTGTTTGATATTTTTTCACCGTAAAGGCACCTTGTGGGCAAAGGCACTAAGACACCCAAGTTCCTCTCCAAAATGGTGTTTGGCGGATTATAATGCATCAAAAAATCAACACATCTCATAAGCCTAACGGATGACTTTTGTTGAAATATATGTAGCTCCCCAGTTCTTTGACTTTATGGGAAGTCTCCTTTGTGAAGGTCCTCTGGTCAATTTCATCAGACAGGGTAGTGAGGAAGCAGTGGACCTGTATCTGGAACAAGGGAAAATTCATTCTATTGGAAATGTCATTTGAAAACAACTGGTAAGAGGAGGCTGAGTGGCATCACTGGATTGAGGGATGCACATCATGCCCACCATGCAATTAGACAAACTAGTACTCTTGTTAGATGAAATAATGGGTCGTATTCTTATCTCAACACACCTCTTTTGCAACAAGATACAAGAGAGGACATGTCACAGAGCTTGACTGAAAAATGTATTTGGTGTGAAAATAAAAATTAAACATAAAGGGTTTTCACTGTTATTATGCTACCTTGTTTTGTTGTATTGTAAAGAGAGATACCAGCTGATACACCTTCAACTGCACGACTTCCTACCACATGGATCAATCATTGAAAACATATGGATCTCCTTGAGTGGGAGTTGACCCAATTCTGACAAAGTTGGTCACTTGTACTTCTGATGGGGCCATGGCGTTGTGCAGGAGGGGTGGAATGACCCCTGCCTGAAGTAGTGGACCTAGATCTAGATCAGTTGGAAAAAATCTCCTTACAGCTTGCAACTAGCTTTCTATTGCAAACAAACATAAAATATGAACCTCATTCAGCTCATACCTTTTCAGTACAATTGCTGGTAGCTAGCAACTAAACCAGGTCGGCTCAACATTGGTGGGCCTAAAACAACATCAGTCAGGTTTTAAAGATTTTCAGCAAAAGCTGTTAATTCCTACTAATGTAGAGTTACTTTCCTGCCAGAAGTACTAAAACAGGTTTGGTTCCTGGACAGCAAGACAGATGCCTTTCCCATGTGGAAGTTTTTGCAAGAAAAAATGATGACAAGTGATGACTTTTTAAAATTTTGGACTCCGCCGATGACCCTTCACAACCTCATGATGACATGTGTGATGACTGGTGATGCCCTGTTCATGATCATGACCCTGTTGAACCATGGTGATGACCTTTTGATGCCAAACTGGTGACTTACTGTTGATGACCAATGTGACTACACTGGTGATTTACAAGCATTGCATCTTGCTCACAACTCATGATGGCAATGGCGACCACTGTGAATCTAGGTTGCAAATTCAGAAGTTTGGTTATTGTCCCCAAACACCAGTAACCGGTAATCCTGCAGTAACCAGACCAGAAGGACAGTAGGTTCCAGTAATATTCTGTAGATTTTGTCAAGACAAGTCTTATTTACAATATCACAGTGTCTGCTCTATAACGCAAAGGTCTGGTGACAACGCTGACAGCCTTGGAGAAGGTCTGGTGATGACCCAATTGGCAACTGGTGACTACTGTGTGACCACCTGAATGACAACCAGTGACTACTGCACGACAACCCATTTGACAAACCAGTGACAACTCTGAAAAAGTTTGTGACAACATCTGACGACATTTGACAACTCCAAATAGGGACTGTTATCACCAAAGTCAAAAGTTGCCTGTCTTGCAGTGCTGGCAACCCTGCAACTGAGCCAGGTTCAGTAGCTTTTTGGCATAACGGCTCATCAAACCAGGTTAAAGCAAATAAAGCTAACCTGTTTGGTAGGTTAGGGTAGGATGCTACCAAGCCTTTGTTCTGTGCATAAAACCCTGTAGCTGAGGGTGGGGATGGTTTCACGCGATTTTAAGCATGGTATGGTACTCAATAGGTAAGTTACAATTGGAACTCATAGGAATTTCTGAGAGTACGGTATGTACAGTCATGGATTTTTGACCAAAACCTACGTACCTACGTACATATTACTACTGCTAGGTACCAGGACTGGTCAAGACCGGGTCCAGACTGGTCCCCTCTACCAGCTTCTATTGTATTGTACCGACAATCGCGCAACCACCAGGCAACACCTTCGAAGGAAAGAGGAGAACAACATACCAACAACCACAGCCATGGTAACGGCTTCCTTGGCCTCAGCAATTATAAGGAGTGCGTCTGCACAATGCACTCAAAGATCATCGTCAATCAGTAGATTGTCCCCTGCGCTCAATGCAAACCCTTTGGGGAATCGTTGTCGACATTACTTCTCATCTTTACCCAACGATGCGCCGTCTTCACGATCATCCCCATCTCAACCCAACACCATTGAATCCTACGTATCCGGACCGACCACTCATTTTGGCTTCACTTCCGTATCCATAAACGAAAAGGAAAGAAAAGTTCGTCAGGTATTCGAAAATGTCGCTGACAATTACGATGTGATGAATGATTTCATGTCGGGTGGTTTGCATAGGTATTGGAAGGACGAATTGTTGAAAATGACTGGAGTGGGACCCATGGCCAAGGTGGTGAGACGGCGTGCTTCCCTCAACTATGCAGCAAATAGCGATTTGAAGTCGGGCGATGGCATGAATGGGAAGGCTGCCGTCTTGTTCTCCATACTCGACGTGGCGGGGGGGACGGGCGACATTGCATTTCGCTTCGTGGATGCCGCCAAGTGCGAAGAACGTTCGAAATCCTCAGGGTCGGATGAAATATCTGTTACTGTCTGTGATATTAACCCCGAAATGTTGCGAGTGGGGGAATCGAGAGCACGGAAAAGGTTTGGCTCTGCAATATTGGACGAGACCTGTGCATTGAAATTCGTGGAAGGGAATGCTCAATACTTGCCATTTGACGACAATTCATTTGATTTGTATACCATTGCTTTTGGCTTGAGGAATGTCACTGATGTTGATATGGCGTTGAGGGATGCATACAGAGTGTTGAAGCCGGGCGGTAGATTCCTTTGCCTCGAATTTTCTCATGTGACCAATCTGCCCTTGGCGAAGTTGTATGATCTGTATTCGTTCAACGTAATTCCACAACTTGGTCAGATGGTGGCAAATGATCGCGACTCTTATCAGTATTTAGTCGAGAGCATTCGGAAATTCTGCACGCAGGAAGAGCTTGTATCTAGGATGGAGACAGCTGGGTTTGAAGGAGTTCAATTTACGAACATGACCGGGGGCATTGTTGCCGTACACGAGGGATGGAAACCTCTCTAGCATTTTGCACAAAATTATTGATCTCTTAGACTTAAAAGCTGAAACTGAATGCTTGAAATGCTACTCATGCAAGTGATGAAATCAATTTCAACCAACAATAACCATAGCCCGATCGCTGTAGTTTGCAACGGAAGATATTTTCTTGTGTCTCCGATGCCCAATTTTGAATCTCATGTTTGAGACCCCAGCTTTAGCGAGGAACAATTGCAAATGTGCACTGTTCATAAGTCGTGCAACAAATATCCTGGCAAGCAGACAAACACTCTGCAGACGACCTCGCGAGTCCATCGGGTCCATAACTATTTTCACACTTCCCCTTACAATCGGCCACAGACCGTAAAAAGTTGGGATCTTTCTTCGTCCCCTTCGTATCTCCCTTATCCTTTGGTTTTTGACCGGGGACTTCGGGGGCGCGTCCTGTCTTCCAGATGGTCGCATCTTCGGATGTAGCCGATGCTGGGTTAGGTTTTCCCACTATAGCACCAAGGAGACCTGCGGAGATAAACGACGACGCGATAGCTTTCGCGAGTTCTCTGCGACTGATGTTGTCGTTGGACTTTTGTATGCTGACGTCACTTGACGATTGAAATGAGTTCATGTGCGTTTTTGATTTTAGCACGTGCGTTTCCCGACATGACGGACATGAGAACCCGACACATTGTTGGCAAAGCATCCATATCAAGGATAAAATGGCAGTTATTTTTCGTTTCATCGATGATCAATGGTACAATACGTAGTTATTGATGTTGTTGCCTGGTGGGCATAAGACGTCCTGACCTCGTCCTGACACAAAGATGTTATCTTCGCTGCCCTCTCTCTGCCAGTATTGTATATGTAGGATACCAAATTGCCACCGGCCCCGTGCTGGAACTGGGACGTCATTTTCGCCCCGTGCTGGAACTGGGACAAAAACAGCCCCGTGCTGGCACCGTGCCAGCACGGGGTGTTTTTTTCGATTTTCACGCGCCCCGTGCTGGAACTGGGCGCCCCGTGCCGGAACTGGGCGCCCCGTGCCGGAACTGGACTTTCGACCTGAAACCCCGAATTGGAACTGGCCCCGTGGTGGCACCAGAGCCACATTGGGGCACCCCAAATTGTCACTAGTGCCAGTATGGGGCGCCCCAATGTTTCACTGAGGAGGGTACATAAGTATGTAGTTGAAAATTCGACAGTGTTTTAGCACTGTCTATGCAGTGCCAATTTGGGAAGTCCCAAATTGGCACTGCATTAGTAACCAGTGGCAGAAATCGCGAGAGTGCGATCTGTACCACTAATGGGAGAGTGAGGGTGTTGCGCTGGCCAAAAAACGCGAGCGAAATAATGCAATTCCTGCGTAATGCGTTGAATCGCAGTTCGTGTGGGTGCGTTGGACGATGTGCTAGATGCACGTGATGGCAGTGCGGTGGATGCGAAAAATCCAGGTGATGGCCACGTGATGGCGGGAAGCGGAAGTGAGCAGATGGCCTATCTACTTAGGTCAGACAAGCATGTCAGAATTTTCAGTGTTCTGATACCCCTACCACTCTACTTCAACTGATGATGCGCCCCGAATCTTCACTCGATTGCGATTTTTTGGCCAGTGCCAGCACGGGGCTGTTTTTGTCCCAGTTCCAGCACGGGCGAAAATGACGTCCCAGTTCCAGCACGGGCCGGTGGCAATTTGGTATCCTACATATACAATATCAATGGTGCGCGTGTGACGAAGAGAGCTGACAGAAGTACCGTACGGGACCCTGATTACGTAGAAGTGGGTTGTTTTGGCAGTAATATTGTATTGTATTATGCCAGTGTGCCGTTGTTGCATTGAGATGGTATTGCTCAGGTGGTTTTGGCGCGCGTATGAATCAGAATCAATAACATTAGGAGGCTGCACTCTTTTGATAAGCTCTACGATACAATACAATACAATACCATACCTCTCTACGGTAGAGTGAGGTGCCACATCTGTGCCAAATCTGTTCCACATGCATATGACGTACCACGAAATCTCCACGAACTCACGAACCTCTCACGAACTTATCCGTTGATCAGCAGCCCCATACCCGTGGTCGTCGTCCTCGGAGATGAAGTGCCTCCTTCGCGAATCACATACCACAAAAAGTAATGAGGTCAATACCAATAACAGCAGTGGTTTTCTATATTTCCGTCTTTCTGAGTCTGCAATGGCAGAGGATCGGAGTTTCATCTCTCGGTATCCACCGACTGCTTCAAACGAAATACGAAATAACCTCGCAAAATATTCGTTTAGATTTTAGTGGTGATGGGTCTACCGGTGTTTTTTCCCAAGATGTACAAGTGGAGATTGAGAGTATTGCGACTGGAATTCTCACAAACGATCTCGGCAGTGACATAACTCTCATTGCCACAACTTATGCCGCGTCAACGGAAAGACTCACATTGTATGCGAAGGTTCAAGTGCGACATCCTTCCTATTTGACGCCTTCAATAAAGTCTCTCCTCCTTGTAGCATTTCGCGACAATGCTTCAGATTTCATCGATTATTTAAGCTCTTTTGAAGAGTACAGTAATATCAGCGGTTGTGATGTCAGTTCATTCGACTCGTTTGAGAATCTGACGGATGTTGGACTTAAGCCCACTCTAAGACCGTCGGAAGCGGTGCAGATTACCCCGCAACCAGTAGCAAGCGGTACAAAAGAACTAACTGTTCCCATTCAGTTGGGGTTCGTAGGTGCTACAACAGATTTTTCGGGATCTATCCAAGATTCTATCATTTCTACGTTGACAACAATGCTGAGAAACAATTTAGACAAAGACATAGAACTCGTCCGTGTTTCACCTGCCGAGAGACGAAAGCTGCAAAGTTCCATTCGAATGCCGTTAGTAATTACTGTGATACACCCGAAATGGATGACATCAACCTATGCTCGATCTCTGGTTATGCTTGCATTAAACAACAGTATGAGTGAACTTTTTGCAGAGGTTTCTAATGATGATGAATTTTCCGGCATATCGAGCATTTCTGTAGATGACTCATTTGATGTGGAGGAAGTTGTAACTACTGTGCCTACTCACGCACCCACTCCATCACTGAACACCATATCCACGCCAATTTCGTCTCCAACAGCTAGTCTTCATATGCCATCATCAAATCAAACCGAACAAAGCCAACAATTTTCGCAGCAGGAACCAATTTTAGAGAGAAAGACTGATACATTTCCTGTTACGTTAATATTTGTCGGTGTTTCTTCAGATGAGCACCTCAGCAGCGATTCAAAAATTTTCCTCCAGAACAGCATTTCTGCCATTTTGAATCAACACTTGGACCCTGATATTGATCTGGTCGAAATATCAGTCGTTCCATATATTTTGACGCCAACAAGGCGTCGATTTCTCGGGGACTGGTTCGGTGTGAACATACTTATCACCTTGAGGTACACAATTGACACAGGTCGTGCCACTGATGTATCCGAACACGCCGCATCTGTTGTGTCCACGAACATTGATGCAATCGATATGACAGTGCTCAGGGACACAGAAGGTTTCAACGAATTGAAAGGCATTGAAGTGATTGCAGCCGGCGTCAACTTGACTTCGGATGACGCTGCTTCCCATGACACTGGATCGGAAGTAACAGGTGAAAGTTTTTGGGATATGATACCATTGTGGGCGTGGATAGCAATGGCGACAGGAATTGGGGTCGCCATAATTATTGCCGTTGCATTGTGTTTTGTTTGCTGTAAACGTGACAAAGAAAACAGTGTTCAACACCTCTGGACTCAGGAATATACTCCAAGAACACATAGCCAACCGAGGAGAAGACCAAGTATCAGGAGGCCGACATCACATAACCATACGAGAAGGCTCCAAGGCAGTCACGGACACAGCAAAAAACGACGTCCGAGGGCTAGACAAGAGCTGCTTGCACTAGAACCTCCGCCACCATCAGAAGGCGTACTCGCGCTTCCGTCTCCACCAAAGCAAAACGAAAAGTTTCTTGCACTTCCGCCTCCAACAAATCAAAATGAAAAGTTTCTTGCGCTTCCGCCTCCAACAAAACAACACGAGAATTTTCTCGCGCTTCCTTGTCCACCGAGACAAGACATTGTTCCTGCCCTACCACCGCCACCAGCGCCAATTGTTAGACGACCAAGTGCCATTAGTGCACTTTCAGTGTCAATTTACGCGACCGAAGAGACAAGGATCGTGCCATACAGCCATCCAAATGTTTCTGACCCTGAGGAAGTGATACATCAAAATGTCGCCCCTTCAAGAAGTAAGAAAGCGCCCGACCCTGATGGAGTGTGCTATTGACTGAAGTAGTAAAAAATCATGTTCAGAGGTGGGATTTGTAATTCATCAGGGAGGAATTTTCACGATGGATGGTTACTTCAGAGGATGAATGTACCAACAACTACTTGTCATTAGCATGTATTTTCCAAGCTTGCGGTACTTTTCCGTCTGGTAAGAGCATTGGCTTAAAATGACCTATCTCTCTCATCACCATATTTCCAACCAACCCATTTTTGGCGCAAACCTGAAACAATCGCTGTTCGTCGTGTTGTCGACAACACAGTACTATCCATGAACAAATGTACATAAATAATGTAAAGCACAATGTCATCGGGAGAGACTTACCTGTACTAGTTTGAACCTCGTATCATCATCACTTGACAGTTTCATGCATGCCTTGATCATCAGGCCAAAAGTAACGGCATCATAGGAGGACCTTTCCTTGGTTTGATCAAATATTTCAAATGCAATTTGTATGGCTCTTTTCTTGTCATTTTGATCTCCACTTGTCCAAGCACAGGCATTAATCGCTGCATTAACAAGCGTTATAGGAACCACCTCCAATTCTTCCTTCGCCTTTTTCAGTACTTTTTCAGCATAAAGTGCATTGTTTTTGGAAGAAGATTGTACACTCGCAACAGAAGTTAAAATGGATGTGTAGCAACCAGGGTCAGGTTGAAGCTTCGAGTGCCCATTCATATACAATGCTTTCATTATTTCCACAATAGAGAGAGCATCATTGATCCTGCCGCTGTTGGACAGAACCGTTAAAGCTGCATTCATTCCCACCACTGTGGGTAAAACAATGGACTTGTCGCCATTGCTCAAACGCTTTAGCCTCTCCGTCAAGAACGATAACACTATGTCCGCGGATTGCTCCGTTTTTACTTTGCTGAATGCCAAGAGAACCAAGTTGCACGTATCAGAATCCAGAAGTTTGGTTGTCTTGCCACATCCTTCTAACCGTTCCCATAAACTTATTGCATCAAAAGCATTTTCGAATTTCCCGGACCTGGAGAGCGCCATTAATAAAGCGCGAAGTCCAACACGGTCCATGGGGGGCAGTGGAGACCTCGCCAAGGAACGTGTGACATAGCGTGACGCTATGTCTGAAGCACGATTAGGATCCAGTTTGCTTTGGATCTTTAAAATATTGGTGTACGTTATGATGTCAGGGGACGCATCAAAGTTACCATCCTCTTCTTTGCTCTCCATTTGCGTCAATAGTTTCATCACCTTCTTGGCATTTTCCTTCGTCGGTCTCTTTGATAGCTTACCAATCACCGTGTTATAGGTGATAGTATCTGGAATCACGGAAGCGTTTCCCTGCCTTTGTTGGTTCTCCATGGACATGAGTGTCTTGTACATGACGTCATCTGCCCACTCTTCGCTGCTCCTATCCAGCATTGCAATAACGGAGTTGAAAACAAACGACGTTGGTTTCGCTTTCGAGTAATGATCGTTGTTGAACGATCGCAGCATGCTTCTCAAATAATCTACCGCTTTTTGTTCGGAACCTTTGCAGGAACTACGGCTTAGTGCACTGATCATCATATTGTAGCTTGCAATGTCAGGCCGGGAGTCTCCACCTAGTGATTCCATTTTCTTCATCAACTTCTCTGCCAGCTCCATACTTTGGTCAGTCTGTTTCTTCAACAACGCATCCAGCAACGAGTTGAAGGCAACCGAGCTCGGATTGCACTGTAGATGCTCTCTCATTTCATCCAACACTCCAAAAGCCACAGCGAATGCTCCTTCGCTCCCCTCCCTGGCATAAGCTTCAATACACCTCGTATACATCCTTTCATCGGGAACGGCATCCATATTCTTCATCCTTCGCATCAACTCCATCACCCTCTCCCCCACATTCTCCACTCCCATTCGAATGCAAACCTTTGCCATGGCATTATAGCACGAGTGAACATGTTCCGGGTCCGAAATGGAAGAAGCTTCCATCCAATCCAACAATTCCATGGCATTCTCCACGGCGGTGGAGGCATGCACGCGTTCCACCTTGGTATAGGCATCCATTACCGTCGAGAAGCTCACGGCGGTCGGTGCGACATTTGCATGACCGTGATTGTGCCATTGGATCATTTTGTGGAGTAAGCTTTTGGCCCGTTCGGCTCCCTCCCATCCGCATCCGCTGTTACTCCATGCCTTGAGAACAATATTGAACGAGGTGGAGGTAATTCGAACGTTGGAATTGGTGTGTTGGGACAATTCGGACATTTGCAACAAAATATCCTCGGCGTGCTGTGCGGCAAACTTCGACTTGGTTCGGGTGGCATAGTAATTCATCACGGTGTTGTACGTGATTTCATCCGGCTGGACTTTGGAGGCATATTCTCTATCCTTGGATTCTTGTGCCATGGCATTCATTTTCTCCAATACCGCCTGGACTTTCCACGAGGAATCTTCGTCGCATTTGGAGTAGGAATGAAGTAGGCAGTTGTAACTCGTTCGATCCGGCCGTGCCCTGTGAGAATTGTGGAGTGTATCGTCGGCGCATCGTTGTTCCATCCTCGTTAGTATACTTTCCACGTTTTGTACAATGATCTTTCCATCGGCACCCGAGATGTTCCAGGCGTGCATGCAGGCATTGTACATGTCGGTATCGACGATTGCTTCGTTATGGTTCGTTTCTTGTTCTTGATGGAGTCGTTCTAGTAATGCCTCCGAGAGCGTGGCGCCCTGTTCATTGGCCCATTTCGACGTAATAAATAGAAACGAACGAGCCTTTTGTCGATTGATGTTGTTCATTCGACCCACGGGGATCTTCGTTTGGGATAGAATGTAGTGAATGTTGGAATGGAGCGAATGCGTGTGGTCATGGTCGTTGGGAAAGCTTGGTGTAAATGATGCACTAGTGTGGGTACGAGATGAAACGTGGCGCTTGAAATTCGAGCGTGCAATGTCTCGATGATGCGAGTGGTGCGCCCCTGCGAACGACGGAGATATGCAAGAGATGTTTCTGGACGTGTACGAGGATGTGGACGAAGCAAGGCGGCAGTTTCGAGGAGGGCACAAGGGTCTCGGTCGAGCTTGACATTGAAGACGAGTCAACTCTTGCGAGACCAATTGAAGGCCAGCGCTGCGTCTCATGTTCATTCAGAGGGAGGCGATCGCTTGGGCGTTGAGAGGCGAGATGCTCCGGTTATTTTCACAATGAGTTTTCAATGGCCCCACATTATGGTAGCCCAACAGTGGAAAGAGAGTGGACTCGAGTAATCCCCGATAATTGCGCTTTATTGCCCCCGTGAACGGGTTTCGGTGGAATTCGCTGCGCACTCTAAGATCAAAATGATCCAGAAGCTTCTCCAGCGGAAATCCAGAGCGCGAGAACTATTGACATTCCCCGCAACGACGATGCAAAAAACAATGCTCTGTTCCACCACTCTCTTTCACCACCTCGCGATCTCAGGAATACCATGTTGTAGATTATCGACGCCATGAACACGAAGGATACATCATTGCTTACACTCCGCCATCGTTTACTCTAGTACCAATCAATACCAATACAATAGACAAGGCATGGGGACTCATCGAACAAGAATGCTTACCTCGACGCATCCGAGTTATCCCACCAGGTTGCTTCTATCGTCATTCCTCTTCTTCCTAACAAATTCCTTCTCCTCCTACGCATGGATACAAATCCACCCAACCACGACGAGACGTACCTCCATCATCAGAACGTTCTCCATCGATCAAATTCCCGATATAATCCAACAGTCCTTCCGTGAACCGGAGGGAAGAGCCGCTCTCTTGAACGATCTGGCCGAGGCATCCAACGTTGTCATACTCTCCACGGAGCCATCGACGCTCGTACTACGATTGGGTGTGGTGATGAGAAATGTCTTGGGGTTGACATCGGATTATTTACCCCATCAATCGATACGGCCGGACGAAGTTATTTTTAATATCCCCATTGTGGGTGCCTCCCTGTTCTTGTTGGGGAAATCGGCCGTCCCGATTGTTCAGGCGCAATTTGTGGAGTTGGATGAGCTTGATCTTACGGCGTACCGGCTATGCTTTGCACCCGTCGGCGTGACCCTATTGCAATTCAAATCGATGAAGGCCACGGGATGCTTTGATTGGATGGAATGTTCTCCGGGGACGGTATTGATTGATGAGAATGAAAATTATCGAAGATCCCATCGGGGACATATCTTACGACGATCCTCCGAAACGGACAATGATTGGAAATATCTCTATTGGCAGTTCGATGGGACTGTTATTCAATCGTATCGGGGTAACGTGTTTGGGGTTGTGGAACGTCATGGGGGTATGCACATTGATAATCCGGGGGCGCAGGGTTTGTTGGGGGATACGCGTTTTATAAGCAACCTTGAGGCCGAACAGCGTGCACAGCAGTGGGATAGTGCCAGTGTTGGCGATAATAGCGTGAGCAGCATAGATCCGTTGCAACATCCAATAGCGACAATGACAATTGGCTCCAATGGTGCAAAGATGCTACGAATTGATAGTTACAAGCTCTTTGATTTAATGGATCATGATGAGAGACTCGAGTCTTCCATTCGTCAATTATTGTTGAAGAGCTTGAAACTGAAAATAGTGAATCTGTTGAAGGCGTACCATCGTGATAACAATGCGAATGGTGACGAAAATAACACAGTAGAAGAAGGTCAGATGAAGATTGAAACAAAAGAGAAACCACGACTATAATAGGATGATTCTTTTAGGAAAGGATTTATTATGTCATAATTTCGTTGAGTATTGTCCTGATATAGAATGTTTCTTACAACGTTATATTTTTGGTTGGTTTGAACTATCTCCTATCTTTCAACTGACTTGATTTGATGTTTTCATGACATGTTTAGAACTATCTAGATATCATTACCTTTGTTTGTTTTTGCTAGTACTTGGAGTCAGCAGCATGACAAGAATGTAACTCCACATGTGTGATCTGATAATTTGACAATGGGATTTGCTTCTCTCCAAGTGCCATACAAAGGAACAGAAATGCAAGATACTACCATCTTAACTATATCGTTGATTCTTCTTTTCCTGATCATGGTGATGAGGCGACTGTATGCATTCCAGACATCTGTATTCAGACTGATTTCAAATTTTATTATTTCCATTCAGGAATCATTTGTATTTTTCTGTCCTTTCTATAACGTCAAAATGCAATCCCTACTTATCAATATTTGTTTGTTGATTCTTGCTGAAACAGTCCTCAAAGACAGGATGAGGCTACTCTCCCTACAAAGACATCCAAGAAAACTGCTAATTCAATGCCAGTATCAGAATCATGCCAGGTTTGTTAGTACTGGTGAGTAGATTCCTACAAAGTTGTGGGTTTGTTTCCAGGTTTTAAATATCTAATCGACCTTGATCTTTTGATCTTTGCCTCTTTTGTTATGTCTATCCTTCTTTGTTACTTTTTACTGTGCTTTATGAGAGATCTCCTACCTAGAAAGCACTCATTTCTCAACTTGTAGATGTGCAGACTGAAAAAAGAAAAGATAACACGTTTAATTGCCTTGTACGGCACAGCTCAATGTAACATATGGTCTGAAAATGACATGCAATGTCAACACATAATATTTTAATGGCAAAGAACATATGTTTGAAATACAAACATAGACTTGAGATGATTAGTTGTGACAATCATATTTTTTACCAAGTGTACATGTGTACATGACTGCAATGTGATATTTTTATCTCGTTATTTAAATGATTTGTGTATATCAATCATATTATGTAGTACATTGTAAGTTAAGCATATTCATGTTTCGTGTTTCTTAACCTGTTGAAATACACTGACATACATCTTTGGCTCTGATGACATCACACACCTTGCTATGGCATTCACACTGGCATTACACTTGTTTACCTCAATGCTGGTCCCATTTGTTTTTGGCATGACTAGTATGGGTGTACAAGTTTCTCATTATCAAACCAGAACACTTCAAAACATGTTTGATAATTTCATTCTAATGCAGCATCTATTCACTATGTCAAACATCTTCCAACTTACTGAAATTGAAATTTACTCTTGAACACAAGTTTTGAATAACTTAATGTTTTCCATTTGATATCAGAGTGAATACCATAGCGTGAATTGTGCCCACAAAAATCTTTGATGACTCTGCAGAGAGGAACAACTATAGTGTGTGCATTGAATCTTTGATTATATTGATACATGCAAACATCTTCCAAGGTAAAGCACTTGTGGTGTTTTCTGTCTTATCTTTTGAATGTGTTCTTATTTTCAGAATGTCAATAGGTAAAGAATAAGGTGTTAATGGTGTCACAACACAGAAATCTGCAATTCAATTACAATGAGGGACCAATATGGTATCTTTTAAAATTAAAATCATGGCAAGGTTGATTTTACTATATGGTTACATGCTTAAGTATGATGACTTATTTTCCGGCTTAAAGCCCTCCAAAATTTGAATGTACTCACAGCTCAGCAAAGCATGTGTTAACAAATCCAAGTTTTGTTGACCAGTGATAAGTCCTACTTTCCATGAAATTATTGATGTGATTAAGTACGTGCTGTACAGATGTGTTCATGGTCCTGAAGCGAATCAATTGTAAAGCTATCCAATAATATCTGACTAGCCCCAATTGGATGGAAAGGCAAAAACTAAGACACCCCTCAAAATGCATCATTGCTCTCTATGAAGAGGGATTACCACCTAACAAAGCAATGTCCTTAATGCAGAAGGTAAATTATGCTGAAGTCATACCAAAGGTCAATAATATCATCAGATTTTTGTGACACAACTGTATTGTAAAACTTTAATGGCAGATATCAGGAATCCCATCAAAATGAGGATACAAGTGGGGCTGTTCTAATTGTACCATACCCCCCAAAAGGAAGTCTACACAATTTTAGTACAATCAACATTTTCATTTGAAATGCTCAATATTTTATACACTGCCATCCGCTCTAATGGGTAACAGAAGAAGAAATGCACCTCTGTGGGTAAACAAATTGAAATGAAATTGAGCTGATGTGACTCAGTATGACATGATTCATACTGATTTTATCTAGTATACTGTGTTGAATTTGTTTTGTTTTGTCCTGGACGTTTCCTCTAGATGGAGACATTGCTGGAATGCAGATCTGCCACAAGATTCATCATGTTATGAAAAAGTCATGAGCATCCCCAATTGAAAGAGAAAGTCTGTGTGATGTGCAACTATGTGGCTACAAATAAGTCACAAACTGGGAAACTTGAGTAAGGTCCAAGTCAGGGGAGGTCAATTATGCAGATGACTAATGAAGCACTTGTATTGAATTTTGACAAGAAAATTGATATACATTCAGTTCACATTTACAAAGAAGTTAGTAGGAGAAGTTTTGCTGGTGTGTAGATGCCAAATCCTGTGCAATGAAGAAAAGTTGGGTATAGTAAAGTTTCCCTGAGACTTTCATTATGATTCTTTTCACTAAAGTATTACTTTAATTTAGTATTCGATTTTGTTGCTATGAACCACTAGTTTTCATCATGCAAAAGGTAAGTATTGACATTGACAAAAGCTAGAGCAAGAGAAACATGGCAGTACATCCTCACTAAACAAATTATTGTAAATCTCATTTTTAATATGCTTCCTTTGATGTCAATAATTGTTTTATCATAGCCAAACTCTGGGCTCAGTGTTTAGGTTTCATCATGTAGGTCAAGCCCATGCAGGTGATGTATTGATGACCTGATTTTGCTGACTGCAAAAGGCATATCAGAAGTGTCTTAGTCATAAATCTAGGTGTACCTCCTTTGGCTGTATTTGAGATGATGTAGGACTGACTAATGATCATAGTATATCAGTTTGATTTAAAATGTATGAAAATCATTGTAGCTAATAACACAATTAACATGTCTTAGATATAATAACAAAATGTCTGATTATTTCTTATCTTTTAAGTGTAACCACACAAATATAGCATATGATGATTGTAAATAATTCTTTGTCCTGTTTTCCTGTTGAAAGATATCATTATTTTGTAATGTTCTGTCCATAATTCATCATAGGATTTTGGTATATGAGATGATCTGATGTAAAAATCAGATTCATGAAATGCATTTTCATGGTTAGGTCACACCTCATGTTTGACCTTAGTTCACTGTATTGCCATTCATTTAATCTAGACTTTGTTTTTCTTTGTTTATAAGGTACTCATGTCTGGTACTGTCAACTTGCAAGTTAGAAAATTGGAACATATTTTTTGACCTTTAGATGTGATTTTGTGGTGCCCTGTGACAGGGTTGATAATTGACTGCTGAATTTCAATCAACAGTCATGGTATATTTTATTGTTGTTTCCTTATCGTGTACGATAGAAGACATCTTTTGAGTAAAATGGGATCTGAAACATGACATGCAGTGTTTTTCTCACATCTATTACAGGACAGATTTTCAGTCAAATCAGCAGTATCCTTGAATTGTATGACACAATATTGTGAACATTGTATAAACACAATAAGTAGCAAGTAGTCATTTAGGTTCTTTGCATCTTTATGATGTACCAGCTTACATTGTGCTTCACAATGAGGGGGAGGAATCCATCAACTCTGTCTTGTCAGAACATTTGGCAGAAACCAGCATCACGCTTTGGTCAGTTACATTTACAAGGGAATGAAGGTTGTGTTTTGGAATTTGAAGTATAACTAGATCCAGACTTCAATACAATATACATCTAAACAAATTTCTCCTTGCTTTCACCATGATGTTTCTGCTGTGCTTCCTCACGTCACAATGAACAAGGGTGCGTACCTTGTCTGTACGTCAACCGTTTGAAGGAGTACGCAAGTCTGCAAGTCTTCACTTCTTTTTCGCCTGCAGACAGCGCCTTAGAGTTCTCCAGCTCATCTAGAGTGTACCATTCAAAAGAACTTATTACACCCATGGATCATTTTTGTGATGGCATTCTTATTGTTTGGGATATTATCTACTTTTGACATTTTCCTCTCCTAATCTTGAATGGTTCTGAGTTTTCACTTAATCCTCAGTCTATCATTCAAAAAAACTGATGCAACAGCAGCTTAGTTTCACATGTCTGACACAGGACATTACATTTTGGACATAGAGGACATGACAGGACATGAGAGGACATGGAGTGTTTACTTCATTTAAGGGTCCTTTTTGATACTTTTAGGTGAACTATACCAAGAGCTGCTGCTGTTGCATGCATGTTACATTCATTTAAATGCAATCCATTACTCTTGCAGTACAAAAATACTTAAGATACCTAGGTAGGTTCCTAGATACTGCTATGTAATTTATGTGAGTCAAAACTTCTGAGGACATGCATCGGACATGGGACTCAACACTGATGTATGTCCTCGCTTCCACAAAAAACCGGTGTCCTGGAGAAATTAAGGACATAGGACACATCCAAGGACACGTCCAGGATATGTCCAGGACATGTGAAACTAAGAACAGCAGATGTATCAGTTTTGCAATAGCATTCAAACAGTTTCGGATCCATCTACTTTTGCAGTGTAGTTGATCACCAACACCAACTCTGTCATCCCAGTCAAATTGCAAGTAATTTGTGATGTGAATTGTAGTCTGTGCCAGTGAGCACAGATTTGATTATCAAACAACAATCCCACCAAAAATTCCAAAAAATACTTTGCCTTGAAATTCATGAAGTGCCACGTTCTGCTAATATTTATCATGTCCAATATTGTCCCTCATTAACTTGAGTGGCTGACATAGGCCAAATATCTACCTTAACTGGTAAACCCAAAGAGGTTCCACCCGGAACCTCCAATGGTCCTCTTCCCTTTGTGTAACACAAAGGAAGTACAATAGTCATAAGATATTGTTTCTGGGAAACAATATTCAAAAGACAATTTCTTTCTTGGGAAACACCCATATGCATTCTAGGTGTTTCTTGGACAAAATATCCAAGAGAGGATTTCTTTCTCAGAAACCTTCTCATGGGATAGTTCCTGTTGGTAGTTGAGAGAAAAGGAGGAGTCATGGCACTGCCCTAAAATCACCTCCAATCTCTAACAGGATCACCTGTGCTTGGTGATTCATGGATTACCTAGTGTACCATGCAATACCTATTTCAGTAGTGTAACTCTCATAATTAAAATCTTTCAACAACATGTATCTACCCGTTTACTACATAGAAGAAACTACAGCAAAATGGCTTAGGTCACTATCAATTGATAGCCTTCGCGCAACCAGATCGGATCGTCTGTCTGTCGTTCCACCATCCATCATCCATCAGCTGTTGTCGGTGGTTGACCATGGTAGGTTCGTCTGTCCGTTGTCCACTGTTGCTTGAAGACGTACAATACACTTGGTGTGTTACACGTGGCGCAACTTGTGCTGCCTGACCCCAAGAGTAGCAACAGCCACAGCTGAGCCCCGAGTCACGTACTCAGCCAGTTGAAGTGAGTTCACTCACAGGCCGGCACGTGTTTTTTTAAACATGTAGCCAAAAAGAATTCCCCTGTACGACGGTGAGGACTAGATCCCACCTGACGCGGGTATACTCCGCATTGTTAGCAGAGCGCGCATTTAGCACATAGTGTACTTGCCGTAAAAAAAGACCACTGGTGACGTATTATACGCACTTGTGGAAATAAAGCTTGCTTGCCATAGAGCTCGTAACAGCCCCTCAGTGAATTAGGAGGCAATAAACATAAATGCCTCGGTTTAATTTTTTATCCGAATGAGCAATATGTTTGTAGTCTATTTTTAGACCTAAAAACACGATTAGACTTAAAATTAGTCCATACCCGTGATCACATGCAGATGCAGTGACACCACGGAGTGCTAAGTACTTATAGCCTTAGGGCAGTATAATAAAAGATCTTCTAGGGCAGAAAATGACCCTATGAAGAATCGTTTGGCCTCTAAGGCCTAAAAAGCTTGCTCGTGACCTCCGAGAGGTTTCGGTCATTTGAAAGACTCGCGATCCCCCAGGAAGTTCTCGTCTTAGAAGTGTTGGGTGCTCCAAGGATCCAGTTCCCTTGTTCGTTCGCATGGTGGCGGTGGGAGTATCAATGGAACACTGCACGGGCACAGGTTGGGCGCGGGACTCAAGGTTTCAAGGTTGGCAGAGCGAAAACCTCAAAGGAAGATGCAATCGCGCAGGACTTTGTCCCACGATTGCGGATAAGCCCCATTCATATGGGAGCGCGTCACGGCACAGCCTATTTGATGAATCGTGTAGTTGCACAGCCCGCGCGCTCACGATCTCAAAAGAAAACGACCACAAATAGTGCGTCCTAGATTCATCGGGCTCAGCCCGTGATCGCGAAGGACGAGCCTAGGAGAGAACATTGTTCTACTCCGTTTAAGGGCATAGGAGCGCAATGTATTGCCGCCTCCTGGTCAAAAACGTCAGAGTGATGCGGAGTATTGTCTCCAAGTCCCAGCACACATGGGGGCGCACGAAGGACCCATAAAACGACTACGTGTCGTGCCCCAAAAACACTCTGAGCAAAATTCTCGCGAATTTTCGATTTGCGCAAGAATGCTGCATACTTTTTGCGGTTTTTGTCAGGAAAACACGCAACTTGTTGATTTCTTTCTAAAATCCAAGCAAAAAAGTGAGAAAAGTCCACAAAAGTGAGAATTCTACTCATGTGGTATTCCTTTCATGCATATAAGCTACCGAGCTTGGCAAAAAGGAAAGGAAAGCTAGTTGGCTATGAATAGCCACTGCACAACCTCTGGTCCGAGGAAAATAGAATTTAGAGTGCAAAAATATAAATTCGGGATTATATAATTTTAAATTAAAGAGCTTGTTCGAGAAAAATCTCAATCAAAATTCTACAGTCACGTTAAAATAACCTGATATTCAAATACCTTGCTACATGTAAAAATAAAACAAAAATGCCAAGAAATCTTCTGGCATCATGAATTGTTTTCCCAAGAAGATGAACCCTTCTCCCACGTAGAGAAACATACACATGTGCCATGCACACTATTCACAAGCAAAGGTAACAAAAAGCAACTGGAAATCAAACCATGTTGGGTTTCGAACCCCTGACACAGTGTTGCTACAGTAACAGTGAAAGCAAGAAGGACGTAGTTCCAAGCTTCCCCCATGTTCCAAAATTAGGAACATCCATATGTTTTTCTTACCCAGCTAGGCAGGTGTCAAGCTCTTGGCGCACGCAGGATGGGTTCTTCCTACTCAAAAGGAAGGGCAAAGTCACACGATGTTTTTTATTGCACAAGCAGTAAATTCCTGTCAAAACACACTTTTCTGAGTACATGTTACCCAGAGTGACTAAGCCAGCATATGACCTCAGTCTTTGACAAATGCAAGAACTGAGTTTGAATTGTTCTAGATTTTCGAACAAATAACAACATAAAATATGTTAAGATCAATTTTACCTTGCCAGTGATAATTGATGCAAAGTCTGCAAAAATCTGTGAACCAGAGTTGAAACAAAACCTGGACACAACATACCACGCACATAGCTAACCACTTAAGTGCAGGACTCTTCTTGAGCAAAAATACTCATGATCACAGAGCTAACCACTCCTGTGAAAAACTCCTCTGGGGGTTGAGTAAAATAGCAGACCTTCCAAGCTGTGTCAAAACAAAGAAAAAAACACACACTTTCACTACAAACTCAATTTCATACACGTTACTGAGGTTTCTCATGACAAGAGAAACTGTTTGATGAAGTTCAGTGTGTTGGAAGAACGTGCCTGTTTACCTCTATTTTTTGAACAAGGTAGGTTTACAGCCTATAAAGACAGAGAACAACCAGTCCAAAAGTCAAGTAAAAACAACAAGGACAATTTACCTTGGCGACTGGAGGGTTTCATTGACAGCCGTCGTCAGAACTGGCTGTACAACAACAGAACACCCAAATAAACATAAATTACTGTAAATCAAAAGTGATTCTTAAAATAAGATATGGGACAAAAAGTTAGGAAAACTGTCTAAACTCAAAAGAATCCTTACAGTACTGTAGATGTTGCTATGTTCAACTCTGCAAACACCATAAGACTTCATGAAAAGTCAACAAATCATAGACTAGATACTGACGCATCTGGAACCCATTCATGCCTAGAAACACTGAAGAAGGTTATACCTACTCAGAGCTAGCAATAACAATCATGGGTTTTCCATGTGCCTCACAAGCACATTCAATGGAGTCAATGATGGCCATACTGTTCTCAATAGAACTCATTTGGAGTAATATGATATTCTCCAAAGGCTAGCTTGAGAGACCACCTTAAACAAGGTTAGGATGGACTTACCAAGCAGCGAGTAAAGGTTTGCATGACAAACCAATACACAACATCTCTGCACAAAGACAACAAGGGCTTAACAACAGACCCAAAGTCTTCGCATGGCAAAAGCACCATGCTTACTAGCAGATGAAAACTTGCAAAAACATTCGCCTATACAGGGAACTCATATGCTACTGGGTGGTCCAGTACATAGGAGAACCTTAGGCAAGTCAATATGATTGTCTCACCTCACTCACAACTGGAATTGTAGAGGAGGAGGTACACAGTACACAAAAAAGAGACACATATATGTTAGACATTTGTTACCACAGCAAGTTTAGAGCAACACCGACTCAGGTTAGGTATGCTCGCATTCTAGTACAGCTTGCTGAACATAGAGTGCATAAACACAGAATAAAAGAGATTAAATCCTTGACCATGATTAATATGATTGGATTCAAACAAACTGTGTCGTACTAGATAATGGTCTTACTGAGACTCAATGACTAGTACTTGATTCCCTTGGGGAAACTTCTGACGGTTTACCTTCAGAATTATCCATGGAGAACACATATGGTGTCCATAAGGAAGGACTCATAGAGTCACGAAACACATGGGTCTTTTGCTAAAGACAACGGGATGACCATAGGAGGAGGGGTGGCATCCTAGTTAGGTCTACTAGCTTTGACCTGGTTCAGTCAACTGGTCCGCCAGTAAGACTTGCTACTGAACCTGGTTCATTTGCTTCAGTTGCCAGCACTAGTTGAGAACTGAACAGGTTCAGTACTTCTGCTTAAGTTGGTAGGAATCAATAGTTTTTCTGGAAATCTCAAGAATCTGACTGCGTCATGTTGGCCAAATGGCGTCATCTTCCTGGTTTAGTGCCAGCTGCCAGCAATAATACAGTAAAACACACACTGAACCAGGTCAGATTTTATGTTCCCTTGCTAGGAAAGCTAGTCGCCAGCTGCCAGGAGATTTTCAGTCAACTGATCTAGGTCCAGTACTTCTGGCGGGGGTCATGCCACCCCTCCTGACCATAGGTAGTGCACATATGTGTCGCACGACAAACCATAAAATATGCCTCATAATCACATGAGCACACGAACAAAACGATCCACAACCTTTGTTCTTGTAAAACCACAGCACATAGAATTGTGAGTATCCCTAGTTAAACAGGAATACCATCTCACACAAAAGGATAAGTCAAACATGAACATCTCTACTGAGAGACATGTAGCACCTTGTTGGCATGCAATGCAAAACAAATGCAACACAAGCAGCTATACACAGAAATGTAGTATGCTTCACTAGCTTAGACAAATCAAAGAGAAACACAACTATTACGTTGTTAACATATCATGGAAAGTTCACTTCTCCATGATGCTAGCTGTGAAGTCACAATATGGTTCCATAAACCATAAGATTAGAGTCAACAACTGTCTTTCAACATATAAAATTGAATGCCATGCACATTTAATTATGTTGCAATGTCATTACCACCAACAAAAGAGTTATACATGTACAGACCTCCCGAGGATACTTGCTACAAAATACAGAAGGATATCATAAACACTGAATCCTTACTCTTCATGGTACAAAAGACATAGACGTTGATGCTTAGACCTTCCAATGATTATAGTCAATACATTAAGTATGACTTGACATTGTTCACTTGCCGATAGCTGACCCTTTGGGCAACTATTCCCATGGATACATAGGGGTGACAGAAAATTGAAGGACAATATACCAACACAAAGGATTGCAGAAGATAACAAACAGGATATCTGTACTATCAGCACCTTCATTACCTAGACCTGGTTCAATATCCACATTGTACACAAATTGTGACAATTAAGGTGCAGTTTCAACACTCCACTTCGGACCATATGCATTTCATTTGGCTTCCCAGTGTAAGTCAACCAGAGTCTTCAAATCAAAACCCAAAAGTGAATAACTATCTAGAGTTCAACATCAACCAAATCATGGAGATGCTTGGCCTGCTGTACCAATCATGGTCTTGTCAGCAGCTTCTAGTGGCACAATGTTTACCTAAACAAACACTCAGATGCCATTCACTCATACCTACCTATGCAGTGCCTAGCCTAACTGTAGTGTAGCAATCATAAGATGGAATAGTTGTTCGTTCTGCACACTTCAGCACCAACAACAGGAGACACCAGGCAACACCAAACCGACCCAATATTTTCCTCATAAATTTATGGTCACATGGTCCGTGGAAAGTAATGCTTTAGTAAACAAAGGTCTTTCACCGCACAAATATTCAGTCAATATACCAGTGATAATTGGACTATCACAGACAGTATACGATAAGACAATCAGGGTTGCGGAGTAAGTCAGAACAAGTTTGACTTAGGAGAGTACAATCAAACCAGCTTTATCATAAGCCATGACAAATCTCCCTCTCCACATGAACTTACACTTCATATACTACATAAAAAATATGTAGGTACAAAGCGTCACAGGCAGCTTGCACATTTTAACCTCAAAAGAACGGTTTTTCTGCAAGTCTGGCTCATAAATCGGTTTTCCTCACAGAGGTTTTACTTTTCCATGGCAGCTAATTCTCCAATCGTGGGGGCAAGTGACATAGGCCAAATATCAACCTTAACTGGTAAACCCAAAGAGGTTCCACCTGGAACCTCAATGGTCCTCTTCCCTTTGTGTAACACAAAGGAAGTACAATAGTCATAAGATATTGTTTCTGGGAAACAATATTCAAAAGACAATTTCTTTCTTGGGAAACACCCATATGCATTCTAGGTGTTTCTTGGACAAAATATCCAAGAGAGGATTTCTTTCTCAGAAACCTTCTCATGGGATAGTTCCTGTTGGCAGTTGAGAGAAAAGGAGGAGTCATGGCACTGCCCTAAAATCACCTCAATCTCTAACAGGATCACCTGTGCTTGGTGATGCATGGATTACCTAGTGTACCATGCAATACCTATTTCAGTAGTGTAACTCTCATAATTAAAATCTTTCAACAACATGTATCTACCGTTTACTAGAAGAAACTACAGCAAAACGGCTTAGGTCAGTGGCAGTCTATTTTCTCTCATGTCCAATATTAGTTCTGATAGCAGCACATCTGTGTAGGCAGAAAAAAATTATTATGGTGGTAGGTTTCAGGGGTTAGGGTGTCATGACATACTAGAGTCTATGGTCATGCAGTAGTGGAGGTCTTACATTCACTATCACAACGCAATGGCTCATTGATTTTTCCACAATGCTAACCCTTACAGCCATACAGTGTTTCTGCGTAATACATGCAAATGAATTTACACCTCAAAGTATGAGGTCCAATTGTTGGATCAACAGCAATTTCATTGACATGTGAACAGCCACTCCCGGAAGTAACAAAAATATGTTTGACTGATGCATTTGCTTTGAGTTTGAGGCCACTGTCATGGTGATGAGTTCTCTAGACATATGCATGCTATCGAGTGATATATTTCTATGTTGATTTTTGGCATGGAGTTATGCAAAACAAGGATGTAGGCATAGTTAGTATTTTTCTTTATTATGAACAATATTTCACCCTCTAACTTCAGCACTGGACTCCTCAAATGAGGTTCCACAGCTGGTTGTTAATGTTAAGGGACATTCGTGTGCGACCAATCTCTGACTTGTCTTGCCCTGCTTTCTTCAAGACTTCCTCTGTCCCAGTTAATATTTTCCCACACCAACTTGCTTTGATTGAGATATTTGCTAATCCCACCTGATCTACACATCAAATTCAGCATTTTTTTCAACGACAATTACGAGAATAAAATTTGATCTGCGTTATGATGATAATTTTATTTGTAAGCTGTGAAGGGTATTATATTATCATCATGGCAGTTATGCAATTATCTGTGAATTGTTATCCCAATACCTTGGCTGATGATTCAAAAATGAGAGGGCATACAGTTACCCAGTAGATTTGACTACATATATTATGGTTTGTGGGATGGATTGTTGTAGTCACTGTTTTTTGTCATGACCAATACAAGATTGAGATAACGAAGCTTAGCCAATCTTTCTATCTAGTACTCTCTTTTGAAAATTAAATTCAAGCTTCGTAAATGAATCTTTTTGCAGGTTCATAAACCACAATAGAATTTCTTCAAGAAGGAGATCAACGGCTCTCTTGTACGGTATCGTACCGTACCGTGGTACCATATGGTGTCTCCTCGGTGTCTCGCATCATCCCTGCGGAAGGGCACAATTTCGATATTTTGAGCTGTTTCAAGGCGGCGGCACTAGCTACGCCATTTCCAATAATATTGGCATCTCTTCAGTCTCGGCATCATCCCTGTCCTTTCCAGATCCAAGGAGTTGGTGCTGCAATCGGAGGGCTAGAGCCACTCACGCGACGACCTCGTCAATCAAAATCAAGGTGTCATTGCTCGCCTACAGATCCCTGTGTCAGCCCCGTGTCCCTGAACCCAACATGGACTTTCTAACCCTAGCCAATACTGCGCACGAAACTTCCCGCTCCCTCCTCCGAATCCTCACCGAAACATCGGGCAACGAAGATGACGATTTTGCTCATTTAGAAAATGCCGGACATGGTGGCGGTGCTGCCACCCACATGGAGAGTGGGACTGGAACATTTTCTCCGAATGGCACGGGCACGGAGAGCAGACCGTTGTTGTCTCCTACAGCAGAGGCGGCTTTGTTGGAGCTATCTACAAACTTTTTGCTCTGTGAGTGCTCCTCGTTGACATTGTGTTTAGTTCGTGAAATGGGATGGGAATGACATGTGTCATGAGAACGAAATTGTACTCCATTTGAAAGATGATTTTTGTATAAACCCATTGACAATGCTCTCATCTCATCATTGCACCGTTGTGTCATCATGCAACGTTCCCATCTTCACTTCCCAAAGATGCAGCAATGGTCATCATAACAACAATGGTTGCCAAAATTTATTTCCCCTCGTGGCTCGAGCCACGTGAAGAACGCATTACCCCCCTCTCCCATTCTTACATGAATGTAATGGACCACGCTTACAAATCGGACTTGAGTGATGATGACGATGAGGATGGAGACGGCGAAGAAGAGGGAGAAAAAGAGACGGAGGGATTACTCCTTGATACGGAACAGGGGGGAGAAACGGAAGAGAAACAATGGAAGACGAAAGACAAAGGAGCCATCTTAAGAAGCGGAACTTCTTCGTTTCTGACGGATTATGATTCGGGATTGCACACCAAAGAAAGTGTATATAGCAACTTGGTCATTTGTGCCATTATGTTGAATTTGACCTTTGTTGTTTGGGGTTTGCTCCAGGTCAGTCTGGTTGTCACCAATTATCTCATGATTGATATTCCTTTTCATTCCATTTGCTTACATTCAATCATTCTTTTCCCCAGGAACGCATGCTCACCCGCAGATATCCCCGTCACAGTGGAGAATACTTCACATACTCTTACGCACTCGTCTTCACCAACCGTTTTTGGACACTGGTCATGTCCGGCTTGCTCCTCCTCTACTTCAAGCCTCGCACATCCCGCACCACGATTATTTATGAGTATTCTTTCCCGTCTATTTCGAATATGTTGAGTAGTTGGTGCCAGTATGAGGCATTGCGTTATGTGTCGTTTCCGGCCGTTACGTTGTTCAAAGCTTTTAAGTTGGCCCCCGTTATGCTCATGGGCAAGTTGCTTGGGAATCAGTCTTGTAAGTTGATCACTTCGGCATTTCCTGATGTACCAGATACTTCTTTCTCAAACGATTTTTATTCATCATCAGATCCACAATATGATTACATTGTGGCGATTTTCGTGGGGGTTGGCATTGCCATGTTTATGACATCCACTGACGAGTTAACTTTCGATTTTGATGTCTACGGAGAGCAATCTAGCGCAAAATGGACTGGAGTGATGCTACTCCTCTTTTTCCTGTTCTTCGACAGCTTCACTAGTCAGGTAAGTCGTGAACAGATATTTTGTCCCCGCCACCTTGTTGAAGACCCTCATACCATTCACTTCTATCGTAGTGGCAAAGTAGGATGTTCAAAATACATAGGGATCTATCCATGATTGAATTAATGTTCGCAACATCTGCCTTCTCGACGGTGCTGTCTTTAATTACACTAGTTCACGATGGGAAGCTTTGGCCAGCCTTCGACTTTGTCGTTCGTCATTCTGAGATCCAATTTCATTTTTTCGTATTTTCAGTCTGTTCTACGATCGGGCAGTTATTCATCTTCTACACTATTAAGAATTTTGGAGCGTTGGTGTTCGCCATTATTATGACAACCCGCATTTTGATCAGTATCGCACTATCAGTTATTCTCTACGAACACAAGGTTACCTCTACTGGCTTCTTTGGACTTTCGCTAGTAGTCGGCGCAGTTTTTTACCGCATCAAGAGAAAAGCAGAGGGGAGACAACTCATCAAATGGCAGGGCATGGGGGAGAAAAGCGAGAAAGAAATCGAATTGGTACAAGAGTGGCACGAGCATCTCGATACATAACAACGGCCAATGGTCTCAGTATAGTTTTTAGGGCGAGTTAAGTTATCATTTTATTAACAGTAAATGAAAGGCAACAAAAGAACTGTAATCCATCAGCAAAATAATGTATACAACATCGTAATTGTATCACATCCCATCCCACCAAATGGCAACATTACGACCTTCAAATGGTAAAATCTCTCGCTTGAATCGGGAATCTTTGTTTAGGAGATAAACGCAGAAATGTTCGTGTGTTCTCACTGGAATTCGTCTTGTCGATTGCGTGCCGACTCCAGTTTCAGCATCTTGAATTGGTACATCAATGTAGCGATTATTGAAGAGATTGGGGAATACACAGCATGGCACAACCACAAACGGCTTGTTATAGAGCAGTGCTGCGTCCACAATAGCTTCTGTGGCACTATCAGCATGTAATCCTATAATCAAAGAGGCACGTTGCACAGCATCATGCAACAGAGGAGGAACATTTCTCTCGAACAAGTCCCTTCTCTGCTCGCATGTATCACTGTCAAGATTTACTGGCGCAGTAAAAGGCATGACCAATTGAGAATACCTCCTCTCTAGTAAATCTCCCACAAATGTAGGACATTGCTGGATTTGCTGCCGTATAGATGCTTGCCATTTATTCGGAAGCTTGGGCACAACACTATTCATGTAAACGGATGCGACATCAGCTGAGCGTGGGTCCACCATCACAACGCGTAGGGCATGACAAAGGCTGAGTCGGGCTGACAGTTCTCCTTTGCCACCGGCGACATCGAGGATATGCATTGGTTTTGGATTTTGTGATGCATCCGGACTGTGGTGGTCGATATTGTCGACGCAATCAGTGAGGATGTGCGGGAATTTAGAAATGAGCCACTTCGTAAAATGTTTGTGTCTGTGCTGATTCCTTGCGCCGTGTCGAGTACTGCTGCTGTTCCCCTTTCTCCCATCAGCGCGTAGGCTGTCTTCATTATCTGGCTTCGAATCGGCTGATAACGACATTGACATAGATTTCTTGTCGTCTTTGTTTCCCCCCTCGATACTCAACACTTGCATTCTCTCCTTCCCCTCCATCTATATTCCCTGTCATCAGGAAAAAGGTGTATGTGAACAATAGAGTGTTGAGCAAGCATGGATGCAAAACATAAATAACCAACAATATAACCACTTCTCTCCATGAGCTGCAAAAGGGTCATACTCTTCCTATCAAACACATCCTGTCATCAAACCTTAATCAATGGCTTCAATGTCTCGCTTTGGCAGCATTCATCTTCAGCCCTTTTGACATGGAGATGAACGATTGCCACACGCAAAGACTCGCCACCCCATCACTCGGAAAATTCAAGATTATCACGGGCATTTTGCCCCGACAGAACTGAATAATCCTAGATCAGGAGACCCCAAAAATGGATTGATTTTGCATGGAGGTAAGAGTGTTTACTTTATAATCATTCCCTCTTTCGTGGCTCTCTTTGGTAGAATCAGTCTCCTTACCTTACGGCATCTTCATGTCCCGCGCTTCATTGTACGTCAATCAAGACTTGCGTTGCAGTGCTTGCCCTGAATGCTGCTCTCGAAAGCTCTTGGTGGTTTAGAGTTGCGCTCATGCAATGGACGGAGGGAAAAATGGAGACGTGGCACCCGGAATGCACTCACTTTTACCATACCGTCTTTCTTTTTGATTGGTCAATGGTGGTTAATGCTGGCGACCGGTCGACGGTGATGAAGTGAAAAAAAATTCTCCATAGGAATTAGTACATCTGTTGAGATACCTTCTTGATAGAATTATAATATAGAAAGGCATCACAATGGCCGATCTATGGGTGTATCTTGTCACACCAGAAAGTATCAAGTGCCACCGCCAGCCGGAACCATCACAAACGATGGCGAATCTTTTCTAAAACAACAAATCAAACACATCACCTTTCCATCAAGGCCAAAACACCACCAATAGCAAGTTAAACATGGAAATCCGCCTCGGCCACAGCTGGAGAGCCCGAACAACAGCAGTTGGAGCCATAGCTCTAATTAGCGCGGGGATGGTATCCGGATTTGCAAATCCATCACTCCATCCCTTCGGCATGCCACGATCCGCGGCATCCTCTGTTTCGTGTCAAGTGCCATCCCTCACGTCTCAGTTGATCCACGCACGCAACAAACCACAGCAATCTGCGCTCTTCATGGCCAATGATCACTTCCAGAAACTAGACGAAGACGACGACAATGTCATTTCATTCATCGACATGTCCAGCGACGGCGAGAAAGCCATCGATTGCTACGTTGACAGCGTGGCCACCGTCGATGGCGTGGAATACACCATTGGCAGCCCATGCGATTATGCCGTAGCCTTGTGCTACTTCGACGAGGATGACCAGCTCGTCCCTATTGAATTGGACGATCCTTTGATGGATGACGTTTTTCCCGTGGCCGAGGGGATTATTGAGGATGAGTTTGGGGAGGAGCTCGTGTTATTGAGAACTCCACAAACGTTGACTTTGATTGGGGAGTTGGAAGAGAGTGAGGCGGACGATGATGAAGATGTGGACGATGATGAAGATGGTGAGGATGAGGATACGGAGGAAGAGGTTGAAATTCTTGTTTCGTTTGAAGAGGATGGCCAGGAGTACCATCTGGTTAGGTTACTCGACCCTATACTCCTCGTTGGAAAGGTAAGCATTGTTTGGTTTCAATTTTTCATAGGCGAAATTGAGTTGCCCAATATGCTCAATACCCTTGCTTATTGCTATTTTGAAGGACGGGAATGAAATGACGAGAATACTTCTAACTCCCGAGGAATCTGACTCTGTCATGCCCAAACTTGAAGAAATGTTTTTGAATTATCAGGAAGAACGGGATGGAATGTGATGACATCGTAAAGGCTTGCTTTGTTTCTTGATTGGTAAAGTTGTTTTTAGTGAAACAGTGTACAACGGCAACGGTAATAACATTAGGACTGACGAGCCATATAGACAAACAACGAACCCGAAACTAATCGAGATAATTCATGTTTCTAGGTACACATCTTGCATTAGCAAATGCACTATTCAAATTAACCTGACAAAGCATCAGCTACATCAACAAAGTATGCACGCATGACGACTCTCATTACTCTAGTTTATGTTTTACATTCGCTTACGAACGAGGCTTCTCCTTCTTCTCCTTGTAAAGAGCAAGAAGCGACACACCAGCAACCTTCACACACTTGAATCGGACTCCGGGAATATCACCCACAGCGTGTCCAGAACGTCCGAACCCAGCCACAAGAACTTCGTCGTTCTCATCCACATAGTTCAAGCAACCATCCCTTGGAACAAATGCGGCAATCTTCTTTCCATTCTTAATCAACTGAACACGAACGCACTTTCGGATAGCAGAGTTGGGCTGTTTCGCCTCAATACCAATCTTTTCGAGGACAATTCCCTTGGCCATTGTGGATCCTCCCATGGGGTTGGCCTTCATGGCGGTGACGGAGTGGGCCTTGGTGTATTTTAAATCCCTCCAACGTTGATCGCGCCTGTGGTTGCGGAGCTTACGCCCGGTTCTGATTCCGGATGGCTTTCCCATGATTTTATTAGATTAGTGAAGGGTTTATTCGGAACTGCGAAAGGGATAGTGAGGGGAGAGACGGAGTGAGCACTTTTGAATTGCATGACAGGGGAAAACACACAACAGATGAAAGTCCCGCAGCGACCACGGTCACGAGTAAGCTTGACTCAGACGATTGGGGCTTTCGAAGACTGCAACGCCTTCTCACAATCACCCCATGCAACATTATGATGAGTAAATTTGAGGAGGCGCTTCAGTCACCGCGGCACCATACGCAGCAACGACCGACCTAGCAGAGTTCAAGAATCATTATAACCCAACGATCAGCAATAGCGGCAGCCTTGATCGAGCAGCTCGTAGCGCACACTGTCAAATAACTTCCGCCGTGTGATTCCTAAAAAGCACCATGATCATGTTGGTACTTGCCTACCAACAACGAGTTGACGATGAGGAAAGTGATGTCTGGAGGTGGATTATGGGGTGTACTTGAGGATAGTATTATTCACGTACGAATGAACGTAGGAATGAGACTTTGTAGTAAAGCGATAAGGGATCATGGGCCTTTTTGTGGGAGCCCACGAACAGGTGGTTCCTTGTTTTTCTTTTATTGTTTGCGCATCAATGCGCGGAGAAACGGTTCGGGGCTTAATCATTTTTTGTACCAAAAATGCATTGCAAAAAATTTTACCAGCTTATATAATTCAAAGCTCACACCCCCAGCGAGACAACGACCTCCACTGTATTATTTGTATCAGCTCTGCTAGAGCCCAGCGTCGTTCTATCAGCATTCGATCGCCTTCGACCAACATCACCAAGAGATCTACGAGACTTGCATCTATATTCAACTGGAGAACACGGAACGGACAAACAGAGTCAACCCAAACAAGCAAGCATGGAACTACGCAAAGCAGAGCAAGACCTTGACAAGTTATGCTCCGAATGGAATGCCATCCGACGAAAAAGGCCATGTTATGAGGATGACGTGACAGTCGATGGAAATGCCGTGGAACAAAGCGAAAGCATGTGCAACTCCGAAGTTCTTCCGTCGTGGAAAGACTTAATGTGTAGGATTGTCGATGATGATATTTTCCCCAGCGTAGAGCAGGTGGTGGAGGAAGAGAGAGAAGATGAAACCAAAACAGAAACCGCCGCAACATCAGCTATGGTTGAATCGGAGCCAACCAACACGATACAAGCAGTGGAAGAACCTGGGTACTCTGAATGGGGCATGTTGATCACGGGATCCGCCGCAGCAGAGAAAAGTGCGAAGGAAAATACCGTAGTTCAACCAATCCAGCAAATTCCCACAAAAAATAATGAAAAGTCTGTTTTTCGCAATGTTGACGCAGATCAAGCGATTGACGACGAAGAAGGTGCACCCGTCGAGAATGCACCTCCTCCTGAGATTCTTTCTCAGTTGGAATCATTGCGTCATAACTTGGAGCTTCTTCGACCAAAGATTGATAAATTTATGACTCGATTAACAGAGGTGAGAAAAATTGAGGACCGTGCATAGGCATTCGCAACGTTAGGTCTTTACTGCACCATGATATAACTTCTTACTTTTTCTCACCAATACAATTTCATAGAGAGATCCCGTGACAAAAAAACCACGATACGGAGAAACGGCAATTCTGAGAGTCAAAAATATTGTTCGAATGTTCAAAGCTTTGGAGATTGGAGTGTCATTTGCATTTGATGACAAGGGAAACGGCACAACAAACATAATTCAGCGGATGAACTCTCAAATCCAACACCACGATCAACAAATGCAAGCCAAAATGCATACGATTCAAACCACTCAACAATTAGAGGCAGAAAGGATGGAGCAGGAGCGTCTCGTTGCCGAACAGCTTGCACAAGAACAACGCCTCAAGGAGGAACAGGCAAAACAAAGAGAGGCAGAGGAATTGGCGAAACGAGCACATGAGGCGAGATTGCGCCGTATGGAAGAAGAGCAACGTGCATTAGATGCGGAAGCCCAGGCTGACCGAGAGTTGATGGCCTTGGTCCCCGTCAAAGGTGTCGATGGAATACGCATGCAAATCGATCGAATGCGAGCGTATTTGAAAGATGACAAGAAAGCACTAGACATTGCATTGGGATCCTTGTATACCTTGTTTGATCAAATCGTTCGAAAACCAGAAGAAATCAATTTTCGCAGGATTCGCCGCGATCATCCTAAGTTTATGGAGGATATTGGGCGGCATGTGGGTGGTAAGGAAATTTTGATCGCGGCGGGCTTTCGGTTGGAGAAATTAGATGGAGTCCCCTGCTTCTTTTCGAAAGAGCCACACATTGAAAGTGATATGGATGGATGGTCGAAATGGTTTGATGGGCTAAAGAAGACTCTGGAAGTGATTGAAGAAGAAATGATCAAATAAACAAATTGTATCGTTATTCGTAGTAAATGACAAAACAGTTTCCTAAATAAACATGATGAATTACAATCAGGACGAGTAAGAGCAGTCATAGAATTTGTCAACTCTTCATAATTTACACAGTCATTGGTTATTCACTACAATACCTTGCGCTTCTCGCAATCTACCTACTTTGTTGCGTCCGACAAATCCACGGATGCAATACTAAATCTACCCAAAATATGATACTCTACAACCATCGGACCTTTATCAACCCTACAACAAACACCACCTTCCCTCGTCAATCCCACATCCATATCTTTCGAAAACTTCAGTAAACTCCTATCCGGCTCTCGAACCGAAGCATAATTCAACTTATCCACCACCAATTCCGCCTCGCGTTGCAACTTCCCAATCTCACGCGACAACTTAAACCCATCCAAACTAAACGGATTCGTAATCTCCGCTCGTTTCTCTTGCAATTTCTCCATCTGATCCTCAATACTTTGCAATTCATTGGCATACGATTCCTTCATGGACGGTGGTGCCGTCCCACCACCACCACCACCGCTTCGATTCTCACTGGTCAAAAATGGGAAATATCCACAACTGCAATACACTCTCCCTTTCGGAATGTACAAATCCGCCATATCTCCATGAGAAACCTCCTCGTCCAATTCAATATAAAATCGTAACAAATCTGTCCCCATCGGTCCATCTCCACGAGTGATTTGCCATCCTCCCGGAGTTTTGACGGTGTATACACGCTGTCCCTCCGTGAGGGATGGACCGAGGATGACCCGATTGTCATGAATGCGAAGTACCTTGGCATTGGAGTATCCACCACGGAGAAAATCATCGCGTTCGTAGAGTTGGGTGGGTGTGAATTCGGCTTGGAAGGAGAGGTTGAGACGTTGGCCGTTGGAACCCCATGTTTTTGGCATCCATGTTCCTGTTGCGTTGTTGTTGTTTGTCGTTGTTGTTGATGTTGTTGTGGTGGTGTTGAGATTGTGGTTTTGTGTGTGGCGAGATGCAATGATGGAATGAGAATTTTTGGAAGGGAAGAATGATGCGAACACCATAGCGTTGGTGAGAACAAACGAATGGATAGGCAAGAATAATGCACGAGTGCACTACGCCAACAACACGGGTTCCCTACGTACCGGGTTCTCTTCCAATACTCAACGATATCTTCCACGTCGTCCCATCCAACAAATTCGCCACGGACTTTCTCACCTTTTGTCCCCCAACGTTGTCAGTATTGCTTTTCTGGATGACAATGGGAGGAGGGGCGGGCAACAACCCCTCCTCTTGCAGCTTGGCATCGACTACAATCAAGGAGGATGATTCCTCCGCATTGTCATTGGTAGATGTCTTCTCCGGACGGGGAGTTTTGGACAACATGTCTTCCAATGCCTCCAAACGCCGCAAGGCCTCGGCACGTAATTCTTTAATTTCTTGACGTAATTGTTCGGATTCGGCATGGATTTCTTCAATGGTGGGTGAGGATTTGGAGGCGAGTGTTGTTGGGGTGGTGACGAACGGATGATGGATGCGTTGGGTACGACGGGAGGAAGATGGCGGTGTACTATGGTGGGCGAAGGCGGGGAACGTGTGCGATGATGACACGGATGACGATGCTGTTGTGATGGAGGTGCGAGTGGTGACGAATAGAAGAAAGAGATGGGGTAGAGGATGCATCATGGTGATGATGTTTCTGTTGTTGTTGAGAGTAGTGATGTGAATTGGAGGAGAGAAGAAGAAGAATGTCCGTGGAAGAGGAAAAGGCGAAGAAATTGCGAACGGCGGACTTCGATGGACATGAGATTCGTGGTGCAGTTTCTGTGATGTGTCATGATGATGTTGTTGATGGAAAAGATACTGCTTTTCTCACGTGAGATAAATTCATGTGAAATAATATTTGTGGTTTGATATTATGAAATGTTACTTTAGGAAATAATCACGGTACAAGCGTGAAGATTTCTTTACAACATGATGTTCATCTATGTTCATACAATAATAATTTGCCGCGTTTCAAGAAGTACGACACGCCGACCATGACGCATCGCTTTCGCTACTGGAAACCCCCCACCGACGACCCCAACACCAAAGAATCCACCACCGCCACACCACATCCACCAACCCTCTACCCCCCCTCCCGCCAAATCCTCCCCATCACGGCACACCGCACACAAATCCTCTACTCCCTCGAAACCTACGGCGTCCTCATCCTCGTGGGCGAGACCGGCTGCGGAAAATCCACACAATTGCCTCAATACCTCTACGAAAATGGTTGGGCCGACGACATCGACACGGACAATTACCGAGAAATTGTATGCACGCAACCCCGTCGTATTGCCGCCATTTCTCTCTGCGAACGCGTCGCTTCCGAACTCGGTTCGTCGTCTTCCTCCTCCAACGCCCCGCTCGTGGGATATTCCGTCCGTTTCGCATCGACCTATCAACCGGGACGGACGAAAATACGATACGTCACGGATGGATGGCTCTTACGTGAAGTGACATTGCTCGATCCTACGCTGAGGCATTGTTCCGTCCTTATTATTGATGAGGCGCATGAACGGAGCGTGAATACCGAGATATTGTTGGGGACGGTGAAAAAGATTCGGAGGAGGAGGCCGGAATTGCGTGTGGTCATTTGTAGTGCTACGTTGGATGCGGAGGCATTTTTGGACTTTTTTGTTGGGAAGAAGAAGAAGAAGAAGACGAAGGGAGAGAAACGTAAAGAGTTGGATGCGGTGGGCAGTGACAAGTCTCCCGTGAAGATAAGGAGATCGCGATGGGGTAGAGTAGGCGACGAAACAAACTCTGTCCCGTCAGAAACAACAACAAAGAAAACAGAACAAGACGAGAAAGCCGAAGAATCTTCCATTCATAACGGAACAATCATCAGTGTCGATGGACGTCTTCATCCCGTCGACATAATGTACGTTCATCAACCCGTGGCAGATTACGTCAAGTCCACCGTGGAGGTGGCGCTACAAATACACGAAAGCGAGAATGACGACGGAGATATATTGTGTTTCTTACCCACGGGGGAAGAGATTGATGAAGCCGTGGAAATGGCAGAGAATTTACTATCGCGTTACGATTACGATGACGATGAGAAGGAAGCGATCATTCATCCTCGCAGCAATAGCAGCAACAACAACAGCAGCAACAAGAAAAGCAAACGAAAAAAGAAAAAGAATGCAACCTGTCTCCCCCTCTACAGCACACTGCCCGCCCATCTACAATCACAACCATTCCTACCCCGCTCTTCACACGAAATACAAACAAATACACGACGAATCATCTTCGCCACCAACATTGCCGAGGTATCCCTCACAGTACCCAACATTGCCCACGTCATCGACTGTGGCTTTGCCAAAATGCCCTTCTTCGATCCATACTCCGGCTTTGATCGATTGGTCGTCTGTCCCATCAGCAAAGCCAATGCACTACAGCGCGCCGGAAGAGCCGGACGCGTCCGACCCGGGAAATGTTATCGATTGTATTCCGAAGACGACTACATGGCCTTGGACGATGATACCGCACCCGAAATTCAGAGGTGTAATTTAACGTCTTTGATTATGACGATCAAGGCCTTGGGTGTGAAGAATGTGCTATCGTTTGATTTGATGAGTGTTCCGACGGTGGAGGCGCTTTCGCATGGGTTGGAGTGTTTGTATGCTTTGGGTGCTTTGGATGGGGAGGCTGAATTGACTGTTTTGGGGAAAGAAATGTAAGTTTATCCTGCATGATACTTGTTCCTCGTTAGTTGATGTACGAGTTGATTTCATCATCGATCTTTATCATACATCGTTGTGTTTCCTCGCAGGGTTTATTTCCCCACCGATCCAAGAGTGTCACGTATGCTCCTGGCAAGTTTGGATATGGAATCTCGAGACGATACTCCATCCATGGTAGCAAAACTCATAGTGGGAGATGTGCTAACCGTGGCAGCAGCGCTACAAGTGCGCAACTTATTCTATCAACCTCGAACCGAACGTCAATCGAGATCCTACGATGATGCCATGGCAGACATTTTAGATCGAAGTGGAGATCACGTCACCACAGTCCATTTGTTTGATCTCGTGGATCATTCCAACAAGGTGTTGACCGAGGAAGAATGCAAGGAGCGCTTTGTCAATAGAGTGGCACTCCAGAGGGTATTGGATATAAGGAAACAACTCGCTCGGTTTCTAAGTCGTCGTTTTGGAGGCGGGTCGCATTGGTTTGGATCGATGCGTCAAGAGATTGTCGGATCTCATGGTTACGACCCCGTCGAACGAAGCGAGGCCATTCGAAAATGCGTTTGTGCCGGCTTTTTCATGAATGTGGCCAAGCTGGGCAATGATGGGAGGTACTACACTCTGAGAGGACGGTATGCCGTGTCGATTAGTCCATCCAGTGTTTTCCATCGATATGGAGACAGTTCAGACTTTATCTTGTTTGGAGAAACGTACGACGGCAATCGTGGAGGCATTGATGTGCGACCGTGTAGTTCAGTGAGTGGGCTTTGGTTAAGACAGCTCGCTCCACACTATTGGACTTGAATAACATATTCCTCAGTACGCTAAACATATTTACTACTGACATTACATTATATATCATAATCTTAGAATTTGTATCAATAAAATGATCGCTGCCACTACACCCAACCTAGTTGAACAAACAGTTCTGACGCTGTGATTCATTCGAACGATTTGTCTTCCAACTCCGGATCCCACTCATAAGAAATGAAGCTCTCGGCGTTAAAGAAACCAAACCATTGCTCCGGAGACTCATCCTCAACAGCCTGTCCCTGCTCCGCAGCCATCACTCCATCCGATACGCTAGCGGCATTAATACTCTTAATACCCTCGCTCAAGTCGATGGAAGTATTCTCATCAAACACACGCGTCAACGAACGAGGGAAGAAAGGATCATCGAAGAAAACCGCGTCCTCCTCTTCACTTTCACTGCCATTCGCAAAGACGGAGCTTTCTTCCTCTACGGTGAACAAACCCATTCCCATCACCGACGTAGGTGAATGAACCTTCGTTGTCTCTTTCTTTGGCTCCTCCTGTGGTGGATCTTGCGTCGCTTCGAATGCAAAAGGGTCAAGGAAGGATATTTCATTCGCAATCGTTCTCCTGGCCGCAGCGTCTTCGTCCGCATAGAAAATCACAGGTGTTATGTCATCGTCTTGGTACGAATCGTTTCCGAGGCGACGTCCGGCCTTGTTAGTGGATTTATGAGACAAACAGGGAGACAGCAGGAATCGTTTGGGAGTTAGAGTCCGTGCCGTGTTTTTCATTCTTTTGCTCGCGGAATGAATCGAGGTTGTTACTGCACGGGGAATGGAGGACGGACGATTTTTCAATTTGGATTCGTTCCTATTCGTGGGAGATTTTGAGGTCATAGGTTTCGCCATGGGGCTCAGTGTGAACCCCTTGTTTTCCTCCTCGCCCTTCACGGATGAATAGTACAGGCCGCGGCTTCCGGTGGCAATGTTCAAGTTCATGTTTTGTTCGTTGCGAAATCAATTACTGACTGATCTGTATTCTGTGTCTCTTTCTCTCTTGCGAGCTTTGTAAGCTCGAGACGATCATTTCCATCGAACTGCGCGGGCTCCGACAACTTGCACGATTTTGACGTTGTTACACGGATAACCTTGGAGGAATTCCGAACTGGACCATCCATGGCCGAAATCGATACTTAAGTTTCATCTCCCGCATGGACGCCGTACTGTGTATTATTTCCTACCCGGCATATGGGAAATACATCGCATGTCATGTGATATGATATGCCGACGGATATGAATGATTTCCTTTTTTGTGACGGCGAGGCATAATACTACCATTATGGAGAAGGCGACATCGACGATGCATGCAACTGTGCTGTGTACTGGGTCTTGAGCTGCTGGAATCCATACATTTGGGATGGATTCAAAAAAAGTCAAAGTTGGTTTTTGAATCTTGTGGACCATCTGGATTGTGTCATGTGTATCGGAAGGTCGGGAGGCGGTTTCAATACACGCCAACGATGGTCGCTGCGGTTCCTAGCTCTCCTCCGCGCGCCGTTCATCCATGATTCATTTTGAGTGTGAAAGTGTCGTCAAATTTCGCACACCATTCACATGTCAATCTTCGTTGATTTCAGCCCTCACTAGCCCTCTACAAGCCTTCTACAAGCCCTCTGCGGCTGGCGCCCATCCTCTCTCTCTCTCTCTCACCTGGAGCACCACAATATTACCGTAGCAACAGCAAACATGCCAACCGCATGCCAAAAGTGTGACAACCGTGACGACAGGGCGACGACGCGGGAAAACCTATCCCGGATTCATGAAGTTCCCATCCTTTTTTATTTTTTACTCCTTTTCCCGCCATTTTCATAATGTTACCACAATAACAATACACAATGCCTTGACACAATCTATATTACATGAGAGTGGGGTTGGTGAAATATTTATAGCTTAAGAGAGTAGGCCTCACTGAAACAAAGGGCACTGCATCCATTCTTATGATCATGTTTCGCGCTGTTTTGCCTTCCAAGCATCCGAACGTGATGTCTGGGCTCGCAGTATTCTGGCCGCTTCTAATCAAAACCTGACCCTTGCTCAGAAGGAACTGCTCCTGTGGCACCATGATTTCAATGTGAGATCTAGGATGTTCTGGAGGAATTCATTCCCAAATCCCAGCACATTCCATCCCGGGAAACAGGGATTATGATAAGAAGCTTGAAGTGGTGACATGACTCATAAAGAAATGTGTCACCACTTCACCATGTGCGCTTAATGATTGAGCCAGAAGGGTCACGTGACCTCCCCAGATGAATGATTAACGTCAATGACGAGTCATTCATCATAATTAATATATATTATACATAGATACTGTTGTGTGATACACGGTAATCCATCATGCCATCTTCACTAAAAACATTTGTCAGTGCACAATTCGAGTGGGATCCTTGCATGATTCCATCAGGTTCCAAATGAAAAGATCCTGAAAAAATATTTCCCGTTGGCTGTGAACCCAACATCTTCTAAATCCCACAAAAATGTCCTGGACAGGATCAGAATGGAGGACACTCTTGATATAACAGACCATGCAAGAGATGGACATAAACAAACTGTTCTTGTCACAGACAAACATGATACTGTTGATATTATCTGTTATCTTCTGCCGTTATCCCTCCACACGTCCTACATCCAACAGAAGACTGAAAGGTTATATAGACCCTTGATTAATGTGACAATTCACCTCTCCCATCAATGTGAATTGCAATCTGCCAACATACTTAATTGGAGAAACATGATAACACATTTTCCTCATTTAAAACTTCATTGCTATTGCTTCCTCTTTGTAGAAATGTTTCCTTTAAGCTGTCTACTGGGCTGTCCCAATCATGATCATGTGATGTGATGTCTTTGCTGGTGATACATGGAGATTTGCATGAATCCATCTTTTGTCCTTAATGAGATGAGATCGACAAGGCAGATCGAGTTGGGCTGATTACTTTGAAATAAGAGGTAGGGTTTTCTTGCACCATAACACTCGGGAAGGTCTGCTTGCTACTTCCTATGTGAGAATTTTTCGGATAAAGAAATGGTTGCATTATTATTATTATCAAAGATAAACAGTGGAATTGGAAGGTGTTGCCTTGATTAAGGTCTTCTGGTATGAAGCACAAGGATTGACAGATGAATGTGAGATACAGAACGCATGTAGCCACTGAACAAATTGGCCAATGGCTGAAACCTTTGTTTGATGGCTGGATTGACATGACTGTTGATGTTCAACACAGCATGAGCACTATGATTTGTTTCATTATTCTAAGTGGTGACACTGTGGTATTGGCTGTAATTGTCTGTGTACAATGAAAAGAAATGCACATGTAGTAATCCATCCACCTCAAGCTAAGCAAACATACCACATAAATGTTGCCAATAAAACTGAAACACCACTAATGACATCAACCTGGAAAACAACGCCATCCTTCAGAAGCATTGACTATTCCCACAGCTCTTCTCTAAACAATACGACAGGATACCCTTGCTCCTCAACCATTCTTGTGAAGTGTCAATTATTTAAAATCCTCTGTTCTCTTCACCAACATCTCATCCAATCTCTCCTTCTGGGGTTTGATGCTACAATAACTACATATAAGCTTGATTTTTCTATTACCTGAGGTACTGATTTTGAAAAAAAATGAAAATAATATGTGTCCAGCACATTTTAATTGCATTATCATTTCTTGTAGCCAACTTTCATTAGAGTGAATGGCATCAACAAATGGCTGAACTAATTGGCCTGCAATTGTAATGAAGCACTATAGTGTACTAAGTGATCTCCATTTTATTTGTTGCTGTCAAAAATTAGAAAGATTTTGACAGGAAAATCAGTTCCATGGGTATTAGAAGAATTAGTCTTTTATGATTTGGATAGATTAAGGCAGGCCTTCCTGATCCCCTTGCCGAGAGCAGAGCAACAGTCCCAATCTGACAAACTCAAAAAGCTTCTTCTTTCTACTGATCATTGGTACAACATGCTTCCCAATAAGGGAAAACATTTTGCTTTCATGTTAACAGTGCTTCTGATGCAGCATATTTGGGAGAGTTGATTGGAAGTTCCATTTGTTTTATCTTGATTGTGAAATTCTATATCTCTGTCAACTGTTTGGGTGTTGAAGTTGTAATTATAAGTTTCATTTGAAAGATCTCATACTTGACACTGTGGGATGTGTTTATTGGGATGAGCTTTGTACTTGGTCAGTTCACATCACAATCACTCTCTCTATAATTAACGTGATTGCTGAAATAGGAATATAAAAGCAAGAACGTCAAAAGTTTCAACAAATGAATGTGCGAGTTAGAGGGAACGCTGTGTGTCTGACCAAACATTCTCTCATGAACCACAGCCCAACGATATAAGTGCGCTGCTTTCTCATTGATTGTTTCAACAATTGCATCAGATTGACCTGAGCCGTTCGGTGCAAAAAATATCACGCAAAATGTAGGTAAGTTCAGCCGAGCAGTAGTACATCCCGTTTTGTGAGATCTCCATGTTCTTGTATTCGCCATGTCAATCTGACCACACCATTGAATTCCTCGCAAAAAAACACTCTAGACGCCCTCATAACCACACATACTCATTTTCAACGTGATTCGACAAAGCATGTTGTCGGAAGACACTGTCCTTTTCTCTCGAGATACGTGTGCACGGACATTGTTAGGTACCTCTCTAGATATTAAAGGTACTATTGAGTATAGTCCCTACTCCGTGCTTGGTCAATAATTATCATAGAAAAAATAAGTTTAGTTCATTTAACCACCGGCTTACATGCGCTCCTTTTCTGGGCCTACGTGAGCACATCCTCTTAAAATAACCTTAAAACCCTGACCTAAGCCGTTTTGCTGTAGTTGTTACTATGTAGTAAACGGGTAGATACATGTTGTTGAAAGATTTTATTTATGAGAGTTACACTACTGAAATAGGTATTGCATGGTACACTTGGTAATCCATGCATCACCAAGCACAGGTGATCCTGTTAGAGATTGGAGGTAATTTAGGGCAGTTCCATGACTGCTCCTTTTCTCTCAACTGCCAACAGGAACTGTCCCATGAGAAGGTTTCTGAGAAAGAAATCCTCTCTTGGATATTTTGTCCAAGAAACACCTAGAATGTATATGGGTGTTTCTCAAGAAGAAATTGTCTTTTGAATATTGTTTCTCAGAAACAATATCTTATGACTATTGTACTTCCTTTGTGTTACACAAAGGGAAGAGGACCATTGGAGGTTCCACCTGGAACCTCTTTGGGTTTACCAGTTAAGGTAGATAATTGGCCTATGTCACTCGCCCCACGATTGGAGAATTAGCGTGGCTCGCGGAAAAGTAAAACCTCGGTGAGGAAAAAATCCAAACATGAGCCAAACTTGCAGAAAAACCGTTCTTGTTGAGGTTAAAAATGTGCAAGCTGCCTGTGACGCTTTGTACCTACATATTATTTTATGTAGTATATGAAGTGTAAGTTCATGTGGAGAGGGAGATTTGTCATGGCTTATATTAAAGCTGGTTTGATTGTACTCTCCTAAGTCAAACTTATATTCTGACTTACTTCCGCGTTTAACCCTGATTGTCTTATCGTATACTGTCTGTGATAGTCCAATTATCACTGGTATACCGACTGAATATTTGTGCGGGGTAAAATACCTTTGTTTACTAAGCATTGCTTTCCACGGACCATGTGACCATAAATTGATGAGGATAATTTTGGGTCGGTTTGGTGTTGCCTGGTGTCTCCTATTGATTTTGTCTGTGTGTGCAAAAGTGGAATGCCGAACAACAATTCCATCTTATGATTGCTACACTACATTTAGGCGATAGGCACTGCATAGTAGGTATGAGTGAATGGCATCTGAGTGTTTGTTTAGGTAAACATTGTGCCACTAGAAGCTGCTGACAAGACCATGATTGGTACAGCAGGCCAAGCATCTCCATGATTTGGTTGATGTTGAACTCTAGATAGTAATTCACTTTTGGGTTTTGATATTTGAAGACTCTGGTTGACTTACACTGGGAAGCCAAATGAAATGCATATGGTCCGAAAGTGGAGTGTGAAAACTGCACCTTAATTGTCACGATGTGTGTACAATGTGGATATTGAACCAGGTCTAGGTACGAAGGTGCTGATAGTACAGATATTCTGTTTGTTATCTTCTGCAATCCTTTGTGTTTGTATATTGTCCTTCTAATTGCTCTGTAACCCCTATGTATCCATGGGAATAGTTGCCCAAAGGGTCAGCTATCGGCAAGTGAACAATGTTAAGTCATACATAATGTATTGACTATAATCATTGGAAGGTCCAAGCGTCAACGTCTATGTCTTTTTGTACCATGAAGAGTACGGATTCAGTGTTTATGATATCCTTTTGTATTTTGTAGCAAGGATCCTCGAGGGAGGTCTGTACATGTATAACTCTTTTGTTGGTGGTAATGACATTGCAACATATTTAAATGTGCATGTGCGTACCAATTTTTATATTTTGTAAGACAGTTGTTGACTATAATCTTATGGTTTATGGAACCATATTGTGACTTCACAGCGAGCATCATGGAGAAGTGAACTTTCCATGATATGTTGACAACGTAATAGTTGTGTTTCTCTTTGGATTTGTCTAAGCTAGTGAAGCGATACTACATTTCTGTGCACAGCTTCTTGAGTTGCATTTGTTTTGCATTGCATGCCAACAAGGTGCTACATGTCTCTCAGTAGAGATGTTCATGTTTGACTTATCCTTTTGTGTGAGATGATATTCCTGTTTAACTAGGGATACTCACAATTCTATGTGCTGTGGTTTTACAAGAACAAAGGTTGTGGATCCTTTGTGTTGTTGTGCTCATATGATCATGAGGCTTATTTTATGGTTTGTTGTGCAACACATATGTGCACTACCTATGGTCATCCCGTTGTCTTTAGCAAAAAGACCCACGTGTTTCGGTGACTCTAAGAGTCCTTCCTTATGGACACCATGTGTGTTCTCCATGGATAATTCTGAAGGTAAACCATCAGAAGTTCTCACAAGAGAATCAAGTACTAGTCATTGAGTCTCAGTGAGACCATAATCTAGTAAGACACAGTGTTGAATCCAATGATGTTAATCATGGTCAAGGATTCATTTTCTCTTATTCTGTGTATTATATGCACTCTAAGTTCAGCAAGCTGTACTAGAATGCGAGCATACCCAACCTGAGTTGGTGTTGCTCTAGACTTGTTGTGGTAACAAATGTCTAACATTAATGTGTCTCTTTTTGTGTACAGTGTACCTCCTCCTCTACAATTCCAGTTGTGAGTGAGGCGAGACAATCATATTGTCTTACCCAAGGTTCTCCCTTGTACTGGACCACCCAGTAGCATGTGAGTTCCCTGTATGGGCGAATGTTTTAGCGAGTTTTCATCTGCTTGTAAGATGGTGCTTTTGCCATGCGAAGACTTGTTGTCTTTGTGCAGAGATGTTGTGTATTGGTTTGTCATGCAAACCCTTACTCGCTGCTTGGTAAGTCCATCCTAACCTTGTTTAAGGTGGTCTCTCAAGCTAGCCTTTGGAGAATATCATATTACTCCAAATGAGTTCTATTGAGAACAGTATGGCCATCATTGACTCCATTGAATGTGCTTGTGAGGCACATGGAAAACCCATGATTGTTATTGCTAGCTCTGAGTAGGTATAACCTTCTTCAGTGTTTCTAGGCATGAACGGGTTCCAGATGCGTCAGTATCTAGTCTATGATTTGTTGACTTTTCATGAAGTCTTATGGTGTTTGCAGAGTTGAACATAGCAACATCTACAGTACTGTAAGGATTCTTTTGAGTTTAGACAGTTTTCCTAACTTTTTGTCCATATCTTATTTTAAGAATCACTTTTTGATTTACAGTAATTTATGTTTGTTTGGGTGTTCTGTTCTTGTACAGCCAGTTCTGACGACGGCTGTCAATGAAACCCTCCAGTCGCCAAGGTAAATTGTCCTCGTTGTTTTTACTTGACTTTTGGACTGGTTGTGCTCTGTCTTTATAGGCTGTAAACCTACCTCGTTCAAAAAATAGAGGTAAACAGGCACGTTCTTCCAACACACTGAACTTCATCAAACAGTTTCTCTTGTCATGAGAAACCTCAGTAACGTGTATGAAATTGAGTTTGTAGTGTAAGTGTGTGTCTTTTTCTTTATTTTGACACAGCTTGGAAGGTCTGCTATTTTACTCAACCCCCAGAGGAGTTTTTCACAGGAGTGGTTAGCTCTGTGATCATGAGTATTTTTGCTCAAGAAGAGTCCTGCACTTAAGTGGTTAGCTATGTGCGTGGTATGTTGTGTCCAGGTTTTGTTTCAACTCTGGTTCACAGATTTTTGCAGACTTTGCATCAATTATCACTGGCAAGGTAAAATTGATCTTAACATATTTTATGTTGTTATTTGTTCGAAAATCTAGAACAATTCAAACTCAGTTCTTGCATTTGTCAAAGACTGAGGTCATATGCTGGCTTAGTCACTCTGGGTAATATGTACTCAGAAAAGTGTGTTTTGACAGGAATTTAATGCTTGCGCAATAAAAAACATCGTGTGACTTTGCCCTTCCTTTTGAGTAGGAAGAACCCATCCTGCGTGCGCCAAGAGTTTGACACCTGCCTAGCTGGGTAAGGAAAACATATGGATGTTCCTAATTTTGGAACATGGGGAAGCTTGGAACTATGTCCTTCTTGCTTTCACTGTTACTGTAGCAACACCGTGTCAGGGGTTGAAACCCAACATGGTTTGATTTCCAGTTGCTTTTTGATACCATTGCTTGTTAATAGTGCAGCATGGCACATGTGTACATTTCTCACGTGGGAGAAGAGTTCATCTTCTTGAGAAAACAATTCATGATGCCAGAAGATTTCTTGGCATTTTTGTTTTATTTTTACATGTAGCAAGGTATTTGAATATCAGGTTATTTTAACGTGACAGTAGAATTTTTTCAAGATTTTTCTCTAACGAGCTCTTTAATTAAAAATTAAATAATTCGAATTTATATTTTCGGGCTCTAAATTCTATTTTCCTCGGACCAGAGGTTGTGCATTTGGCTATTCATAAGCCAACTAGCTTTCTTTCCTTCATTTGCCAAGCTTGGTAGCTTAGATGCATGAAAGGGATACCACATGAGAAGAATTCTCACTTTTGTGGACTTTTCTCACTTTTTGCTTGGATTTCAGAAAGAAATCAACAAGTTGCGTGTTTTCCTGACAAAACCGCAAAAGTATGCAGCATTCTTGCGCAAATCGGGATTTCGCGAGAATTTTGCTCAGAGTGTTTCTGGGGCACGACACGTAGTCGTTTTATGGGTCCTTCTTGCGCCCCATGCGTGCTGGGACTTGGAGACAATACTCCGCGTCACTCTGACGTCTGACCGGGATGCGGCAATATATTGCGCTCCTATGCCCATGTGAGGAGTAGAACAATGTTCTCTCCTAGGCTGGTCCATCGCGCACGTGGGCTGAGCCCAGTGAGTCTAGGACACATGATATGTGGTCGTTTTTTCAGATCGTGATCGCGAGGGCTGTGTCGCGATACGTTTTGTGAAATGGGCTGTGCCGTGACGCGCTCCCGTGTGAATGGGGCTGATCCACGATCGTGGGACTACATCCATTTTCCCTTTAGGATGTGTCTTACACATTGGAAACCTGAGAACCGCGAACTTCCAGGGGAATCGCGAGTCTTTCAAGTGACCGAAACCTCTCGGGGGTCACGAGCAAGCTTTTTAGGCCTTAGAGGCCATACGCTTCTTCATAGGGTCATTTTATGCCCTAGAAGATCTTTTTTTTTGTACTGCCCTAAGGCTATAAGTACCACGTACTCCGTGGTATCACTGCATCTGCATGTGATCACGGGTACGGACTAATTTTAAGTCTAATCGTGTTTTTAGGTCTAAAAATAGACTACACACATATTGCTCTTTCGGAGAAAAAAAATAAACCGAGGCATTTATGTTTATTGCCTCCTCATTTTTAATGAGGGGCTGCTACTACCTAATAGGCACGTAAGCATTCTTGCCACAAGTGCGTATGATACGTCACAAGTGGTCTTTTTACGGCAAGTGCACTATGTGCTAAACGCGCTCTGCTAACAAAGCGAGTATACCCGTGTCAAGTGGGATCTAGTCCTCACTGACACAGGGGAATTCTTTTGCTACGTGTTTCAAAAAACACGTGCTGGCCTGTGAGTGAACTCACTTCAACTGGCTGAGTACGTGACTCGGGGCTCAGCTGTGGCAATATTGCTACTCTTGGGGTCAGGCAGCACAAGTTGCGCCACGTGTAACACACCAAGTGTATTGGGCGGCTTCAAGCAACAAGGGACGACGGACAGACGAACCTACCATGGTCAACCACCGACAACAGCTGATGGATGATGGATGGTGGAACGACGGACAGGCGCTCCGTTCTGGTTGCTTGCGAAGGCTATCAATTGATAGTGACCTAAGCCGCTTTTGCTGTAGTTGTTACTATGTAGTAAACGGGTAGATACATGTTGTTGAAAGATTTTATTTATGAGAGTTACACTACTGAAATAGGTATTGCATGGTACACTAGGTAATCCATGCATCACCAAGCACAGGTGATCCTGTTAGAGATTGGAGGTAATTTAGGGCAGTTCCATGACTGCTCCTTTTCTCTCAACTGCCAACAGGAACTGTCCCATGAGAAGGTTTCTCAGAAAGAAATCCTCTCTTGGATATTTTGTCCAAGAAACACCTAGAATGTATATGGGTGTTTCTCAAGAAGGAAATTGTCTTTTGAATATTGTTTCTCAGAAACAATATCTTATGACTATTGTACTTCCTTTGTGTTACACAAAGGGAAGAGGACCATTGGAGGTTCCACCTGGAGCCTCTTTGGGTTTACCAGTTAAGGTAGATAATTGGCCTATGTCAAACCCGTATACTTCTGCAAAACTAGCAGAAGTACACCGTATACTTCTTTTTTTTAAGCAGTAGTATAGAGGTTTAAGACGAATCTCGCTTGGAGGGTTAATTGTTTCTTACACAAATTTATGTAAATGCAATATGTGTAAATGCAAATTGCAAAATGTGATTTAGGTATGCTCCAGTCTCCTTGCTACTTCCTATGTGAGATCTTTTGGATAAAGAAATGATTGACAGATGACTGTGAGATTCAGAACTCATGTAGCCACTAAACAAATTGGCCAATGGCTGAAACCATTATTGACATGACTTTTGAAGTTCAAGGCAGCATAAGCACTATGACTTGTTACATTATTCTGAGTGGTGGCACTGTGGTATAGGTCGTGATTGCCTGTGTACAATGAATGGAAATGCACACATAGTAATCCACCTCAAGCTAAGCAAACATACCACATAAATGTTGCCAACAAAACCATATCACGACAGATGACATCAACATTGAAAACAACTCCATCATTCAGAAGCATTGACAATTCCCACAGCTGTTATCTAAAAAATTCCACAGGCTAACCTTGCTCCTCAACCATTATTTTGAAGTGTCAGTTATGTTAAATCCTCTGTTCCTTTCACAAACATCTCACTCGAACTCTCCTTCTGTGGCTTGATTCTAAAATAACGACTGACATAGGCCAAGAATCAGCCCATTTTTGTACCCATTGGTACAAAATACAAAAGGAGCATTCTCAGGACTCCCCAGGCGGGAAGTCCACTGCCCCTGATCCAAAAGGCAAGGACTCCCCAACATTGGAGTCCCCTGCCCTGGTCCAAAAGGCTAGGACTCTTCACCACAGGAGTCCACTGCCCTATGGGCTCCTGAACACCAGAGTTCATAGCTTTTTCATTTAAGAAGGCTAAATACATACCAAATGTGTGTAGAATCTACACACATTTCGTTTGCATCATTTGGGTTGGAAGAGCAGCTCCACTGCCCTTCCATCCTCACAATTAGAGCAAATTAAGCTCATAAACTTAAACTCTTTGACCCCTGTTCAACTTACCTTTAATTTTTGCGTGATCATTTTTTTGCGCCGAACAGCTCAGGTCACTATCTGCAGATAGACCTGGTGAGACCTTCGCGCACCAAAGCCAATGACATCCAACCCCTCCAACACGAGGTACGCTAAATATTTTTTGATTGTGAGTGGCAATTTTAACTTTTTTTGCGTCAGTGATACTTTTATTTTGCGCGATCGACGATCTCTCCAAAATCAGCTACGCATTTGACGAATTCCTCCGGTTTGGGGATCGATGAGCTCTCCAAAAATTCTCCCGTGATCAGCGAGTTAAGCACTAAACTTCGAGCAATCGACTTCGGTGATTGGCAAGTCCTACGAGTCAGATAAAATTTGCGATCAAGAATTCTCGTGAATTAGTTGGAAGCAAGACTTTCAAGAAATAAAAGTGGAGGAGAAAAAAATAAAAATAAAAGAAAAAAATTCTTTTTCCGACTAACTTCCATGGGGCACCCAAGACCTTTTTCAAGGCCTTATTTTATAATACGCCCCTTGGAAAGGCAATTGAGAGGATGTTGTTGAGTAAGTCAAGCCCAGAAGGCCTCAAGCCACAGGAGTGTGAGAGGAGCTCTGGGAGGTCCAAGCCACCCATCTCCTACATTCGCACTGTCATGGACACCACCAAGGTGGTAAATAAAATCAAGGTTTCCAATAAGATGACCTTGTCTGTCACCGTCTTTGATGAGGGAAGTCCAGAGCAGTTCCTCAACCATGTTCAGACCTCACTGGAGATCATTTCCCAGAGGGGCTTAGACACGGGGTTCAAGGAAGCATGCAAGGCAGACAAGAAGGCTGAGGAAGTCCTGACTGCGGCCACTTCGGCCAAAGCCAAGTACCAGGGAATGGACAAAAGTTCTCCCGTCCTCCAGGCATGGACAAAGGCAACTGCTGCCAAAATCTGTAGCTAAAAGGCCATAGAGTCCGCTGGCCAAGCAATCTTCTAGTAGTATTCCACCCAACTGTCGGAAACTGCTCGTCGTCCTTGGACCAACATCGTTGGGGAACAGATCAACTGCCAACCCTGGACGGATGTCTATGGGGTTGAACACCCCATGAAATGCTCAGCAACCTGGGACTCCTTCAGGGAGTGTGTCCAGTTGCACCTGCAGACTGTCTTTAGGACTGATGCAGCAGAGCAAGAAAGGTTCTACATCAGCAATGGGCTGAAGAAACCTAACAGGGTACCCATCAGGGACTTTGTGCAGAGGATCCAACGCCTTGACAGGTATGTAGAACTCTTGCAGTGCCTGTTTTACTCTTCGAAGGCTGCAAAGTTGACGAAAGTATGCAGACCCTTTGATGATGCCGACTTGGCAAGCCACATCCTCAGGATGGTTCCTAGGAACTGGCAGGACCAATATGAGCTCAGTGGAGCGTTGGTACCACAGAGTGTCAGGGAACTTCTGGAAGTCCTTGAACGCATGGATAAGGCCTACCCCACTGAAAAGGTTGGAGAAGGATCCAAGACTAAAGCCAAGTCTAACGACTCATCTAAGAAGAAGATGGTCTCTTTTAGTAACCGGATTCCAAAGAAAAGTCGCACAGAGAAGTACTGTTCTCTCTGCAAGAAACATGGGGGCACACATACCACCCACAACACTCCGGATTGCCAGAAGATGACTCCAATGGGAACCCAAAGTCAAGCTTCAAGGGAAGAAAACCAAATGGAAACTCTCATGGACCCGAGAGACCTGCTCAAGGAGGAAGTAGCTCTGCGCAGCAATCCGCTAAAATCGACAAACTTACGAAGTCCTACAAGAAAATGAAGTGAGCTATCAGCAAGAAGAAGCATAAGCATTACAGCTTGAGTGACAGTGATGATTCAGAGTCATCATGAGATGATGGGTTGGGGAGTACTAAGAAATTGTGTAGTAAACTTGACTGTAATGACATGACCAACACCTATCTTAGTCCGATTAAAACTTCCCCACGTGCCAACACAACATTTTCTGATTAAACCATTGTCAGTTCGAATCCAACACAAGACCTAGGAAATCTTGCAGTTGAATAAACACAGAGCGAAAACATTGCCAAATTGTTGGACCCTGAGCTGTCCGGTGACCTTTTCAATAGTGTGAACCCCCCTTTGACAGGTAAAGAAGGAGGGGTCACTACTGTAGTAGCCAAAGCACGTTATTTAACAACTGAAAATCCAGCCCGTAAGAACATCGAACACTCTACAGGGCGTCGTACCAGTAACACGATCACCAAGATCCTACTTGATAGTGGATCTGATGGTGACCTCTTGTTTCATGAAAACGGAACAGAGAAACACTTTCCCTACTTGACTAGGCAGGTGCCAAAGTCTTGGCATACGCCGAATGGGAGCTTCCCAACCAAAGGACAGAGCAAAGTTACTTGAAATTCTTTGAGTATTCGAACAGTAAGGAGTACTTAGTGACTCCAGACATAGTAGAGTATGATAAGAAGAAAGTAATCAAGCCAGTGTTTGATCTCATTCTTGGATGTAAAACCACAAAGAGCTCGGAATTGTTCTAGATTTTCGAACAAAAGAAATTACCATTGATCACATCATTTTGCCAATGAGATGTCAATAGTCTGACCAAATCGAACCTGGATAAAGCCTGGGCTGTCAACAACAGCATGGCGAACGAACCACAAAGTACGCAGGAAGCAACATAGCGGTTAGTTAAAATCCTAGATGCGAATTATAAGAAGGCAGACTTCCAATCAATTGTTAGCACCAATTGTACTAGTCTCCAAGACCAAAACTTGTTACTGGAGTTACTCACACATTTTGAGGAACTTTTTGATGGAACACTAGGTGATTGGAACACAGAGCCTGTGTCCCTTGAACTCAAGGAAGGCGCTAAACCATATCATGGTAGGGTACACCCAGTACCAAAATCTCGCAAAGAAACAACTATCAAAGAACTGAATAGATTATGCAAACTGGGAGTGTTAGAGTTTTACCCCGCATCGGAATGGGCGTCACCATCATTTATCACTGGAAAGAAAGACTGAACTGTACGCTTTCTTACTGATTTTTGGGAGGTAAATAAACGACTAGTTAGCAAGCCGTTTCCATTACCCAAAATCAGTACAGTTCTGCAAGAGCTAGAAGGATTTACCTATGCTACAACCCTAGATTTAAACATGGGTTACTATACCATTAGATTGGATCCTGATTCATCCAAAATATGTTCCCTCATTCTTCCATGGGGCAAATATTCCTACCTCCGGTTGTCAATGGGCATCACTGGTTCACCAGATATTTTTCAAGCAAAAATGCCATCACTAATCGTAGCCTTAGAGTTCGTAAGAGCTTACCTTGATGATTTGTTATGCATCACAAAGGCAAATCTGGAAGACCACCTTGACAAATTGAAAATGGTGCTTACCAGGTTACGTGAGGCAGGCTTGCAAATCAACGCCCGAAAATTTTCTTTCTGTGCCATAGAAACTGAGTATTTAGGTTATACCCTCACATGTACAGGGATTAAACCACAGCAGAAAAAGGTACAGGCAATTCTTGCGATCTCACCGCTGAAAAATGTCAAAGACCTCCGTAAGTTCATGGGCATGGTCCAGTATTATAGAGATCTTTGGACAAGATGCAGCAAAGTACTTGCCCCACTCACCTCACTGGTAGGAGAGTGTTGTCACACCAAGGTCACCAGAGCCAACAAGACGAAGAAACGTCCATGGTACTGGGACACGGTGCATCAAAAAGCATTCGATGACGTTAAGACTTCAATTGCCAAGTTTTAGCATATCCTGATTATTCAAGGGAATTTGAGATATACACTGATGCCTTGTCTAAACAACTTGGATCAGTTCTCACCCAGGGTAATAGGCCCCTTGTGTTTTTCAGCAGGAAACTGTTGACAGCGCAACAGAAATACAACGTGACCAAGCTTGAACTACTGGCCATAGTGGAAACACTGAAAGAGTTCAAAGGCAAGTTGTGGGGAAAAAGATTGAAAGTCTATACAGATCATAAGAATCTAATCCAGGACGCGCTCGGATTGACCTCTGACTGTGTCTACCAATGGAGATTCCTCCTCGAGGAATTTGGCCCCGAAATTGTTTACATTTAAGACACATAATACTGTCGCCGACGCCATCTCTCGCTTAGACATCGGACCCATTCCGAGTGAGCACAAAAACTGTATGAGGTTTACAAAGTGCTGGTGTTATAACACCATGCTAGAAGAGAGTGCAATTGACTCCTCAGTATACCAAGAAGAAATAAATCTGGTATTTGCAAACCGCAGCAAAGAAGATGTAATCTACCCGTTAACAGTACGAGAGATTGCAGAAGCACAAAAGCTTGATACCAGCTTGAAGACAATGAAAGATCAGTACTCGACACAATTGGTCGAAAGTATGGAACTCCTATGTATTGACGGAAAAATGGTCATTCCAAAAGATCTTCAACATCGTGCAGCTAGTTGGTACCACCACTATCTACAGCACCCTGGACACACAAGACTTGAAGAAACCCTTTGTGCTGCGATGTATTGGACGCAAAGGCAAAAGCAGGTATGACAGTGATCCTTGGACTATCACAACAGTTCATACGAATGGCACGATCAGAATTCAATGCGGAACAAAATCAGAAAGATTGAATATTCAAAGAGTTACACCTTTTTTTCACAACCAAACGTAAACCAAAAATAATGTCAGTTTTCAAAAACGGTTTCTCCCTCTTAAAAAAACACTTACTCGTTACTTATATTTAACACACTCTTTGGTTTCTTACAATTACTCTCTTGAAAACACTGTTTTTTCACCTCAAAACATACTTAGTTTTTTTTGTTCCGTTTTTACCTGATACCTCCATACGTCGGGGCGAGTGACATAGGCCAAGAATCAGCCCATTTTTGTACCCATTGGTACAAAATACAAAAGGAGCATTCTCAGGACTCCCCAGGAGAGAAGTCCATTACCCCTGATCCAAAAGGCAAGGACTCCCCAACATTGGAGTCCACTGCCCTCGTCCAAAAAGCTAGGACTCCCCACCACAGGAGTCCACTGCCCTATGGGCTCTGGAACACCAGAGTCCATAGCTCCTTCATTTAAGAGGGCTAAATACATACCAAATGTGTGTAGAATCTACACACATTTCGTTTGCATCATTTGG
>JABMIG010000099.1:471886-496529 GCA_013187285.1 Cyclotella cryptica
GCTCTCAATCGGCATGAAGCTCTGTGGAGTACTAAAAAATCTTCATTTTCCTTGTTGCTATCAAAAATTGGATATTACTGGCACAAGTTTTTGACAGGAAAATCAGTTCAATGGGTATAGGAAGAATCAGTCTTATATGATTTGGAAATATTGATGCAGTCCTTCTAATCTCCTTGCTAGTTTTGTCATGTGATTCAGTTTCTGGTGTATTTTGGTGTATATGAAGGAAAGCCTACTCCTGACTAGTTTGGAGCAGCAAGACAGAGGAATAGAGAGTTAAAAGGGCAGGACTGGAAAGATACAGGCAAATTCATTTCTTTGTAGAAAACTTGAAGAAGTGGGATCTTGAACTTGCTCTCACAAACATTCATCAATCCATCATATGTTGATGTGCACTCTCACGGCAATATGAAGATATCATTTTTTCCTAAAACGTTGATGTTGGTGTAATTATGTACAGTGTATTTGGCTGAAATGTCTGTTCACCTGAAGGTATGGACAGAGTAACATCACATTGATGTTCCTCATGACTTTACGTAAAGGGTTGTAGGTGTGTATGCTTGCTTACTGAAAGGTTTGGTTTTTATGGCATACCCATCTAAAAGTGGAAGGCAATTTTGAAGTCACAGCCATCGTGAGTCATAAAGCAAAAGCACGGCACCATTTTAGAGCAGATTAATTGGGATATTAGATGTATGAGATGGTAGGGATTGCTCCAGTTTTGGGTGTGTAGTTGGTGGGGGTGTGATGTGGTGGGGGTGGGGGAAAGGGGTGGCATGAGGCGCAAGCGCCATCAAACCAGGTCAAAAATTATAAACAGACTTAGCGCTGAGCACTAAGTGAAGTAGAATCACGTACAGTCTGGGCTATTTCACCCGTGAACGGACCAGCTCCTCTACTTGGCCACACCCCTGAATGATCAGATGCGGGCCTGTTTAAGGTAAGTATGATGTGGAGAGGGGCGTGAGGGCGGGGCAACAACCATTGCTCGATCAAAAAACATACACGGCACATAATAGATGCGTTTCTGCTGCGGATCGTGCGCGAACCTGACGCTACTTACTACTTGATAAAATACTAGTAATCTGGTTCCTCGATAATTTTACGATTCACTGGCATAATATGTGGCATGTATTACAATATTTACATGTATCTGCTGCCAATCACGATTTCTGACGGGGCGTCCTCCATATTTTCCCTCGTGCGCATAATCCAATCATCTCTCTTCGCCTATTGGCTTTGATCTTGTGTAGTAACTGTTCTAATACTTTTAACAAAGTATTGACGGCCACTGGTCGTCACACTGTTAAACTACTTTTTGCAAACTCGGAGCATCCCTTCTGCTTGCAGAACATGCCTCCACGGATGGTCGAAGCATTTCACTAGCCGCTACGATCCGTCCACCCCTTTCTCCCGACCCCCCACCAACGACCCCCCACCAACACCCTACCCCAGACCCAAACATCACCACCAATCCAACCTAATATTACGACCGCAAGACATCTCATACGACCGCAATCATGCAAAGATAGAAGGCGAATAGAAACAGAAAAAATCATCGAGGAATCGCAAACACGACCACGACATTGTCATTAGCCAACAACATCTCCTCCTCTCGAACACTTTCCCTTCTATAGCAATGACCCCCCAAACTCCCTAGTTTGGATATGGACTCTCGAGACGATACTTCTTCAATGGTAGCTAAGCTTTTCGTCGAAGAGATTCAAACTACTCGTTTATCAACCTCGAACCGAAAGGAATTGAAATCCTGCAACGATGCCATGGAAGGCATTTTTTTTGTTCGAAGTGGAGATCACGTCACCATACATCCATCTGTTTGATCTCGTGAATCATGCCAACAAAATGTTGACCGCGGAAGTGTGCAAATAACTTTGCCATTAGAGTGACACTCCAAAGGGCACTGGATATACGAAACAATCAGTTCGATTACGACTCGCAGTTTTCGGGGTAGGTCAAATTGGTTGGATCGATGCGTAAAGAGGTTGTCCACTCTCGCTGTTTTGCCCCATTCGAAAATGCGTGTGCGTCACATTCTTCGTGAAAACGGCAAGGCAGGCAGGAATGGGAAGTGCGACACTTCTAGAGGAAGGCATGCGACGTTGATTAGTCCATCCAGTGTTTTCTATAGAGATGTGGAGACAGTTCAAACTTGGTCTTTTTTGGAAAAACATATGATGAGAAGGGTGTGGGAATTCGTGTCGGGCAGTGCAGTTTGGTGAGGGGAGTTGGGTTAAGTCAGCTGGCTCCACATTACTTGATGTTAATGGGTAAAATATTCCTCATTACAGCAAACATGTTCATGATTGACATAACATTATATATTTCATAATCTTAGAATTTGTATCGAAAAAGTAAAATTAAGGACCGAATGATGGCTGCCATTGCACCCAGGGTAGGTCAACTCAAAGTCCTGAAGGTGTGATTCATTGAAACGTATTATCTTCCAATTCCCGATCCCACTGATATGAAACACCAAAAGACTGCTCTGGAGACTCACAACAAGCATCCGCAGGCTCACCAGCCTATACCTGCAGACAAACATCACTCCATCTGATACGATTGTGGCATTAATACTCTTCATACCCTTGCTCGTGTCAATGGAAGTATTCTCACCAAACACACACACATCAACGAATGTGGGAAAAATAGATCATCAAAAAGAACTACCTCCTCCTCTTCAGTCTTGCTGCCATTTGCAAAGACAGAGCATTCTTCCTCTCCGGTGAACATTCCCATTCCCATCACTGATGTAGTTGAACAAACCTTTGTTGTCTACTTCTTCAGCTTCACTGGGGTGGGTTTTCTCTATCTTCAAATTCTAAAGAGTTATTCAATGACGCTTCATTTGCAATTGTTCTTCTGTCCATGGCATCTTTGCCCATATAGAGCTGTAGAGTCATTTTGAGTCCAGACTAGATTATAGCAACTGAGTCAAATTGACTCGATTCCATCAGATGAATCATTTTAAAGTAGAATTAGGACATGATCTAAGCAGAAAGGAGTAAAAGCCAGAAAGAAAGGACCGTTGTGTGTACTACGCCATATATTTTTCAATATTCTGCATTATATCCTTTTGGGGTATGCAAGCATCATTACTCCTTTTGAAATAGACTGTTCTCGTTCATATATTGTGGGACATAGGTTTATGTTGTAGTTTTCTGATACTTTGAGTTGCATTGCATTGTGTTCAGTCAGTTCAAGTCTTTAGAGTCTTTAGAGTCAGACTAAATCTGACTCAATCTGACTCAAAATCATGTAATGATGCAGAAGTAGGTATTTAGATTGGCATCAATTATGTTTGGTATCCTAGCTTTTGAAATATTGGAATCCAACAGTATCAGATACATAAAATTTCTCAGCCCATTTAAAAAAAGATGTTATTTGCCAGCTCTTCATGGAAAACCCTCTGATACAATTTTACACAATTCATTCTTCTTACCTGCTATTTTCATAACATTATCCACCTTACAAGTTGTTGTGGTGCCAAATGTAACACCTTCAAACACACTTCATATCATGATCTTGGTTGGAAATTCCAATTTTGGTTACTGTCTAAAAACACAGTAGCGCGTAACAAACCGGTACTCCTGTAGTAATTACAGTAAGTTTCTGTAATATTACTGTCAGTTTTGTCAAAATGAGCCTTATTCTGCAATTTTTTGGCGTCACACTCATTAAGTATTGTATGAAGTACTTCAGTAGTTCTTTCACAGTAATCTCCCTACCACAGTAATCACATTACTGTCAAAATTATCAAATATTGTAGAATTCCGTTGAAATTCCGCCGGAATTTACAACCTAGATCATAAGAGGTTGGAGTAATATTTTTCCAAAGTGAAAAATCCTCACTGAAAGAAATGACACTGCATTTTTGACTGCATATGTTCTTATTGTCAGATGTGTATGATATCTCTATCCACATCTGTGATTCCATGGCAGAACTTGTGCCCAAATCTGTGTGTATTTCATCCCAGAAGTTACAGATAATCATGAGAACCTTGAAGTGGTGTCATAACACATAAACAAATGTCTCAGTGTCACCACTTTGTAGACTAAAAAGTTTTGGAGATGCAATATTCTGGTGGGATCTTTGCATGATTCCATCAGGTTCCAAATGAAAAGATCCTGAAAATATTTCCCAATGGCTGTGAACCCAAGTGCATCTAAATCCCACAAAAATCCTGATGTGGGAGTGTGACGGAACTCTTGTTATGACAGACTATTCAAGAGATGGGCAGAAACAAACTGTTCTTGCCACAGACAAAAATGATACTGTTGTTCTTATCTGTTATCTTCTGCCATGATCCCTCCACTGGTCCAACAGCAGACTGAAAGGTCATATAGACCCTTGATAAATGTGATGATTCACCTCTCCCATCAATGTGAATTTCAATCTGCCAACATACTTAATTGGAGAAACATGATACCAAATTTCCCTCATTTAAGACTTTATTGCTATTGCTTCCTCTTTATAGAAATGCTTCCTTTAAGCTGTCTACTGGGCTGTCCTGATCATGTGATGTGATGTCATTGCTGGTGACACATGGAGATCTGCATGCATCCATCTTCTGTCCTTCATGAGGTGATATTGAAACGGCAAATCGAGTTGGGCTGATTACTTTGGAATAAGAGGTAGGGATTTCTTGCACCAGAACACTGGGGAAAGTGGGGCATACCTTAAACACATTTCGCAAATCGCATTTACACATTTTTTGTGTTTTGGCGGGAAAATTTTGTGTTAATTTACACAAATTATGTGTAAACTACACAAATCTTGGTCAACGAGAGACCCTCGTCGACCATTGACACAAATCACAAATCACATTTACACATATTTATTTTTCACCTATGATCAATCTTCCGTCTTCTCTACTTGTACAGTATCTCTATAATGCATCGGTACATAGGGGTACTGAGATAATAAAGAAATAGGAAAATGGGACTCGTGACCGGGAATCGAAATGCGATCGGCAAGAAATATGATTTACCATTTACGTTTTAGGTAAGATTAACCCTTCAAGCTATAATACTGAGGTTGAGGGAACTTGTCTATTATTTATACAAATATAATACCTTAAGTTGTAATTCAATATTGATTGATCCCGGAAACTTAATTTCAGTCATCTCTTTCACGAAAATATCCTGATTTTTTCTCGTGGAAGGCTTATTTCTCGGAAATAGCATTATAAATAAGACTATTTCCAAGAAATAAGCCATCTCCGACAAAGAAGACTATTACCGAGAAATATGCCTATATCCGAGAGCTACGTGAACATCTACTATTCCTACGCAGAGATGCCTCTTATTTCTGAAAAATAAGCCTTTTCCGACAGATAAGACTATCGCCGAGATTAAGAATATTACCGAGATTCAGAAATAGTCTTATCTCTTGGAGATTGTCTTATATTATTCGGAATCAATTATTTTCACTGTACGTACTTTCTAGTCTAGTTTGCGATAGACGTACTATTTGATACCAATGAGTTTACTGGCAATTTATCTCATAGTGCACGTTCCCTCAACCTCAATAAATTATTTTCACAGTACGTACTTTCTAATCTAGTTTGCGATAGACATACTATTTGATACCAATCCATTTACTGGCAATTCATCTCATAGTGCACGTTCCCTCACCTTCACTGCAAAAACAAGCAGTTGTATAGCTACTTCTGCTAAAACGAGCAGAAGTACAGCCCGTTTTGTGAAATCTCCATGTTCTTGTATTCGCCATGTCAATCTGACCACACCATTGAATTCCTCGCAAAAAAACACTCTAGACAAACTCTCATAACCACAGATGCTCATTTTCAACGTGATTCGGCAAAGCATGTTGTCGGAAGACACTGTCCTTTTCTCTCGAGATACTTGTGCACGGACATTGTTAGGTACCTCTCTAGATATTAAAGGTACTATCGAGTATAGTCCCTACTCCGTGCTTGATCAATAATTATCAAAGAAAAAATTAGTTTAGTTCCCTTATCCACCGGCTTACATGTGCTCCTTTTCTGGGCCTACGTGAGCACATCCTCTTAAAATAGCCTTAAAACCCATATACTTCTGCAAAACTAGCAGAAGTACACCGTATACTTCTTTTTTTTAAGCAGTAGTATAGAGGTTTAAGACGAATCTCGCTTGGAGGGTTAATTGTTTCTTACACAAATTTATGTAAATGCGACATGTGTAAATGCAATTTGCTAAATGTGATTTAGGTATGCTCCAGTCTCCTTGCTACTTCCTATGTGAGATCTTTTGGATAAAGGAATGGTTGCACTATTATCAAAGATAAACATTGGAAGGGTGCTGCCTTGATTAAGCTCTTCTGGTATGAAGCACAATGATTGACGGATGACTGTGAGATACAGAACTCAAGTAGCCACTAAACATATTGGCCAATGGCTGAAACCATCATTGACATGACTTTTGAAGTTCAAGGCGACATGAGCACTATGACTTGTTACATTATTCTGAGTGGTGGCACTGTGGTATAGGTTGTGATTGTCTGTGTACAATGAACGGAAATGCACACATAGTAATCCACCTCAAGCTAAGCAAACATACCACATAAATGTTGCCAAAAAAACACATTACGACCAATGACATCAACATTCGAAACAACTCCATCGTTTAGAAGCATTGACAATTCCCACAGCTGTTATCTAAAAAATACCACAGGCTAACCTTGCTCCTCAACCATTATTATGAAGTGTCAATTATGTTAAATCCTCTGTTCCTTTCACAAACATCTCACTCAAAACTCTCCTTCTGCGGCTTGATTCTAAAATGAACTACATATAATATTGATTCTTCTATTATCTGAGGTCCTGATTTTGAAAAAAAACCGGAAATCATATGTGCCCAGCACTCTTTATTTGCATTATCATTTCTTCTAGACAACTTTCATTGGAGTGAATAGCATCACAAAAAAGCTGAACTTTTTGGCTCTCAATCGGCATGAAGCACTGTAGAGTACTAAAAAATCTTCATTTTCCTTGTTGCTATCAAAAATTGGATATTACTGGCACAAGTTTTTGACAGGAAAATCAGTTCAATGGGTATAGGAAGAATCAGTCTTATATGATTTGGAAATATTGATGCAGTCCTTCTAATCTCCTTGCTAGTTTTGTTGTTTGTTTCAGTTTCTGGTGTATTTTGGTGCATATGAAGGAAAGCCTACTCCTGACTAGTTTGGAGCAGCAAGACAGAGGAATAGATAGTTAAAAGGGCAGGACTGGAAAGATACAGGCAAATTCATTTCTTTGTAGAAAACTTGAAGAAGTGGGATCTTGAACTTGCTCTGACAAACATTCATCAATCCATCATATGTTGATATGCACTCTCACGGCAATATGAAGATATCATTTTTTCCTAAAACGTTGATGTTGGTGTAATTATGTACAGTGTATTTGGCTGAAATGTCTGTTCACCTGAAGGTATGGACAGAGTAACATCACATTGATGTTCCTCATGACTTTACGTAAAGGGTTGTAGGTGTGTATGCTTGCTTACTGAAAGGTTTGGTTTTTATGGCATACCCATCTAAAAGTGGAAGGCAATTTTGAAGTCACAGCCATCGTGAGTCATAAAGCAAAAGCACGGCACCATTTTAGAGCAGATTAATTGGGATATTAGATGTATGAGATGGTAGGGATTGCTCCAGTTTTGGGTGTGTAGTTGGTGGGGTGTGATGTGGTGGGGTGGGGGAAAGGGGGTGGCATGAGGCGCAAGCGCCATCAAACCAGGTCAAAAATTATAAACAGACTTAGCGCTGAGCACTAAGTGAAGTAGAATCACGTACAGTCTGGGGTATTTCACCCGTGAACGGACCAGCTCCTCTACTTGGCCACACCCCTGAATGATCAGATGCGGGCCTGTTTAAGGTAAGTATGATGTGGAGAGGGGCGTGAGGGCGGGGCAACAACCATTGCTCGATCAAAAAACATACACGGCACATAATAGATGCGTTTCTGCTGCGGATCGTGCGCGAACCTGACGCTACTTACTACTTGATAAAATACTAGTAATCTGGTTCCTCGATAATTTTACGATTCACTGGCATAATATGTGGCATGTATTACAATATTTACATGTATCTGCTGCCAATCACGATTTCTGACGGGGCGTCCTCCATATTTTCCCTCGTGCGCATAATCCAATCATCTCTCTTCGCCTATTGGCTTTGATCTTGTGTAGTAACTGTTCTAATACTTTTAACAAAGTATTGACGTCCACGTGACGTCACACTGTTAAACTACTTTTTGAAACCTCGGGGCATCACTTCAGCTTGCTGAACATGTTCCACGGATGGTCGAAGCATTTCACTAGCCGCTACGATCCGTCCACCCCTTTCTCCCGACCCCCCACCAACGACCCCCCACCAACACCCTACCCCAGACCCAAACATCACCACCAATCCAACCTAATATTACGACCGTAAGACATCTCATACGACCGCAATCATGCAAAGATAGAAGGCGAATAGAAAAAGAAAAAATCATCGAGGAACCGCAAACACGACCATGACATCGTCATCAACAGCCACAACTCAACCCTCAGCAAACCACGACAATTCCTACGCCCCAATCTCCTCTCTAGCAATCACCCTCCAAACCCCCTTCCTCTACCAGAACCGCACCACAGGTCAACCGTCGTCCACTCCTCTCACCACCCGTCAACTATGTCGAATTCTATGTCCCGTTTCGTCTGTCTCCGCCATCATTTCACCGCAAACTTTGCTGCTTGGTTTCGATGCCGAAACGAATACATACTATCCGGAAGGATGGAGACCGGCCTCGTCGATACCCGTGTTGAAGGAGGCTTGTTCCAATTGGTATTATGAGGGCACCGGTGGAGTCCAAGGGCCAGTTTCTACGCGAATTTTGGCACAGCTGCTTTTTCGGGAGGAGATTGATCTCTGCACACGGGTGTTTGGCGACAATGGCGGCAATCAACATGATGGGGAATGGAAAAGTATTCAAGATCTGCCTCCTTTGCAATTGGCCATGGAGGCACTGACGGAGAGCGAAATGCCAACATCTTGGCCTGCCGATACTCCGGCTCCGGCCGATCGGAATGCCAACATGACATTTGATGATACCAAGACAGCTACAGATGAAAATGATGAAGATGCAACAAAGCAGAAACAAATTGCCGATGAACTAGAAGCCTTTCTTTCATCGACGGATCATTTGGCCCAGCATGCTGCTCGAGGAGACGATGACGAGGATGAACACGACGAAGAGTACGAGAGCGATGGGGGCACAATATATGTTAAAGACTATCGTACCGGCAATTGGGTGCATGAGGCCTTGGCACCCAAGCGAGAAAGGAAACAAACAACAACCAATGAATCTGCTTCATTAATGGGTAAAACACCCGCAGACGCAGCAACAGAAACCAAAAAACGAAAAAGGAACAAACCAAAGTTCAGTGCCAAAAATGCTAAATGTTGGATCTATGTCACCGGACTACCCACAGACACCAGCGAAGAAGAAGTCGCAGCCTATTTTTCCAAATGCGGTGTCATTGACTTGGATCCGGAAACACAAAAGCCCAAAGTCAAACTCTATCGTCACAAAGCCAATGAGGAAGAAGGACGAACACTCAAAGGAGACGCCTCAATTTGTTATGCTCGTCCAGAGAGTGTGGATCTAGCCTTACAAATACTGGATGAGAACCTCTTCCGTGACGGAGCGACACTCTCAGTCCAACGTGCCAAATTCGAACAACACGGATCCGCCTTCGAAGAGGGCAACAAGACCAAAAATGGCAGACGAATCATCTCTGAGGCAAAACGCAAAGTGGCTCGACTGGCGGCACTTCAAGCCGTGGGATGGGACGAAGGCGAGAACGGACGTATTGCGGGAGGTTTGAAAGGGTTACGAATCATCGTCCTACGTAATATGTTTGATCCCGCCGATTTATTGGAGGATCCCAATGATGAAAAGCTCGGTGCCCTGGAAAAGACGGTGCATACCGAATGTGAGGAGATGGGAACCGTCGAAAAGATTACGATTTTTTCCAAGCATCCTGCCGGTGTGGTGATTGTCAAGTTTGCTCAGCCGAATGCGGCCAGTGATGCGGTGAACAGGTTCAACGGTCAGATCCGCGATGATGGAAAACGAAAGGTAGAAGCATCGTATTGGGATGGAGTGACAGACTATACGGTTGTGGACGAAGAGAAGGAAGCGAAGGAAGCTGAAAAGAGGTTAGATGAATTTGGGGATTGGTTAGAGAATCAGGAGCTGCCGGAAGAATTTCAATTGAGGGTAGCCGAAGAAGAGTAATGAATGACACGAGGTTTGTAAGTGGTTAATTTAAGAATTATAATTTTGCATTTTTATGTATTAATGACTCGACAGCTTCAGATAGTTGTTCAAAAGAAACCCTGCGAGCGTACCGCAGATCAAGCGATGCTTCTCCAAGAAGCCTGTGCGGGCTTACAAACGCTGGTCCCAGTCTATAATTCTTAGACATGACATCAGCTGAAATTTCTGTCGTTGTTCTTTCTCCAATGCCAACATTGCTCGTTACATCATTGTGTTTCGACTCTGATTTCTCGGACAAAGTGTGCCCGAGGGTGCTACTTTTCGGAGACGCTCTAATTACCCATATATCTACTGATGCAGTCTTCCTCCCCTCACTGGTCACTGTCTTGTCGGCAGAATCTCCGTCTTCCGGTTCGGAATGTGGATGGTACTTCAATGTAACTTTACCCACTTCTTCGATTATTCTCTCCAACTCATTTTCCTTTACAGCTTGAATATTGCCGATGAAAACATCTGCTGTCTCACTCTCAACTCTGCCATCCGATAAAAATACGCTCAAATTCGCATCACACGAAGAAATAATCTGCGACAAAGTATCCATGGCATCGTTCCTAGCAATCCTTCCATAAGAATCGGCTCCTCCACCCGTACAACAAATATTGCACCTATCAATGGTCCCACCCGGCAAACTTTTGTACATCCTAACCTCCACTCCTAAATTGGACTGCGCTAAATTCTTCCCAAACGATCCCCGACCGTCATACTCGACATCCTCCAACCCAATAATAACACCCACAACACCCAGGACTCTCGCCCCCGGACGCAATCCGATACCGTGTCGCACTATCCCCAACTCACGTGCCACTTCTCGTACGGAAATGGTTTCGCCGTAGTTAATGTGAGTCCAGGAGGAGATGAGTCGTCGAAATGCCGAGGCGATGGCACGTGAATCTCCCGCTAGACCGGACGTCAGGAGGAGATGCGTTGGAGAGAGTCGATGAATTTTGGTATTGTGCGATGGATTGTGCTCCATGTTGACGTTGGGTGGGGAAAGCAGAGATGTCTCGTGAGCGATGTCACTCGATGGAATTTCATCCTCGGACACATCCCAATGTAACGCACTCTCGTCATCGCTGGAGGGAAAAGCCAATACCACAATACCCTCCCATTCCACGCATACCGTCAAGCCCGCCCCTCTCTCTTGAGCCGCAATTAGAGCATATTCTAATTGTAGGAGTCTTCCCTCGGGAGAAAATGTGGTGATGCTGCGATCGTAGCGATCGGAGGTGGAGGAGGCGTTGGGGTTGCGTATTCGTCGGGCGGCGATGGATCGGGCTGCGGTGGCTTGGAGGGGTGGGGTTACGAGGAGGAGAGTTGGGATGATTAAAGTTATTTGCCACATCTTGGCCTGTATTGTACAGAAAGTGTGATGCCCAGAGGGAAAAAGAGTTAACGTTGCTCGTGTTGTGTGAATTGACGCCGAGAATCGACCCCATGAGACGACACAACAAATTTGATAAATGGGAGCCCACGAGACATTTGGTGCTTGGGACCTGGCAGCCAGCATATCCAAAAGAGATGTCTTGTTGACAAAATATTGGTGCAACTTGAATAAGTATTCAGCCATGAACAAAAGTTGTTGTCCGTCTATACTCATTGCGTTTTGAGGTGTTATTTTTTGCCCGCTGCATGTTTGTCTTGTAAAAACTAAGGCTGGAAGCACACCTTCATGACACAATACCAATCATGTAACCAATCTTCTAACTCAGAGGGTTGTCATTGATGCGCAAGTGAGGTAGATAATTGACATCAGTCCTTGAATTGTGTTTCTCACAATTAGTTGTAAGATTTCTTTGCCTTTGCTAGCTTTGTACTAACTTCTCAACATTGTGTAGATGACTTGAGCTCCAAGCCTGAGACAGAAACATGTAGAACTGGGTTGAACAGACGAAGGTCCCTTACTCAGAAGCCAATAGATGCAGTGCGTATTAGAAGATCTAGTTGAAAAGCAAGAAGAAGAACATGATTTTCATGTTAGTAGGAGCTTCCCATTCAGGAGTAATTCCATAGGTGGGGCACAAAATCTAATCTTTCCATGCCATTGTCATAAGCCGTATCATCAATTGAACCAGAAAGTCTCATTCCAAATGATGTGCAATCAAAAGAGCCAGTGGAAGCACACATAAGCAAGATATCTACGCATATGCATATGACAACTACTGAAGTGCAGTTAAGCTTGCTCTGTGGTATTTTTTAGATTGTAGGCATTGGAAATGACCCCTTTACATTTGATTTGTTTGAAGCTCATTTTGATTTTAAGAATGTTTTGATATCCAGAATCAAGCTTGTCGCCATTGTTGTGCAAAGTTTAAGGTGGCTCTTGATCTGAACATATTATTCAACTTTTCAAGAAGACAACTTCATGGGTGCCTAATTGACTACAATGTCTTGTGAAGTTATGTGATAGGTGAGAAAAACTCTGATGTCATCTTCTACTAACTTTAAGTATATGTTTAATAGGTCAGAAATTAGAAAAATGAACCAAAAAGACTGCAAAAATCGAAATGATAAACTAGTACTAAAAACTTACAACAGCATTATCACATGATATTTGTACTATAAAATCACATCATTCTGGCAAATTCGCTATGTATTTATTTGACAATAATGACAGCTAGGTTGCAAATTACTGTTTTTGTTACTGTCTCCAAAACCCCCAAAATATTACTTCCCCAGTAATCACGGTAATTCCCCAAAATTCCCCAGGAATTCCCCAATTAGGAGTCTAAATTATGACGTCATAAGTGTCGGTTCCCCGGGTAGGAGTCTTGATTTGTATGAGGGTGTACGCGCAGTAATTTCACTAGGTGGGGAACCGCCTCTTTTTCAAAAAAAGCCAAAATTACCCGGTAATTCAAAATTACTGGGGAATTACTGGGTAATTTGCAACCTAGAATGACAGGAATGATTATTGCACCTTTTGAGAGCACAACAGAACTTCCTTGTATAAGAGTCAAGGAATTTTGAGTTTGTAACAAGTTGCCAACATGGGAGTCCACATTTTCTTTATTCTTTCAGTACACATTCCAACAACAAGGCATTGAGATCATCTTCTTGATTAGGGCTCGGGGATTCTCGTGTATGGAAACAAAGTTATTGGCAGAAAACTCAATGGTCATGCACTTGGATATACATTTGTGGAATTTTGAGTCAATAGATGGTCGTCATTTCTAATGCCATGTTGATGGGTTTAGGTCCTGGAAAATGGTGAAGTAATTATGAATAATATCATGAAAAATTGCTAAATTGTATTTTGCAATCACCTCCATTGTATCACCTGCTGTTTGTGTTTACAATATATTTCAAAAGTTCCATTATGTTCAGTCATCAGTATTACCTCTCATAACCAAAATCAATTCCTTATTAGTCGCCAAACATTAGCAAATATCAGTTGAGGAATTCTTTGATGCCAACCTAAGGCCAAAAGGCATCTGTACACTTTCTACTCAGGCCTTGTGACTCACATGCACTTACAATCAGACCCTGTTTGCTGTGCATGGCCTTGTTCACTTGCATTCATGTGTGTTCCCTTTCAATCTTACTTACATTTGCATGCATTCACATGCCCTCACTTGCATTCACTTGTGTTTGTTGTAGGTTACTATCCTTTGATGTGCATTTTATAAAACAACTACCATACCATACTATAGTAAATAAAAATGTGTGATTATTCCGTTTGGAAGTTATGTACCCACCATACACAAAATACAATACCATAATGCGGACAGATGATTGTATCACCTGAAGAAGCCTTCTGAGCAATTTGATCAATTGCAATCAATTTCAATATTATTACCAATCACGATTCATTGTGCTCAATTGCAATCAATTATAATCAGGCCCTGTACATAATCATTACTAGGAAAGAGGCCCTGTCCAAAATCAGTAAATGTCCATTGGATGCAGAATTTTTCAATTAAATTGTTGATTGCTATTGAGATGAACTGTTTTACAAGTGTGGAGATATAGTTAGAAACGTTCATTGCACCTACATGAGTGGTTGTCAAACAATTGTCCATGATCATAATCAATACAAAAATGGTTGACTCCCACTATTTTGGCGACACAGCATACTGCTCTATGTATGTAGAGCTTTTGTCGTAATTATTTTATTTTTTTCATATTTTTGCACATTTTCACTTTTCCATGGGGGAGAAAATTCCTTCTAAATCAATGACTTGATGTAATTTTGTCACATCAATTTTTTTCATAATGACCACGATCATGACCAAACAAGTTCATGATCATGTCTTGAAACCCGATCTTTTATCCATATTTGATCTGTGCAATCCCCCCTCCACACGACCCATAAGTTCATCACAAGCTACACCACTCACCAGGAACCATTTCGACCGCACTTTTTCAGTGCCCATGGTTGGGCCTTCTTATCCATTCTCTGTGCATGACAGCGATTTCTTCACACCAAACTCCACTTCCAGATGACTCAGCATTCAATTAGTTGGTCTAGATGGACCAATACAAAGAGACGGGCCACAGCCTTGTACAGCAAGAGGAGGTGAAGGCACTTCCACAATTCTTTGGGCCTCATGACTACCTTGGGATTTCTCTGTATGATGTCACTGACACCTGATGTGATGACATTGACGATCTTGTGCACATAACTGATCATGACCAAGAGATGACAAGAATGACAAGGTTACGACTAAGATGACTAACATCTGTAAGTGACAACATGGCAAATGTCAGTTACAAATGATTTGACTACTACTTACTACACCTGACGACCCAAGTGACAACCAAAATACGAACTCAACAGCCACCCTGACGACATTGGATGACTACCGTTGTGTATCCATGTGATGACCTGGTGACAACATTCTTGGCGACATCTGACTTCTCCATTTGACAATACTTATCGCCAAGTCGAAAGTTGCCTGTCTTGAGATCTGAAAGGTTTCAGTAAACAATTTTCCAGGTCGAGTGGTCATTGCTTATTCAAATAATGTTGCCCACAATGGTTGTTTCGTGGGAAAGTGGGAAAAATATTCCCCAGCAAAAAGCCAAATGCAACCCAAATCCCATTTCCCGCAACTCCGGGAAAGGAACTTTTTAGTATAAATTCCAACCACTTTTACAGTGTAGCTTGAAGCTTCAAGATCATTTTTTAGAGTGTATGTATGGTATTGTACCATACAATACCTTTAGAATGAAATTTCTTGAATGTCACCGTGTTCCGAACGTACATCACCAATACTATTGTTTGTTACAATATCGAATCCCTCGGATCGACAATATCATAGAGAATTAGAAATAGTATTTTTCTATAGCAATGCGCAGCCACATTGCGATCGTCGCCCCGTACATCCTCGGCGCTTCAGCGCTTTCCATCTTACCCGACAATCTAATCAATACTATCGACAAAGGCGGCATCGCCGTCCTACCCAACTTCCTGTCCCCCTCTCAAATACGTCGGCTGCGCACTGACGCCTCGAACCTATACCGCGACGGATACTTCACGGTCGACGCTTTGGCTGGATATGGCGCGAGGGCTGGGGCGAGAGCCAAATCCAAGTTTGACCCGTCAAGGGATCGTGCGGTATTGCCTGCTTATATTCCTAGTCAGAAGAAGAATGGGCCGTTTGTTTCCGGCACTCTGGGAGATGTCGAGGGACGGAGAGAACTGACGTCAACTGTCGCGTCATTGAGAAGTGATTTGGCCAGAGCGTTGGGTCGGCCGGGGCTCGATACGCCTGATGGAGGTGACAACCATGAGATTTCTTTCACTCGGTTTGGCCCAGGTGCCATGCTTGCAAGACATGTTGATGAGCATCACGAGGAGTTGAAAGGTCGACCTGGATGGAGTCGTCCCACGAGACGATCGATCAGCTGGCTGATTTACCTCAATGATCAGGATTGGGATCATTCTGATGGAGGGCATTTACGAACTTACGAGCGAAAGGTGTCCAGTGCATATTCGGTAGGTTCACGCGATGGCGATTTACAACTGGGTTGGCTAGTTCCCAGTGCCAATGATCCAAAGGAACGTCCAGTCTTTCTTGATGGACGACGAGGTGGCGTTAGTGGAAAGTGCGCCTTGTACATTGATAGCGATGACGGCGGACGCAAGGTCTACTTGACAAAAGAGTTCGATTCGGATCCCTATCTGCATCTGACATCCGATTACTTTGTACAAAATCTACTCATCAAAGACCACGACTTGGGTACGAGATTTCATTATGTGGAACAACCCAAGAGCAAGTTGACGGAATATCTCGGTGCTGATGCCGGGGAACAAATTAAAGATGTAGTCCCATTAGGTGGAACATTAGTTGCATTTGATAGTGTAGCCTTGCCTCATGAGGTCATGCCGACTTTTTCACGGGAGCGATGGGCCGCGAGTGGATGGTTTCATGAGAAACAACAACCCTGTATAGGTGTGCAGATTTTCCTGTAAATATATGATCTTCCCATGTATACTGTGAATTTAAAATTTTCGAAGATTTGTTTGGCAACAGCACCTGCTCTAAGCGGCCCTAGCAAATGTAACTATTTCAATGAGTCGTAATTCTAATCGTTTCGACGTATCTTGGGATGAAACGTCTATCAGGAAAGATTCCCTCCTTGATGGATCCAAGGCATCACATTCTAGAAATTCCTTGTCGTCGTCCAGCCAAAGCGATTGTGTGATTCCTCCGCCGCCACCCGACTCAGATGAACATTCAGACTCGGTTAGTTTTTCCGATTGTTGTTCTGATTGCTCAAGCAATTGCAGCGAGTCGCATCCTTCTGATAAAAGTGAAGCTAACGCGTTCGGGGATTCGAAAGCAAAGAGATACTGCAGCGAGAATGATTTGCATAAACCCGCAAACAGCAGCTCATGTTCGAGTGCCCGCCATTGCTCTGCCATATTGGACAGTTCAACAACGAAGTCGTCTATCCAGCCTTATCCCTTGTCTAACCGCACAGATTCAAGACTAGACTTTTTAGCATCCAGCTACAGCGATAGTGAAGACGACGAATACGGAGACTGCAAGCTTGGCGGCAATGAACCGGAAAATTCGTCTGGGTGTGCGTCTCCTGACTGGCGACCACGCAAAGCATTTATGAATACACATGCATCACAAGAGAGAGAGACAGGCCAATGGAGTATCCGTAGCAGACTCTTGTCATTAATGATAGTCGCAAGAACTTTTGCTTTACGTTGCGGTTTTGACCATTGGAAGTGTGCTGGTGCAAAAACCTCCAAACATTTGTTATTGGAGAAATCATTACTTTCATCAGAGCTGGCTCGCAAGTTATTTGATGTGTTGGAGCACACTGCGATGAAATTTACGACAAGGTCGGCGTTTTGTATTCTTGTAAGTCCTGCAGCACTATGAATGTTAAATTTGTCGGAAAAAGGAGCGTCTTCTCATTTGGTGTATATCGCTTTTGTTGCGATGAACTTTGTCATCATTCTCTCTAGAAATACAGGACAGAGCAAAGAAAGCATTACTATGATGCGTTTCAAGTTCTATCAAAGATATTTTTCGGAGCCCAGCTACGAGTTTCTTTTCGCTGCTGGATAGACAAGCAAAGACGTTTCTTGGCAAAGCACTCAGCATTGAACAATCACATCACCACAGCGCTCATCAAGCGTGTCAAACACTGCTTCCTGTGGTGGAGATCTCACACTGCAAACAAAATCAGAAGGAGGCAAGCATGTTTTTTAATGATGGTTTTCAACAGGTGGCGAATATATGCGGAAGAAAGGATTGCTGAAAATCAAAAGAGGCACGACGCATTGATACATTGGGCAACGGCATTGTGTTCAAAAGCCTTTGAGATCTGGAGGTCGAATGCTCAACAAATCAAACAAAGGATAAGGCGCACAAGCTATTCGTGCCCAGACCGATATTTTACACCTTTAACACAGGCGATGTCAAAGGGAAAGCCTTTTTCCATTTCACACAGATCTCCCGAGAGATCGATGATGTTGAACAGAACACCTGATGCCTTTAGGAGCTTATCAGGAACACAAACTGTATCACAATTTTCTGTTGGTGACAGGGGCGATGCTTCTCGTTTCACGTCCTGGATGGATCTGCAGGGATCATATGTAAGTCGAAGTAGTGCTAATGACGTCATGGGCGATCATCTGAAGACTCTCGGTCATAATCAAACGTTTGTGACGCCGAGAACTAGCCTTTCACAGCGTGCAGGCTATGATATACGCTCGCGATTGTCAAGGAAGGATTGCATTGCGACAAACGACGGAAGTAATCATCGAAACACATCATTTCTTTCAAAATATATTCCATTGGCTGCAACCCAAACCGAAATGACAAAGCCGCAATTGAATACTTTGTTTTCAACTGATAGCGGACTACACTATGTGCCATCTTGTTCAGTTAGGCAAATAAGAAGTTGGTACAAAGACCGGTACGAAATATCAACCATACTGGATGAATTGGTAGCTAGAGTCGAGGAATCTTTTATGTGGCATTGGTATCCGCGAAGAACTCATCGTTATGCTGCTTATGCTGGAAGTGATGAAGAGTTGTACCATCGTTTGTAATCTTTTGTAATCCCCATTAGATTTGTTTCTACGAGAAACACAAAGAATGTGTGTAACTGCGTAACTAGACGTCTTGATGATATAAATGGATACATAAAACATATGAGAACACTAATGATGGAAACTCTATCGCATTGAATCTGTTATCATGACAGATGGTGGTTATAAATCTATGAACATCATGCTGCAGTTCTATGTCATCGCTGTGATTTTTACAACCATCATTGTATCAAGCATTGTTCAAATAGAAACCAAAGAGCCCGATATGAATGCCATTCGCGCCGAAATCAGTTGTAGGTGCGGAAAAGTAAAAATTGCCATCGATTCTCCATCTGCTTTGCGATTTGTCTGCTACTGTAAGGATTGTCGGGGCTATTACAACACGCTGAACTCCCTTGCTTTAAAGAATAACATTCCCGAAGCAGCCAAATTGGATGCATTCGGAGGAGTTGATGTCACTCAGATATATCCTAGAGAAATCAAGATTCTTGAGGGCCGAGACCACCTTGAAACGTGCTTAATCAGGGACAAGTCTCCGTACCACCGAACGTACTGCAAGTCGTGTTACACCCCTCTCTATTCGATTGGTCAAGGAACGGGGGCTGCATTGTTAAATTCAGCTCTGTTGCCAGAAAAATCCCAGACAAATGAAGTCCAGTATCGCATTATTGGTAGGCAAGCATTAAAGGGGGACGGATCGTCGAAAAAACCAAGTATGAGCTGGAGTGTCCCCCTGGGATGGTTTTTCACTATGCCTAAAAGGGTTGGGAATAAGTGTGGGGTGGATCCCGAGCCAAGTAAGTCCATTGAAGGAAAAGAACTAAAAATTCTTGAGGGATTCACCGAGGGGTGATTAGATTATGATGTCTTGTATTCATATTCACCGCAGTACTTACAATGACTGTTTACTATTAGATTAATGTGGTTTTTGACTATATCAAAATACAAAGGCATACCTAAGTCGCTTCGGGCGCCTCGTAGTCTGGATTGTCTTTGATGATCACTATGCCCTCCAGCACACTGCTTACACTAAGAACCTCCTCGGTCCCCAATTCAGCACGTTCTTGTGTGCTGATCAATACAGGAGTTGTATGAGTCTGGAAACCTGTGATGGTCTTCGGTTTACCTGCTTGACCCACAGTCTCAACAGCCTGTCCAACTCGGACAGTAACCGGCCTCCACGAGAGATCTTCGTTGACTGTGATGAGCATTCGTGGGTTCATGGCACATGTGAGATAGTATAGAAGATAATGCGTCTTATCGAGTAGAGTAGTCTTTAGGTCGATGCAGCAGTGAATCAAGACGAGGACACCGCCAAGAGATGGTCCACTGGTGATCAACCTATCGGAATGCATAGGCGCCAATGTCATGAGTCCTTTGCCCATGTGGAGCATCGCTTGGGCGATACGCACGCAAAACACATGCCCAGCTTCCTTACTGTAGAATTCGCTTAATTGACGTAACAATCCAGCGACACGGGAATTATTGGTGCCCGCACTAGTCAACCCCATGGCCAAAATGGCATTCTGAGATATCTCATTGTCGGGATCATGAGAAAGTCTTGACAGCTGGTCAATGACACTGAAGTCTGGGTTGGAGATATTGAGGACGCCCAACGCGAGGGGAACAGCGCGTTTCACGGGAAGCTCGCAATAATGAAGCAAATGGTCAAATGAGCGGAGTGCCATCTCAGCTCCCACATCCTCTCCCATAGTGATCAACGCAATACCAACAACGGCTGCCATTTGATGCTCTGCATTCTCCTCTAGATGCTCTGCACACTGGTGGAGCATTTCCTGAACCTTGAGAACATTGCCACTACCCGCATAGGCGCATGTCTCCAGTACAATTGCTGCCAACTTGGAAATTTTGTGTTCGATGGTACGAATCGCTTCCAACATTGCCTCTGCTTTTTCCATCCGTCCAAGAAAGAGAAGACCAAGCCCAAGGCACAGGAACCTAGCATGTGAGTGATCAAGTTCCTCGTCTGTTGCTTCCATCAGCCTCTGTACAATTGTCCCACCAACAGAGTCATCACATTTGCCCACATAAATCATACCGAGTGCTAGCCCCGCAAGGGAGACCTCTAGCATTGTATTTGGGCCAGAGTTTTCCTGCTCAACGACAGGGAGAAGAAGCTCCATTACGTCCTCTCTTGCTGATCCGGCATACGCAATTCCAAGTCCTGTGCAAGAGGCGCACTTCATAATATGCGAGTCACCATTGATGTGCTCATCGAGCAGGGCAAGCGTAGGATCGGCCTCGTTGCGAACGCCACTGCTAAGAATTCCAACAGCGAGAGCAGCTCCAGCTTTAATATAATCTTCTGAAGAGTACAAGAATTTGTCGATCTGCGCCAGACCTTCTTCGACGTTCCACAGTTGGATCAAACCGAGGGACGCCGAAGCTGCCATCATACCGTGATCTTTGTTCTTATACAGCCAATCGTTGTCGGGAGTCATGAGCTAGAGATATTGAATAATCAAGTAAGGTTTTATGAGAAGAATGCGATTCAAGATTTGTGACGATGAACACTGTTTCCAAGCATACCTTATCTTGTCCGAACCCCGCATTCACAAAAGCATTCACATACGTACTAGCCAAATTCGCCCTCGCGGAATCGACCACTGATCCACCATCCCTCCTCCTCGAAAACCCCCCCGTTTCGGCCAAGTGACTCTTGTAAATATCTTCTGGAGTCTTTGGATCCATCACGTCCAAATCTTGCGCCACCTTCAAAAATTCCTCGCTCAACTTCTCATTTCCAATTATTTCATTGAGTTCGCCCTCTGTTCCATCCTCATTGGGTTCCACTGTATAGTTGACACGCTGTCGGGCCAGGAGTAGACACATTTGCTTTGTCATGAGCTTGTCAGTGCATTGGGAGAAGAGTTCTGGGATGGCTTCTTCGTTGCCCATACGGAGAGCGATGCGGAGTGCATCGTGGTATTGATTTTGTTTGCGAAATAGCTCATACGCTGTTTCGAGGACCTCCTGCAGAGCGAGTAGAAGGGAGATGAAATTGATGACAACACAATGATGTGAGTTAATTTCGCTCCTGTACGAACTAGTCAATAGCAAGAATGTAATAAGCAATCAAAAAATCTCTCATCCAACTACGGTCACATACCGCATAATCATCGGGATCGGCCATAAAATCCGCAGTCTTGATCAAATACAAACAAACCCTCCGATAATTCTTCTCGTCAATACTCTCCAATTCCAAAATCTTTTTTAACCTCTGCACCTCAATCAACAAATCGATCGCCTCAGCCTCCGCATTATGAGCCACATTGAAGGGAACAATCACATCGACCATTTTGAGCAAGTCCTCAAATGGACCGTCCTCGTCAGGATCGGCACCGGATAGCATTCGAGCATTGTACTCTTGACCGATTTCTCCGGCGAGGGATCGGACGAATTCGTGTCCCCACGAGCCTAGGTTGTTATCGGCAGCCGAGGCGGTGTCTCCCATGGACAGGAGGGTGTCGTAGTCGACGGATCCGCGGAGTTTGAATTTGAGGGATTCTCTTTCGTCTACGGGAATGAATGAAAAATGAAAGATAGGTGAACATGGGAAAACGGCGAGTGAAGTGCGCTTTTTATGAACACCTCTCATTTGAATGAACAACGACTGATGAAAACAATCACAGGAACCCACCCCTCTTTCCCATAGTCATGGCCAAAACCGCCAAAACATCCCCCAATCTCGCCCTCAAAAACAACATCTCCCTGTCCCCCTTGACCAGCTCCTCCCCCAAACTCGCGTAATACCCCTTCAACACCTCAAACTTGGGTCTCAAAAACTTCAGCGGCTTAGGAACCGAAGTCATACTGCTCGTGGCCGATCGCAATTCGCTCACAATGAAATCGAGCGCCTTGAGTCGAATCGCCGTGGTAACGCTCTCTTCATTGGCCGAGTTGAGAAGCGTCGAAACGCAGGTTTCGAGGCGTTCTTTGAGGGCGGCGTCTTCTTGGGAGAGTTCCGGTTCTTCGTCGGCGGGTTTGGCGTCCTTGGCGGATTTGCCCTTTTTGTTCCCGTTGGGGGCGGTGGAGGCGGTGAGTTCGGCGGATTTTTGGTTGGATTTGGGTGCCATTGTGTTTTCGAGTCTTGACGGGAAGGTCACGTGGCCTAGATTGATGGATGTTTGACTTGGTAACGGATGCGAGGGCTGCGCGACAACTGGGAAGTTTCAGCGTCTTCAAGAAGGGGACGGAAGCTGGCGGTGATGGTCCTAAGAGAAGAGATTGGGATAAAAGTATGCTAACAGCTATGGATTGACGGTTGTTTGTGCGCTGACAGTGGCGTTTTGGAGGCGTCGGTAGTAAGTGTTTTCATAGGTGTGCCACAGCAAAGATAGCATGAAGTTATTATTGTGAAGTAAAGGGGGCAATAAAGTGGTTATCATGAGCTTTTGTTGTCATGCCCACTAAAGAATGATATATTTTATTTCGCTTTATTCTAGAAATTATCACGGAATTGTAAGCATGCCATCGGAATTTACCGTTATTCTTCATGCGAGCCCCCTAAAAAGCGAGAGACGAGAACCGAAGGCAATCGAAAGTCAGAGTGTCCAAATCGGACACAACTTTGTCTTGGTTTTTCTCGCCTGCTTTTAACGCACTGAGAGAGCAGCTACCAATTACTAGCAGCCGCTGCAAGATTTTTTAGCACTTGATGCGTTGTATGGCTGAGAGTGTAGAATTGAAGTCATAGATAATTAGTAAAGTAATGTGCTTATCGCTTCAAGCAGCCAATGATTTTGGTCATAGTTAGCTTGGGCCTTAAATATGACGGTAGTGACAGTGTGAGAACACACTTTCTCAAGCTATGCGGGTTTTATAAAGTTTTTAAAGTGAATGCCTATTTTACTTGGGCAATAGAGTAGTCGTGAGAGTTTTAGTAGAGCTATCGTGTGACGTGTTGTTATATTCTTGCTGATCGTGAAAAATGACGATGAATATGAGTCCTAACTACGGCTATGCAGTTTTTATATCATTGAACGTGAATGTATTTCTTACTTGGGCAATAGATTAGTCTTGTGAGCTGTACTCTAACTGCCGTGTGACGTGTTTTTACATGAAGACATCATATCATTGTGTTTGATATCATATATACAAATTCTTTTGAAGTTTTTATCTTTTATTTTTAGTGTTTGCTGTCATACAGGCAAAGTCTCTTGAAGTTTTCAAATTTTTTGCGTGCAAACCAATAACACAAGCTGTTTAATCACTCTGTTTGGTAAGCTTGCTTTATGTAACTGTGGCTTCGCAATTGTCATCATCCTAGCAGCGGTATGTCTTAATGGCTGTGGAATCAGATCATCTCGTTGTTTGGGTGGTGTGCTGAAGTGATTGTGTTGGGTGTTGTTATGGCGAAGTGTCTTTGCTTTGTGGTGGCAGTGGTGCGTCGTCTCCGGTTCGCCAGTTGGACTTTACGTTTTTGTTGCATCGTTGCTGTGCCAGAGTGAAGTCGTCTTCTTCGCTTGCATGATCTTCTGTTGGTATTGTATACTGTTGTCGTGGTGGTGACTTTTGGCGCTTTTGGTGAATGTGGTTCGTCGCCTTTGGTTGCTCTCCGTCTCTTCATGCAGTCGCTGTGGTGCGTCTTCGTTGGTCCACCGGCCGTTGCAATGATTCAGTGTGGTTGTTGCATTGTCTGTGAGTCTCAGTTGCCGTAAAAGGGGTTTCAACATTGTTGAGTTGTATTGTAGTCTCCAGCCCTCTCTCATCATGTCTATTTCCACCGCTTCTTCGTAATTCTGCCAGACTTACAAAA